>OZ004723.1:1973782-2281282 GCA_963924515.1 Vespertilio murinus
TCCGGTTAGGGGCATGTACCTTGGTTTCGGGCACATCCCTAGTAGGGGGTGTGCAAGAGGCAGCTGATCAATGATTCTCTCTCATTGATGTTTCTAACTCTCTATCCCTCTCTCTTCCTTTCTGTAAAAAATCAATAAAATATATTTTAAAAATCACATAAATCACATAATCCTACCAATTGATGCAGAAAAAAAAGCATTTGACAAAATCCAACACCTCGTTATATGCATGTTACTTCATTTCATGTTGCTGAGTGTAGAACAAAACACTCAGCAAGGTGGGAATAGAAGGATCATAACTCAACATAATAAAAGCCATATATGAAAAACCCATAGCCAACAACATACTCATGGACAAAAACTGAAACCATTTCCCCTATGAACAGGAACAAGACAGGGATGCCCACTCTCACCACTCTTGTTCAACTGGAAGTACTGCCATTGCAATCAGACAAGAAGAAGAAATAAAAGGTGTTATAGTAATGTTATAGAATGTTATAAGTGTGTGAAGTTTGATAGTGTGGATTGTTTAACATTAGAATATAACAATGGATTATATATAATAAGGGGTTATAATAATTAGAATATAATAATTAGTGGATTATTTAACAGTGTGAAACCTGTGTGAATTAAATAGAAATACCATTAAACATTGTAATAATGATAGAATAAGATACTGTTTAAACTGTGAAACCTGTGTGAATTAAAGTGTGTGACATACCCTATACAAAATACATGTAATAGAGGGCCCCAGCCTCGGCACCATCTGCCAAGGGGAGATAAGACACACGAAGACCAGAAGGCTACGTAACTGATGACATCAGAAGCGGACAGAAATTCACATAAAAGAGGCGCCTGACAGCCAGAATTCAGAGCAGTTCTCTGCCTCCACAGAAATTGTTCTCCCTGACTCCTCTTGCAAATCCTTCACACCGGATCGACCGAGACTTGATCCCTGACTTGACTGAGCACGAGCGACCGTGGCCGGCCTGTGACCCGTCGTCGTCCGTCGTGTGTGTCTGCTCCTCTCCGCCGCGTGGCCTGCCTGAGTGTTGGAAGCCGCCAGGACTTAGGCAATAAACCGTGTGGATCCGAGCATCTAACCGTGAGTGTCTTGAGTCTTTTTACTCTGAGCTCCTGCCTTATCGTTGCCCACCTGGGAAAGCGTCAGCCCGCGTTATGGGCCCTAAGCTGGGAGTAGGCTCGCAGCTGGTCACCTGCTGTTCCAACCCAGAGCAAGGACAGAATAATTAAATTAAGGAAGAAGTGGAATAATAGGCATCCAAGTCAGAAAAGAAGAAGTAAAACTGTCCTTATTTGCAACCCAAAGACACATCAAACCCAAAAGACTCCATCAAAAAATTATTAGATTTAATAAATAAATTTGACTATGTATTTGTATACAAAATTAATGCCAAGAAATCTATTGCACTTCTTTACACCAATAGTGAACTTATAGAAAGAGAGACTAAAAAAGCAACCCCATTTACCATTGTACCAAAAAATTAAGATACTTAAGAATAAATTAACTAAAAAGGTAAAAGACCTATATTCAAAAAATTATAGGATATTGAGAAAACAGATAGATGAAGACATAGATTGAAGAACATACCGTGTTCATGTATTGGTAGAATCAACATAATCAAAATATCCATACTACCCAAAGCAATCTACAGATTCAATGCAATCTCCATCAACATACCAATATTTTACAGACCTACAACGAACTTTCCAAAAATTCATCTGTAATATAAAAAGACCCTGAATAGTTGCAATCTTTTTTTTTCCAATCTTGAGAAAGAACAAAACAGGTTTTTTCTCAATACCAGATATCAAGTGTATTACAAAGAGTATCAATTAGACTGCCAGAACTCAGAGGAAATATAGCAGAGGGTGGGGGAAAGGAGAGATCAATCAAAGGACTTATATGCATGAATATAAGTCTAACCAATGGACTATGAACACCAGGGGAATGGTGAGGGAATGAGTGGAAGTGGGTGGTCAGGGAATTAATGTAAGGATGAGGACACATATGTAATATCTTAATCAATAAAGAAATTAAAAAAAGAAAGTCTTGATTGATTGTTGACGAGTGCTCAAATGGTCACCAATTCCATTCTCAGTCAGGGCATGCAACAGACAGCTGATTGATGTTTCATCATAGATTTTTCTTACTCTTATTCACTTGCTTTCTCTCTAAAATTAATAAAAACATTCTTAAAATAAAATAAAACAAATAAAAAGACAAACTATTGACCCATAGGTAATAGTTACAAATCACATTTCCAATGAAGGACTGAAATATATAAAGAATACAAAATAATTCAATAACTAAAATGAAAA
Source organism: Vespertilio murinus (assembly GCA_963924515.1). Taxonomy (NCBI): domain Eukaryota; kingdom Metazoa; phylum Chordata; class Mammalia; order Chiroptera; family Vespertilionidae; genus Vespertilio; species Vespertilio murinus. Next base: position 1,976,126 of record OZ004723.1, read on the forward strand.
CGATCAAAATGAAATGATCCTACTAGGACATGGACAAAATAAATGAAGGACATATATGGTAGGCAAATAGTTTTTCTCTAAGTCATTACTATATATTTTAAAAACTTTATATTTTACTTTAAATGGATTCAAATTCCCAAGCAGATTAGAGCCTAATCTTTAGGTAAGTAATATCTACAGATAACTTTATCTGCTTTGTAATGAATTTTAAGCATTTTTATTTCACTGGTAATCTCACTTCAAAATATGGAAACATCAACCCTTAAAACCACTTTAGAGCAAGATTACTTGGAGGTAGTTTAACTTTAATAAAGTCGATAGTCCTTACATTTAAGTATTAATTGATCTGAAATTTAGGTTCTTATATTTTGATTGTTAGACATGTTTCCTTTGTTGACTGTCCTGGCCATGATATTTTGATGGCTACTGTGCTGAATGGTGCAGCAGTGAGGGATGCAGCTCTTTTGTAGATAGGTAAATACTATCAGAATTGATTTTACAAATAATTGCAGAGTCAATCTAAGATAAATATTTTAAGGGAATTCATGTTTTTACTGGTCATACATTGGAAATAACAGGGCATCCGAATTAACATCTATGTCTGCTTATAAAATACTAAGGACAGGGATAGATTGATAATTTTTTATTAAGGTATTATGTGTGTACATATCTTACCATTGCCCCCCCCCCCACCTCCCATTTATGCCCTCCCTCCCCAGAGTTCTGTGTTCCTTGGTTGTACTTATATTTATGTATACCAGTCCTTCAGTTGTTCTCTTATCTCCCCCCAGATCTCCTTCCCCTCCCTGCTGTCATTTGGCAGTCTGCTTGTTTTATGGTGACTATCTCAGGACCACACGAATAGAGTCTGCTCCACCTCTGGTTCTCACTGCCCCTCCCCCTGGGTCCCACTGCTTCCCCTGGGACACACAGCTCACCCGGGCACACGGCCTCCTGGGACACACGGCTCACCCGGAACACCCAGCCCCTTTGGGGGACACGGCACACCCGGGGCATATGGCCCCCTGGGACACTCGACTCACCCGGGGCACGCGGCCCCCTGGGATACTCGGCTCACCTGGGACACACGGCTCACCTGGGGCACATGGCCCCTCTGGAGCGCTGGGGTCAAGTATTGGAGGGGCCATGCTAGCTCCTCGCTAGCACGGTGGGCAGGCTGGGACAGTTGCAGGCGGGCTGAGATGGCTGCAGGCAGGTAGATCGCCCTCAAAGGTGACTTGTTTGGTGCGGAAGTGGAGCAGCTGCGGACGCGGAGGCTAAGTTCTGAGGCCGCCCACTCCCTGAGCCCAGGGCATAGTGAGCTCTGTTCTCAGTGGATTTCCTTTATTTGTGGCAGCGGTGGCAGGTGGCGGTGGACGATGCGGCATTGACTGTCACTCCTGTGGTTCAATTTCCACTGTAGTTTTAAAGTTCACATGGCGGCAGTGGCGGGAGCTTAAGCTCGGCCCTGAGGCGGCTGAGGGAGGACTCGCTGGGGCTGCTAATGGAAGGCGCCGTGCCGGCTCCTCACCAGCACGGCAGGTGTGCTGGGAAGGTTATGGGTGGGCTGAGATGGCTGTGGGCAGAGAGTTCCCCCTCAATGGTGTCTCCTTTGGTGTGGAAGTGGAGTTGCTGTGGACGCAGAGGCTAAGTTCTGAAGCCACACTCTCTCTGAGCCTGGGGCATAGTGAGCTCTGATTTCGGTGGATTCCCATTCACTGGGGCGGCGGCGAGTGAGGCAGCGAGTGAGGTAGCTCCTGTTTCTCAATTTCCCCTGTAATTTTAAAATCCACATGGCAGTAAGTGGCGTAATCTTTGGAGCCGGCTGCTGGTGGCCGCGGCGGAAAGACAGGGTGCAAAGGGAAGGCGCTGTGCCATCTCCCCACCAGCATGGTGCATAGAGGCCGGGCCAAGTCGGCTGCGGGTCGGGAGACACCGCGCCATCTCTTTGCCAGCACGGCGCGCGGAGACCGGGCCAAGCCGACTTTGGGCGGTGGTGGCGACGCAAGGACTCGCCGGGTGTTGCAAACGGAAGGTGCAGCGCCAGCTCCCCACCAGTAAGGTGCATGCGGAGACTGGGCTGAGCAGGTCAGGAGATGCCACGCCAGCTCCTCGGAATGGTTGTGGGCAGGCGCCAAAGGCGCAGGGAAGGTCTCATATCAGCTTCCTGGTTCCCACGGCTGGTGGGCTGGCCCAGTCCCTGGGCCCTGGGGTGGAGCGAGGTCTGGCTTCCCTCATTCCCAGCAGCAGCGTCTCCAGCACGTCTGGTTTCGCTGTAGTTTTAAACTCCACATGGCAGCAGTGGCGCCCTGCTTGGTGTCTAGTTGTAGCCTTCCCATTTCTGGGCTGAGCTGGCTGCAGGCAGGGAGATGCTGTGCCCGCTCCTCACCAGCACGGCGGGTGGGCTGGGATGGCTGCGGGCTGGGATGGTTGCGGGCAGGGAGGTCACACTCATGGGATTCTCATCCAGGCAGGAGCCGAAGGCGCGGCAGAGGCCCACATCAGCTCCCATGATGGCCGGCGGGCTGGCCCACTCCCTGGGCCCTGGGGCGGAGCGAGGTCTGGCTTCCCTCATTCCTGGCGGCAGCGGCTCCGGCAGGTCCAGTTTCGCCGTGGTTTTAAACTCCACATGGCAGCAGTGGCGTCCTGCTTTGTGTCTAGTTGTAGCCTTCCCATTTCGCCAGCTTTCCTGTGGGTCTGGTGCGATCCCTTTCCATTTTAGCTGTTGTTTTTTTCCAAATTGTTCTCTGTAGTGCCAGTTGTTACTTCACTGTTTTTGTTTCTGATTTTATTTATTTAGATCCTGTTTCTTGATGAGTCTGGCTTATGTTTCATCAAACTTGATATTTTACCCTTTCAAAGAACCAACTCTTTGTTTCCTTGATTATTATTATTATTATTTTAAATATATTTTATTGATTTTTTTTATTTATTTATTTTTTTTTACAGAGAGGAAGGGAGAGGGATAGAGAGTTAGAAACATCGATGAGAGAGAAGCATCCATTAGCTGCCTCCTGCACACCCCCCACTGGGGATGTGCCTGCAGCCAAGGTACATGCCCTTGACCAGAATCGAACCTGGGACCTTTCAGTCTGCAGGCCGACGCTCTATCCACTGAGCCAAACTGGTTTCGGCTGATTATTATTTTTTTTAAATTTTAGTCTCTGTCATTTATTTCTATTCTCAACTTAATACTTTTCCCCCTTCTATTTACTCTGGGATTTTATTGTTGTTCTCTTCATAATTCCTTAAGTTGTAAATTTAGATAATTTGTTTCTAATTTTCATTTCTTGAGCTAGGCATATAGCGCTATGAACTTCTCTCTTAGGACTGCTTTTGCTGTGTCCCAGAGAATTTAGGTTATTTTGTGTTCATTTTCATTTCTTTCCTAGAACTTTTTAAATTACTCTTTTGATCTCATTGGTAACCCATCAATAGTTAAAAACATGTTATTTAGCCTACACGTGTTTGAATGTTTCTGAGTGTTTTTACTATTTCTAATTTCATTCCATTGTGATCTGAGAAGATGCTTGATATGGTTTTAATCTTCTTTATCTTGCAGAGATTTGCTTGGTTCCCTAATATGTGGTCTATATTTGACATGATCCATGTGCACTTGAGAATATATACTCTGCAGCTTTGTTGGGGGATATATACTAATAGAAAGTAATATGCTAGCTAACTGGATACATCATATATCTTCTGATTGTTCTTCCTGACAAAGCCAGAGCCTGGGTGGCACTGCGTGAGGTCCTGGATGCCTATGGTCAGTGGGGGGAAGCTGGCCTGGGTCGCAGGTGACTTTGGCTGGCCAGAGGGAGGGAAGCACAGGTCCTGGTTGCTTCAGCTGGCTGAAGGACGGAAGCCTGGATCCGAGATGCAGAGGCCAAGGAAGAGACAGTTAGGCATGATTAGGCAGGCTGGCAGAGGTGGTTAGGGACAATCAATCAGGCAGGCAAGTGGTTAGGGGTTAGGAGCCAGTGGTCCAGAATTGTGAAAGGGTGCAGGCTGGGCTGAAGGACACTCCCCATGCATGAATTTCATGCTTCAGGCCTCTAGTCCTATATAATAGATGAATATGCAAATTAGCCTAGATGCTGAAGCATTATGACCTGTCAGCAGGAGGCATGCACAGCTGAGCCAGTGGGTGCAGACTGCTATCACCAGGGGATAGCCCTTGGCTCTGCTATCTTGAGTTCTGAGGAAATAGCAAGAAGGGATGATAAACCCTCTGCAAACAGTTCAGTGGATGCCTATCTAAGCCATGGCTTCATTTAAATTGAGCCTTTCCCTCAGTGAATGACCACAGACCTCCCTGGACAAGGCAGGTTTCTATGGAGTGCAATCTCCATGAAATACAGTGGGGGCCCCAGTTCTAACCCTGGTGATCTCATGTGCATTTGCTCAGAGCAGTGGGGAAGGAAGGGAAATGGCATCATGTGAGCCAGCTCTGGTGAGCAAGCAGAAGGAAACCATTTCTGGCAGATACTCCTCTGCTACCCCCTTCAATGTGTAAAAGAATAAAAAAAAAATACAAACACTTCTCCCCTGCCCTGGAGAGATCCAGGATTGAAGGGTATCCTGCGCAGGCATTGCAGGCATTGCATACCTGCTTCCCATCCCCTTCTTACAAATGGACAGAGTAGGGGGTTAAGGGAAGGAGGAGGAGGAGGTTTCTCATAGGAAGGGGACCCCTGGAATCGTGTCCCCCACTTCCCTCTAAACCTGACATCTTGGAGCACAGGGTGTGATCTTGCCTCCAGCAGATTTGCATATCCCAGACCTTCCAGTGCTTCTAGCCTCTGGGCATTCCACATCTTTCCTGCCTCACAGCCACTTACCGTCAATGTCTCCTACACCCAAAGCACTCTGTCTTTCCCAACTTCCACTCTTTATAACCTAAATAAACTAATGCATGATGGGCATAGTTGCTTCTTCATGGATTTTATTTTATAAAAACCCAGTGAAGTCACTTAGCAATTGAGAACATCAGGGACAACAAATGATATACCTTACTTGTCTTTGATAGCAAAGAAATCTTATTCTTTTATTTTTTTAAGTAGATTTTTATTGATTTCAGAGAGGAAGGAAGGAGAGAGATATAGAAACATTAATTATGAGAGAGATTCATTGATCAGTTGCCTCCTGCACATGCCCTACTGGGGATCAAGCCCACAGCCCAGGCATGTGCCCTTAACCAGAATTGAAGCTGGGACCCTTCAGTCCTGAAACTGAGGATATAGCCACTGAGCCAAACCAGCTAGAGCAAGCAATCCTATTCTTAAAGACTTGACTTTTGTCATAAACAAGTGGATTTGAATCATATCAAAGCAATATAGATATTTTAATGAAATGTCTCTTTATTTCTACTAATGCAATTTTACCTTTAAGCTTACATTGTATACTCTATACTATAAAAGAGTAATATGCTAATTACTTTATGTCTTCTGGACTTCCTTCTGCACAAAGCTACAGTGGCAAGTGCCAAGGCAGAGGGGGTTAGGGGTGACCAGGATGACATGGAAGGGCAGTTAGGGATGACCAGGCCAGTAGGCAGAGGCATTTAAGGGAGATCAGGCAGGCAGGGGAGCAGTAAGGGGCCATCAGGTCAGCTGGCAGAAATTGTTAGGGGCTATTAGTCAGGCAGGGAGAGATAGTTAGGGGCAATCAGGCAGGCAAGTAAGTGAGTAGTTAGGAGTCAGTAGTCCCAGATTGTGAGAAGGATGTCCGACTGCCAGTTTAGGCCTGATCCCACAGGGCAAACATCCCACGCGGAGATCACAACAAGATGGTGGCAGAGGTAAAAGCCTAACTGCAGCCACACTCAACAATTTCAAAAAATACAACTAAAATATAGAATGGACACTATCCAGAACTACAGGAAAGTTGACTGACTGGGAATTCTACAACTAGAAGGAAAGAGAAAACCAGAAGGAAAACCAGAGGAGCTGTAAAAGCCTAAGGTACAGAGGCACGGTGTGCGCTCGGGGAGAGGACGGAGCTGGAGAGGAGGGGAGGCGGAGTGCCTGGCTGGTGTTCCCTAGCGGGAAGGAGATAAAAGCTCCGGACCGTGCTGAACCCCAACTCCGACTGCACTGAACCCCAGTTCTGGGTGAGACCCTGGGGTCCAGGCTAATACAGAGGGAAACTGGGCTGTAAGGCGGAAGCTCAGCGGAGCGGTGGCGAAAGGCAGAGCCCCGGAGTCGCACACATTGCGCGCAGAGGAGGGACTGTTTGCTGAGCTGCTGAATTGCTCCAACGGGAAGGACTCAGAAGCTCAGGAATGTACTGAGCCCCAGTTCTTACTGCACTGAACCCCAGTCCTGGGCAAGACCCTCAGGCTCCAGCCTCATACAGAGGGAATCTGGGCTGTAAGACAGAAGCTCAGGGGAGCAGCAAAAAGCAGAGCCGCTGAGTTGCGCACATTGCGAGCACAGAGGACAGACTGTTGTTTGGGCCGAGAGATCGCCCTAGCCGGAAGGAGACATAAGCTCCGGACTGTGCTTAACCCCACTTCCAACTGCTCTGAACCCCAGTTGTGGGCTTGTTGGGGGAGAGACTACACTGTCTGGTAGCAGGCGAAGTTCTAGGGTGCCTTTCTCTCAGAGGTACTTGCAGCTAGTACCAAAGGACACAGGTACACTGAGACTCAGGAACCTCAGAGGGCGGGGCTAACTGGAAGCCAATGCTGTAGGCTCCACCCTGAAACTCTGCCCCATCCAAGCTGAACTCAGAGGCTTTTGCAGGTTTCCAAGTCTAGTGGAATAAGGTTGTCTCCTGGCATAGACACAGCTGATCCTCCCAACCTACCAACTCAGGGAAGCAGCGAAAATGCTGAAACAAGGAAACAGATCACAAACGAAAGAAATGGAGGACAAAAAGCGACTGGATATAGAATTCAAAGCCACGCTTATAAGTTTGTTCAAGAATCTCCTAGAAAAGGCCGATAAAATAAATGAGACCTATGAAAATATGAAAAGGGATCAACTAGAAATAATAAAGGATCAACAAGAAATGATAAAGGATCAACAAGAAATGATAAATGACCAACTAGAAATAAAGAATACATTCTCTGAAATAAAAAATATTATACAGAGTCCTAAAAACAGATTGGAAGATTGCAAGAATCAAGTCCAAGATTTGGAACACAAAGAGCCAGAGGACACTCCTCCACAGAAGCAATAAGACAAGAGAATCCAGAAAGTTGAAGATGGTGTGAGAAACCTCTGGGACAACTTCAAGCGAACCAACATCAGAATTATGGACATCCCAGAAGATGATAGAGAGCAAGATACCGAAAACATATTGAAAGAAATAATGACAGAAAACTTCCCCCACCTGGGGAAAGAAATAGACTTACACGTACAGGAAGCACACAGAACCCCAAACAAAAGGAATCCAAAGAGGACCACACCAAGACACATCATAATTAAAATTCCAAGAGCTAAAGACAAAGAGAGAATATTAAAAGCAGCAAGACAAAAGCAGGTAGTTACCTATAAAGGGACACCCATACGACTGTCAGCTGATTTCTCAACAGAAACCATGCAGGCCAGACGGGAATGGCAAGAAATATTCAAGGTGATGAGTAACAAGAACCTACAGCCAAAAATACTCTACCCAGCAAAGCTATCACTCAGAATCGAAGGCCAGATAAAGAGCTTCACAAATAAATTTAAGCTAAAGGAGTTCATCACTGCCAAGCCAGAATTATATGAATTGCTAAAAGGGGTTCTTTAGGAAGAGGAAGAAAATAAAGATAAAAATATGAACAAACACGTAACTATCAACAAGTGAGTCTAAAAACCAAGGGAAGTAAAAATCATGATGAACAATATTAACTGGTGAATATAATAGAATCAGAGGTATGGAAGGGGAGTGGAATGATGATTATCAGGGAAATGGGGAGTGGAGCGGGGTGGGAAGAGACTGAACATAAACTGCACCTATGGATGAGGACAATGGGGGATGGGGAAAGGGCAGAGAATTGAATGGAAACTTGGTGTAGGGGAGCAATGGGGGGAGGGGATGAGGAACATTTGTAATAATATGAACAATAAAGATTTAGTTAAAAAAAAACAAACATCTCATGCGGGGTCCCATATTGGAGAGGGTGCAGGCCGGAATGAGGGACCCTCCCCCTGCTTCAGGCACAAATTTTGTGCACAGAGCCTCTAGTGTTCTATAAATGTCATATAAATTTACCTAATCCAGTTTGTCATTTAGGGTCTCTATTTCATTGTTAATTTTTGGTATGGAAGATATATCTAGTGAGGTGTTAAAGTCCCCTAATTACTGTACTGTCAGTGTCTCCCTTAATGTCTCTTAGAGATTGTTTTATATATACTAGGGGCCCAGTGCACAAATTCATGAACATTGAAAGGAACTGTGGGCTGTGAAGCTGCCGGTGGGTACTAGGGTGGGTCTTAGCACCCATCACCTCCTGCCATGGCCCCTGGTGCCCTTTCTGCTGACAGCCCTGCTCCCACTGCTCCCACACACTGATGGCGCTAGCCCTACTTGCACCACTGACAGCATAGAGCAATTGGGGCCAGTGCCAGCAGTAAGTGCAAACAGGGCTGGCACTGTCAGCAGGTGTGAGTGGTGGCTGCTGACCTGATTATCCTTAGGAGTACGGGGAGGAGGAGGAGTCCGCTGAGGCAATTGGAGTTGGCAGTTGCTGCTCATACCCACTAATGGTGCCACAAAGTTTGCACTGGCACCAGGTGCCGGCAGTGGGTGTGATTGGCAGCTACTAGCCCTGATAGCCTCAGGAGCAGTGGGTGGTGTAGAAGCCCTGAGGGGTGATGAGGGCTGGCAGCCACCACTCACATCTGCTGATGGCACTGAGTGATTGGGACTCATGCCAGGTGCCAGAAGTAGATGCGAGTGAACCCAGTGCCAGCAGCAGGTGTGAATGCTAGGAAGGTCTGTGGCATGCAAGAGCAAAGAATGTTGGGGAGCCCCAGAGCTTCCAAAAGAAAGCCCAAGGCCCAGAAGCAGTAGCCTACCTTCCTTCATAATTGGGCCTTGTCTAGGCACTTCCAAAACCCATACAAAGAGGAGGAATCTGCAGATGTGACTATAGCTCCTGCTGTGAAGCCTCAGACAGTGGCTGACCTTGCACCTCTTAGGAGATCCAAGGGCCAGTGTAGAGATCATACCAGTTTATAACTCAATATATCCATAAGATACACACTCAAAGGGCAGACTCAGTGAACACCAAAGCCCTACTGAAGCAAGTTCTGTCTCATAAGGATATCTCTGGTGGCAACAGATCTTCCAGTGTAGACACAGCTGGTCTGTCACAGCCAATTGGCCTGGTCAATTATTCTCAGTGATACCAACAGCAATAAAATTTAACTACAACAGACTATATAAACAGCCCACTGAAAGGTTATCCCTCTGCTCAACTGGTGGGTGGAGTTTATGACATGACTGGCACCTGTTACAGACACATCTCAAAGACATTGAACCACCAATCAGCACAGACCAGAGTATCCTTAGAGCCCAACCCTTCCTGTTCTGCTCTGGGCACAACCCCCTTCCATTCTGGCCCTTAAAAGGGTCCCCCAGGCAAGACACGTGTTGCTTCTCTGCCATCCCAGGAGTCAGCCCGGCTGGGTCTTCTCCTATCCCCCTCCCCACTCCTCCAATTCTGATTTCTCTACCTCTGTGATGGGTTCTACCCATTACCAGGGAATAAACTTTACTTTAAAATTTCCTGGTGGTCTGTTTTCTGTTTCCTTTCAAACCTAACACCCACAAAGAGATGCACCAAGAGCTTCCACCTCAAGTGATTAGGGAGGCTGAGCCACAGGGCCCTATAGGCCACTCTATCAACTCAAGGAGACTTTGCAGCTACCAAGTACATAGAAACAAACACAGGGAAGCAGCCAAAATGTGAAGACAAAGAAATAAGTCACAAATGTGAAATATGGTAGCAATCATACTTTGATAACAAAGCCTGCTGTTTGAATTCTAACCCTGCTAAGTCTGATTAAAACAAGGTATTTACCTCAGCTTCCAGGTAAATTCCTCAGAGGCTGAGGCAATTTTATTCCCACTGAATCAATAGCTTCAGGGATAGAAACTGTAGATTACCTTTAGAGACTAACCACTGAGTTCTGTTTCTGTGTTATGGGCTATCACAAGATAGGGCCACATTCCAATGTCCAGCAGGATGTGACTGGGAACCAACCCTGAGGGCTGTCCCCAGTCTGTCTAGAAACAAAGGAAAACTCTTGTGGTTTATGCCTTTAACAAGACTTGCCTATACCTGGAATGGCATAGTCGTATGGCGTCTACCTGCGTGAAGTGCTCTTGTGGCTGTCCTGTTATTTTTATTTTCAATAAATCTTTGCCTGCTTTTTAAAAATTAATCATTAACCAGTGGTCTTATTTTGAACCCAGTGTTCAACCCCACAACATTTGGAGGCCCCAGCTTGGTACCCGGAAGAGAGGAGAGATGTACTCCCAAAAGTAGCAGGAGGCTCTCCCTCCAGCAGGAGGAGACAGGGACCCCCCAGAAGGGGCAGGAGGCTCTTCCTCCAGCAGAAGGAGAGAGGGACCCCCCAGAAGGGGCAGGAGGCTCTCCCTCCTTTCGGGGACCTTAGCTAGAGACAGAAACCACAAAGATTTATTGAAATTGGGGAGACTGGTCTCAGGAGGTAAGGCGCCCAGGTTATGGTTGAGATCTCAAAGCGGTAAGAGTCCTTGAAGGGCTGGACATGGCTTAACCTCCAGGCTCTGGCTGGAGGACACTACGATGTCCTCAGCCCCAGGTGTCCGGACTGGTTGTCTTGTGCTTTGTCATGTTTTGGTCTCCGTCAAAATGGGTCAAGGTTTGTCTGTGTCTCTATGTTCCCTTGTACAGTGTTTTTTTGGAAAATTTCCAGGACTTCAAGAAACTGGCTGATGAATATGTCTCTGATGGTAATGCTTTTGATTTAACCACTCTTTTTCCCAGGTCAACGCTGGTCTGTAAGATAACTTTCCCTTCCCAGTTCCTAGAGTTTTAGTATTGTTTCCTTTGTCCAACATGAGTGCCATTTCTGTTTTGCTGAAACACTGTAATGTTACTTGTTTATTGAAAGGGTGTAAGTACAGACATTTGTTTGATATTTTGTTTGTCTGTTTAGGTATAATTATTTGTTCATGTAAGTGAAAATCTGTGAAAAAGAAAAAAAAAAGAGAGAGAAAGAAACCTTTAATTTGTTTAAAGCTGAGTACTCTGATGGCTAGCAAACCGCCCTAAGTGGCCACTGGAATTCCTTTTTTCCAGGGGTGCTTGCTTTCTGCCAGAGGGAAAATGGCCCACCTAATAAAATTTCTATGTATGTTTTTTAATTTGAAGGTATGAAATTGTAACAATTGTGGTCCAAAAAATTAAAAGCAGAGACAAAATTCTTAAGTTAACTATTTACAAGAAGGAAGCTTGAGCTGGCAAAGTCACCAAGTCTGTCCAGCAAGCTCAAAAACTTAATGAATCTTATTTCAGACACCTACCTCCACAAAGTCTTCATCAGTAGTGGAGGAATGGTTTCAGAATTTTTTGTCTCAATTGGCCATTTAAGTTTAATGTGATTAATAATTACAATACATTGTAAAATCTTTAGAAGGAAAGAAAAAATATTTTGAGGGTATCTTGGTCCTTGAATGTGTGTGTCAACTCATAAGTTATGGTTTTAAAATCAATAATATTAATGGAAACACAGTCAAGCAGAGGAACTTTTCAGAACGTTCAGGGAGTCTGATTGCAATGTAGGGGTCACCTGTTCCCCCATGCCACCGTGGTCGGCAGGAGGCAAGCGATTTTCCCAGCATACCGCCAGATGGATATGCCCAGGTGGAAGCAGCGCCTTCCCCACCTGGGAATGTGCCGCTCCCTGTCTCCACCCACCTGGTGTCCATTCCCTCCAGGGGTTGTTTAGAGTAGCTGGAGGGGGCAATTGACAAGGAGGGAAATTCTCCTGAGACCCCCAAATCCCCACAATTCCTTGGACACTTTTCACCTGTTCTGTTAGGGGGATTAAAAGTGCAGTTACAAATTCCCCCATTCCCCCTTTCAGAAACTGAGATCCTTATCTATAGGAAAAATGTGTCACTTTAAATTTCAAGTGGCTGGAGGCCTGAGAATAGGGTACTGGGCCTGCTCTCTCTGCCCTCTGCCTTTTCTAAATATTTTAAAATAATAGGAGGTTTAAGGCATGGTTATGCATTTTTATAAGAAAGTTTGAAGGCTAATTTGAAGTATTAAAGTTTTTTGTGAAGGTTGTGCATGTGAAGAGAAGGGGAACAGGGAGGGTAGAGAGGAAGAAAAAGCCAGCAGAAAATAAGAAGGAATTAGTGTGCCTATTGTAGGAAACAAAGGCACTGGAAGGGAGGATGTCCTGGCAGGTTAGCTGGAGAGGCAAGAAAGAGAGACTTAGACTCCAAGAGTTTTTTAACTTAGAGGAAGAGGACTGACAGAACTGGGGCTCCTTTCCATTAAGCCCCCATGGGTAACCTTACAAGTGGAGGGCAAACCTATTAATTTCCTGGTGGACACTGGGGAAGTCTATTCAGTCTTAACAGAGCCTATGGGACCTCTAAGAAAATATCAATCCAGGGACCCACCTACAAATAGCCTCTTTTCCTGGGACATCAAGAAGGACTATAGACCTAGGAAGGAACACGTACTGGGGGAATGCAGCCGCTGAACTGGACCAAAGTGGAACAACGGGCTTTTGAGGAACTAAAGAAGGCTCTCATCTGCCAAAACCGGTTTGGCTCAGTGGATAGAGCGTCGGTCTGCGGACTGAAGGGTCCCAGGTTCGATTCCGGTCAAGGGCATGTACCTTGGTTGCAGGCACATCCCCGGTAGGGGGTGTGCAAGAGGCAGCTGGTCGATGTTTCTCATCAACATTTCTAGCTCTCTATCTCTCTCCCTTCCTCTCTGTAAAATATCAATAAAAATATATTTTAAAAAACTGCTGGAGGGCATTAAGGGAGAGATTAATAGCAAAACAATCATAGTAGGAGATTTTAATACCCCACTGTCAGCTTTGGATAAACCATCTAAACAAAAATCAGCAAAGAAACAAAAGGAGGAATTGGCTGAACAGAAGCAAGCCATTGAAGGACCAGATTGTTGGTGGACTCAACCAGATGATAGACTGTTGGTCCCAGAGGCTTCAGGTCAGACATTAGTTGCCCAGTTATACCAGGTTACCCACTTAAGCATCACCAACACTTCTGAACTTCTGTGAGGTAAATACTACCAAGCTTAGATAAGGTAATTAAAAGGCATAGTCACTAGACGTACTGTCTGTGCACAGGTAAATACTAAGCAAGGTAAGAGGGTCCCCCCTGGGATTTCAGGCCCCAAGGAAATTCCCCAGGAATTGGGAGGTGGATTTCGCAGATTAATCACCAACATTAAGGTATAAGTACATGCTAGTTTTTGTTGTTGTTGTTGTTTTGTTTTTTGTAGACACCTTCTCAGGCCAGATTGAAGCATACCCCACTAGTACAGAAACTGCCTCTATAGTTGTCAAGAAATTACTCTAGGAGATTATACCTAGATTCAGGCTGCTAGTAGTCATAGGATCAGATAACAGCCCAGCCTTTGTAGCAAGGTATCTCAAAATATAGCTCAAGTCTTAGGACAGGCATGAGCAAAACTCTAAAAAAAATTAAATTTGTCCTGGAAACCGGTGAAAATTGGACCAACCCCCTGACCTTCACCCTCTTATGGGCCAGGTGTACCCCCTACTGGGATAGGTTACCCCCTTTTTGAGATCATGTATGGTAGACCTCCTCTCCATTCTTACCAGGGTCAGGGAGAAACTAAAAACTAGAATTCATAACCATTCCCTTGCTCAAGTCCTTACAGGCTCTGCAGTTTAACCAGAGAGCCACCCATAAACTTATTCCAGATGCACTGCCAGTGCCCACCGTGGACCCTGTGTGGGTAGAGAAATTCACTGTCCCAAACCTGAAAGGGATGCTACATGGTTACCCTGAGCACGCCCACGGCTGTTAAAGTAAACAACACTCAGAACTGACTACACCACTCCCAACTCCTGCACAGAAAATAGCCTGGATCCTGGCAACCAGCAGCCTCACCGTGAAATCCCTAGCCTGGACTTCATGCAGCCAGGAGAAGACTTGATGCCTACAGGAGGGAAACTGGACTTCAGTGAGGACAGTACTAATGGGAATTGTGGTACTAGAGATTTTGGTAACTGTAAAAATGTGTTTTTTGTTTGTTTGTTTGTTTGTTTGTTTGCTAGCCAGTGAGAAAGTCCAGGGCTAAGTAAAGCTACTTGTACAAGGGGATGGGAGAGAAAGAAAAGAACAACAAATACCCTTAAAGAAGTAAAATGAGTCAATGATTTGACTCATATACATAAAACCAGTGGGGAATGAAATATGGTAGCAATCATACTTTGATAAAGCTTGCTGTTTGAATTCTAACCCTGCTAAGTCTGATTAAAACAAGGTATTTACCTCAGCTTCCAGGTGAAGACCTGAAGGCTGAGGCAATTTTATTCCCAATGAATCAATAACTTCAGGGATAGAAACTGTAGATTACCTTTAGAGACTAACCACTGAGTTCTGTTTCTGTGTTATGGGCTATCACAAGATAGGGCCACATTCCAATGTCCAGCAGGATGTGACTGGGAACCAACCCTGCAGACTGTCCCCAATCTTTATAATTTAGTCTAGAAACAAAGGAAAACTCTTGTGGTTTATGCCTTTAAAAAGACTTGCCTACACCTGGAATGGCACAGTTGTATGGAGTCTACCTGCGTTTAGTGCTCTTGTGGCTGTCCTGGCCAGTTTATTTATTTTTATTTTCAATAAATCTTTGCCTCCTTTTTAAAAATTAATCATCAGACACCGGTGATCTTATTTTGAACCCAGGTTCAACCCCACAACAAATGAAAGTAAAATACTGGATCTAGAGTTCCAAACCATGATCATAAGGTAACTCAAGAATCTTCTAGAAACCTCTGAGAAATTTAGTGAGATCCTCAGGGATATGAAAAAGGACTAACTAGAAATCAAGCATATACTGGCTGAAATAAAGAATAATATACAGAGATCCAACAGTAGACTAGAGGATCTCAAAAATCAAGTCAAATATTTGAAATATGAGGAAGCAAAAAACATCCAACTGGAAACGAAAAAAGAATCCAAATATATGAAAATAGTGTAAGGAGCCTCTGGAATAACTTCAAGAGTACCAACATTTGAATTTTGGGGTTCCAGAAGAAGAGAGAGAGGGAGATATGTACAACCTGTTTGAAGAAATAATGACAGAAAACTTTTCCTATCTGGTGAAAGAAATAGACTTACAAGTCAAGGAGGCACATAAAATTCCAAACAAAAAGAATCCAAAGAGGACCACACCAACACACATTATAATTAAAATGCCAATAGCAAAAAACAAAGAGAGACTATTAAAAGCAGCAAGAAAAAACAGTTAATTACCTACAAGGGAGTACCCATACGATTGTCAGCTGATTTCTCAACAGAAACTATGCAGGCCAGAAGGAAGTGACAAGAAATATTCAAAGTGATGAATAGCAAAAACCTAAAACTAATCTATTGGGTAGATTAGTCTACCTAGTAAAGCTATCATTTAGAATTGAAGATCAGATAAAGAGCTTCAGAGGAGGTCAGATAAGAAAAAGCTAAAGGAGTTCATCACCACCAAACCAGTATTACATGAAATGCTAAAGGTTATTCTCTAAGAAGAGGAAGAAGAAGAAAAGGGTGAAAAGTATGAACAACAAAATGACAACAAATACATGTCTAGCAGGAAGAGAAACTAAAAATCAAGTGAATAAAATGTCTGATGAACAAACAGATTTGTGAAATTACCAGAATCAAGGGCATGGAAAGGGAGCAAATTGATAATTCTCCTGGGGAAAGGGTTGTGGGGGGTGCAGATAGAGACTGGACAAAGAGCTTACACCTATGAACCAAATCAGTTGGAGAGGAGTGTCTTGAAGTAGGGTGAGAAACCAGTAGAGAGGGGAGTTTTGGGGGAGGGGGAGGAATATTTGTAATCTGAACAAATAAAGAGGGTTTTTAAAAAAATATATAGAGAGTGGCTGAATGGATAAGAAAACATGACTATATATATAGTTTATAAAAACCCACCTCAGAACAAAGGACTCACACAGACTGAAGTTACATATTGAAAACCATTTTTTTCAGGCAAATGGGAATTAAAAAGAAAAGTCGTACTAGCTATTCTTATATCTGACAAAATAGACCTCAAAGTGAAGGCCCTAACAAGCTTTAAGGAAAGTTACTTCAT
Source organism: Vespertilio murinus (assembly GCA_963924515.1). NCBI lineage: Eukaryota > Metazoa > Chordata > Mammalia > Chiroptera > Vespertilionidae > Vespertilio > Vespertilio murinus. The sequence continues at coordinate 1,992,441 of OZ004723.1, forward strand.
GATACTAAAGGGATAGATAAAATAAAAGGATATAACTCTGATAAACATTTGTGCACACAATACAGAAGCACACAAACACATAAAAAAAACTTCTCCAAGATATCAAGGGAGACATAAACAGCAAAAAATATTTGTAGTAGATAACTCTAAAACACCATTGCCATCAGTCTTCTAAACAAAAAATCAAAAAAGAAGAAACAATCCTAAATGTCATTTAGTTCACTGAATTAGATGGAATTAAATGACATCTTCATAATATTTCACTTCAGAGGTATGAAATATACTTTCTTCTTATGTGGAGGTGACATTTTCAAAGAAAGACCACATAGTAGGACAGAAATATCTAAGTGAACACAAAAGAGGAAGGTTGAAACCATATAAAGCATCTTCTCAGATCACAATGGCATCAAATTATAAATCAACTAAAATAAAATAAAAAACAACACTTGTAAGCTGAATAGTATGCTATTAAACAATGAATAAAAATATCCTTGAAACATATGACAATGATTACACAACAATCCAAAATTATGGGACACACTGAAAGCAATTCTAAGAGAGCAGTTCATAGAACTACAGGCCTAACTCATAAAACAAAACTGGTAATATGTTTTCTATGCCAACAACTTAAAAATTAGAGAACAAGAAGAAAATCCCAAAGTAATTAGAAGAAAGAAAATAATAAAAATCAGAGAGGAAATAAATGACAAGAGACCAAAAAATCAGTACATAAGAATCAATAGAACCAAGGGCTGGTTCTTTGAAAGGATAAACAAGATTTATGAACTTCTAGCCATACACATCAAGAAGCAGAGAGTAAGTAAACCAAAGAGTAAAGAAAGAGGTGAAGTAAAAACTGACCCCACAGATATACTATGGATTGTAAAAATAAGCAAACAAACAAGCAAACAAACTATGAACAACTCTATTCCAACAAACTGGGCAACCTAGATGAAATGGACATATTTCCAGAAAAATATAACCTTCCAAAACTGAATCATGAAGAATCAGAATACAGCACATTAAAAAAATCATATGCTATGACCAAATAGAATTTATTCCCGTAATGCAAGTCTGTTACAATATCCACAAATCAGTAAATATAATACATCACATAAACAAATTGGACAAAAAACACATGATCATGTCAATTGATGCAGAAAAGCATTTTACAAAATCCAACAACCTTTTTAAATAAGAATTAAACTCAGCAAAGTGGGCATAGAGGGATCATACCTCAACATAATAAAAGCCATATATGACAAACCTACAGCCAACATCATACTCAATGGGCAAAAACTAAAACATTTTTCCTAAGAACAGGAACAATACAGGAATGCCCGCTTTAATTTTGACATAGTACCAGAAATTGCTGGCCATAGTCATCAGACAGAAAGAAGAAACTGAAAGGCTTCAAATTAGAAAAGAAGAAAGAAAATTGTCATTCTCAGGTGACCTCATCAAAAACTACTAGATTTAATAAAACAATTTGGCAACATAGGATACAAAATTAATACCCAGAAATATATAGCATTTTATACACTAACTAGAGGCCCATTACATGAAGATACTCATGTAATAGACCTTCCTTCCCATGGCTGCCAGCAACACTTTTCCTCTGGCACCTGGGAACCAGGCCTTCCTTACCTCTGGCCACCACTTTCAGTCTTCACCCCAGGCAGAATTCCACTCTTGTTGCTCCCTCCCCCCAATCCACTCAGCCCTTCCCCTCATAACAGGCATCCCACTTTGCCCAGCCACTCCTTGCCTGCATGCATGCTGCCTAGAGGCCCGAAGCAGCTGCCATATTTGTTGGGTTAATCACTCCTGATTGTCTGGTGGGGTTAACAAATGTGATGGTCAATTTGCATGTTTCTCTTTTATTAGTGTAGATAATAAACTCACATAAAGAGAAACTAAAAACAATCTCATTTACCATAGCAGCAAAGAAACTAAGATTAACCAAGGAGGTACTCATGAATCTACAGGGCATTGAAAAAACAGAAAGAATCTTATATAATAAAGAGGTAATATGCAATCTGACCATCACTCCAACACACAAGATGGCCACCCTATTTGGACCCAAAATGGCTGCCACAAGATGGACAGCAGGCAGGGCAGTTATGGGAAATCAGGCCAGCAGGAGTGGGCAGTTGAGAGGGACTAGGCCTTCAGGAGAGAAAAGTTGGGGGTGATCAAGCCTGCAGGAGAGGACCATTGGGGACAACCAGGCCTGCAGGGAAGGGCAGTTAGGGGTGAGTAGGCCAGCAGAGGAGGGTAGTTAGGGGTGACTAGGCTGTCAGGGGAAGGCAGTTAGGGGAAATTGGGCAGGGGAGTGGTTAGTGGGTAATCAGGCTGACAGGCAGAAGCCGTTAGGGGCAATAAGCAGGTCAGCTGGTGAGTGGTTGGGAGCCAGTAATCCTGGATTGTGAGAGGGATGTCGACTGCCCATTTAGGCTCTTTCCTCAAAATAGATGAATATATAGATAAATTTAAAATTGTTTTAACTTTTCATTACTATTTTTCTTTTTTTAATGCATTCATTCTCTTTCACCCTCCTCTACACTGAGTTTAGGCCCTTCCCCTATTCATTCAACTTAATGTACTTTCTGTATATAAGCTCTGCCTTTACAGATTCTGTCCCCTAATTCTTCTGGGTCTTTGTGTTTGCATGTTTTGGTTTATGTATTTGGCTTATGGTATTTTCAATCTATATATGTATATAACAAAGGCCTAGTGCATGTTTTTCATGTATGGGTATTATCCCTAGGTCTCAGCAGTGATCAGGGCCTATCTTTGAGGCAACTAGCAGGGTGATTGGGGTTGCCCACTGGCACCCACCACCTTGACTGTCCTGCACCACCAACTTGCCAGCCCCGCCTCCCACCACTGCCTTCTTGCTGGTCAGCCCTGCACCCACTGCTGCCGCTAATCACCTCCCTCTTTAGGGCAACTGGTGGAGCAATTCCAGGAGCCCCAACTGGCCTGGGGCCTGTGGACTCAGGTTAGATCCTATATTGAGTGTCTGCCTCTTTGTGGTCAGTGCACATCATAGCAACCAGTTGTCCCACCCTTCAAGTTATTTGCATATTAGGCTTTTATTATCTAGGATATACTCCTCTCTTTTTTATTTTCTCTCTTACATTTTTTTTATTTTTTATTTTTCTCAATATTATTATTGTTCTCTTTTTTCTCTCCTAATAATTTTCATATTTTGGTGATCACTTTTATTGGGGTTATCAATGTTGTGAGTACATTGGTGTTTTGTTCCCTTTGTGTCATGTCTTATCAAGTTATATTTTGTTGTTAGCTCAACATGGTAGAGTGTGAGCTACATAACAATATACCCTTAGAGGAGACTCCATTCACAAATGGGATGATAACACTCAAGACCCAAGTATATCACAGGAACCCAAATATCCCAACCAAGGGGAATCCCTAGAATATCCAGCCCAAAAGACTTGAGAGATTACACCTCTGGGTCTCACAAAACATCAACTATATAAGAAATCTGGGTGATATAGAAGTTTTATCTAATACATTGAAATAAACAAAGGAACAGCAAAAATGAGGAGACAAAGATATAACCCTTTTACAAAAGAAAAGGAGGTATGACCAGAAAAGGAAATAAACAATATGAAGGGAAGAAATTTGTCAGAGAAAAAATTCAGAGCAATGGTTTTAAGGATGCTGAAAAGGATGGAAGACAAATTCAACTAATTGTATAAGAATTGAGAGGAAATGAAGTAGAAGAAAGAAGAAATGAAATATGACATGGTTGCAATAAAAAACACAATGGAAAAGTATCAACAATAGAGTAGAAGAAGCTGACCACCACATTAGCAAGTTAGAAGGCAAGGTACAAAAAACACACAGAAATTAAAAAGCAGGAGAGCCTAAGGGAGCTTTGGGACAACATGAAACAAAACTACATAATAGAGGTGCTAGAAGAAGAGAAAACTGACCAAGGAGCAGTAAACCTTGTTTAAAGAAATAAAAAATATTTCCCTAATTTAAAAAAATATATTTTATTGATTTTTTTACAGAGAGGAAGAGAGAGGAATAGAGAGTTAGAAACATCAATGAGAGAGAAGCATTGATCAGCTGCCTCCTGCACACCCGTTACTGGGGATGTTTCTACGACCCAGGTACATATCCTTAACCAGAATTGAACTTGGGACCTTTCAGTCCACAGGCCTATGCTCTATCTACTGAGCCAAACCAGTTTTGGCAACTTTCTTGATTTTGGTAAGAAAATACTCACACAAGTTCAAGAAGCACACAGACCCCGAAGAAGATGAGCCAAAAAGGACTGACACCAAGACACATTATAATTAAACTGGCAAACATCAATGACAAATCATAAATGCTACCAGGAAGAAGCTGTAAGTTACCTATAAGGGATCTAGCATTAGACTATCAACTGATTTCTCAATAACCACACATCAGATCAGAAGGGAAAATAATTAAATATACAAAGTGATGCAAAACAAGGGACTGAAAGCAAGAATACTATACCCAGAAAGGCTATCATTCAAAATTGAAGATGAAGTCAGTAGTAGCTTCACAAACAAAAAAGGGATCATGGAGTTTATTGCTAGCAAATGGATTGCTTAAAAAAAAAGACATAGACAAAGGACTACAGGCATAAAAATTACAATGGTGACAAACAGGTCATAATATACAAATTGACTATCACTCCAACACAGGAGAAGGTTGCCCCCATGTGGTCAAAGATGGCCACCCCATGTGGACACAAGATGGCCACAAGATGGATGGCAGGGGAGGGTAGTTGTGGGTTATAAGGCCAGCATGGAAGGGCAGTTTGGGGTGACCAGGCTGGCAAAGGAAGGCAGTTGGGAGAGACCAGGCCTGCAGGGGAGGACAATTGGGGGGGACCCAAGCTGGCAGGGGAGAGCAGTTGGGGGAACCAGGCCTATATGGAGGGCAGTTTGGGGCAATCTGACCAGCAAGGGAACAGTTAGGTGTCAATCAGGCTGGCAGGAGTGTGTTTGAGGGGTTATCAGTCTGGCAGGCAGAAGTGGTTAGTGGTAAACAGGCAGGCAGGCAAGTGGTTGGGAGCCAACAGTCCTGGATTGTGAGAGGGATGTCTGACTGCCCATTTAGGACTGATCCCATCACCGGGATTGGGCCTAAATGGGCAGTTGTACATCCCTGAGGTGTTCCAGACTGAAGAGGGTGCATGTTGGGCTGAGGGATATCCCTTACCCCCTTGCACAAATTTTATGCACCAGGCCTCTAATCAATAATAACCTTATATGAAAATGGATTACATTTTCCAATCAAAAGTCATAGGGTAGCTGAATGAATAAGATAACATGACCCATATATTTTCTGTCCTCAAGAGACCCACATCAGAGAAAAGTACTTACCCAAAAGGGATGGGGTAGCAATACTTACATAAGACAAAATAGAACTCAAAGTGAAGGCCATAACAATAGAAAGAGGGTAACTTCATAATACTAAAGTGATTGATAGAACAAGAAGATATAACTCTGATAAACATATTTGCACCCAATGCAGGAACACCCTAATCAATATAATCAGTTGATAGTCTAATACATTAAAAACAACAACAACAACAACAAAACAACAACAATAACAACAACAAAACTTCTGGAAAATATCAAGAGAGAGATCAACAACAATACAATCATTGTTGGGGACATTAATACCCCATTGATATCACTAGATACATCCTCTAAACAAAACATTAGTGAAGAAACAGCAATCCTAAATGACTCATTAGATCAAAAGCAATTAATTGACATCTTCAAAATATTTTACCCCATGCCAAAACTGGTTTGGCTCAGTGGATAGAGTGTTGATCTGTAGACTGAAAGGTCCCAGGTTTGATTCTGGTCAAGGGCATGTACCTTGGTTGTGGGTACATCCCCAGTAGGGGGTGTGCAAGAGGCAGCTGATTGATGATTCTCTCTCATCGATGTTTCTAACTCTCTCTTCCTCTCTGTAAAAAACTCAATAAAATATATTTTAAAAAATATTTCACCCGAAAGCTACTGAATATACATTCTTCTCAATTGCTCACAGTACATTTTCAAAGATAGACCACAAACTGGGACACAGGCATAATCTCTATAAATTCAAGAAGATATAAATCATAACAAGCATCTTCTCAGATCACATTGACATAAAATAAGAAATCAACTACAATAAACATGATGAAAAAATAAAACACTTGGAGGCTAAAAAGCATACCATTAAACAAACATTGTTTACCATAAAAAGCATTCTGCAAACAAAGATGGGAAAATATAACAACTCAAAATTTATGGGACACAGTGAAAAGAGTTTTGAGAGGAAATTTTATAGTTCTTCAGGCCTAGCTCAAAAAAACAAGAAAAATGGTAATAAATTATCTAAATTATCAACTAAGAGAATTAGAAAGAGAGCAACAAGAAAAGCCCAGAGTTCCCAGAAGGAAGAAGATATTAAAGATTATAGCAGAAATAAATGACATAAAGACCAAAAAAAGGAGTATATAAGATCAATAGAAAAAAGAGCTATTTCTTTGAAAGGATAAACAAGATTGATGAACTTCTAATCAGTCTCACAAAGAGAAAGAGCCCAGATAAAGAAAATCAGAAATGAAAGAGTTGAAGTAACAACAGAACCCACAGAAATACAAAGGATTGTAAAAAAAAAAAAAAATACTGTACCAACAAACTGTGCAAACTAGATGAAATAGATTTATTCTTAGAAAAACACAAGCTTTCAAACTCAATTAGGAATAATAAAAAATGGAATAGGACAATAACTAGTGATGAATTTGAAGCCATAATGAAAATCTTCCATCAAACAAAAGCTCAGTCAAGATGGCTTCATGAGCAGTTTTACCAAACATTCAAAGAATATCTAAAACCTATCATCCTAAGATTATTCCAAAAAAATTCAAGAGGAAGTCACACTTCCAAGCTCTTTTCATGAAGCCAACATCACCTTAATTTCAAAACCAGAAAAAGACACCACAAAGAAAGAATTAAAGGCTAATATTTCTGATGCACATAGATGCTAAAATCCTGAATAAAATTCTAACAAATTGAATCCAGCATTACATTAGGAAGATTATATGCCATTAACAAGTGGGATTTATTCTCAGAGGCAAGACTGGTACAATATCTGAAAATCAATAAACATAATATAGCACATAAAAAATTAAGAGACAAAATCAGTTATATCAACTGATGCACAACAAACTTACAGTCAATATCACACTTAATGGAAAAACTTAAAACAAATTCCCCTAAGAATGAGAACAAGACAGAGATGCCCACTTTCACCACTCCTGTTGACATAGTACTGGAAGTAATAGACATAGTGACAGTCAAGAAGGAGAAATAAAAGGTATTCAATTGGAAAAGAAGGATAACTGTCATTATTTGCAGATTACATGATATTCTATATTGAAAGTTTGAGATTCCATAAAAAAACAAAAACAACCTGCTTTAGTTAAATGAGTTGGGCAAAATAATTAAATACAAAATTAACACTCAGAAATGTATGGCTTTTTTATTCACCAATAATGAACTCACAAAAGAGAAACTATAAAAAGTCCTATTTACCTTTCCATCAAAAAAAATTAAGATAGATAGGATTAGACTTAGCTAAGGAGGTAAAACATCTGTACTCAGAAAACTACAGGACATTGGAAAAAGAGATAGGGGTAGACATAAACAATGGAAGAATATACCATGTTCATAGGTTGGTAGCATCATTAAAATGTCTGTACTAAACATTTATAGATTCAATGCTATTCCATTAAAATACCAATGGCATATTTCACAGACCTAGAACAAACTCTCCAACAATTCATATGAAATAAATAAAGACCCCGGATAGTCTCAGCAATGCTGAGAAAGAAGCACAAATTAAGAGGGCTCATAATACCAGATATCAAGCTATATTACAAAGCCACTGTTCTCAAAATTGCCTGGTACTGACACAAGAATGGTTATATAAACCAATGGAACAGAATGGAAAACCCAGAAATTGACCTAACCTGTTATGCTCAATTAATATTTGACAAAGAAGGCAAAAACATACAATGGAATCAGGACAGTTTCTTCAATAAATGATGTTGGGAAAACTGGTCAGATACATGTAAAAAACAATGACACAACAGGGGTAAGGGCATGAGTGGGCTAGGGTAGGGTGGGGGAAATGAGGGAATAAGGACACATATTTAATACCTTAATCAATATATAAAAATGAAACTAGACCACCAACTTACACCATATAGGAAAATAAACTCAAAATGGATAAACAACTTAAACATTAGATGAGAAGCCATAAAAATCTTAGAAGAGTCCATAGACAGCAAAATATCAGGCATATATTGATTCAATATCTTTGCTTATACAGCTTTTAGGGCAACTAAGGAGAAAATACTAGTAAACAAATGGGAGTACATCATAATAAAAAGCTTTTCACAGAGAAAGAAACCATCAATAAAACAAGAAAGCCCACTTAATGGGAGAACATATTTGCCAATATTATCTCTGATAAAAGTTTAATCTCCAAAATTTATAGGGTACTGATACAACTTAACAAAGCAAAAGTAATCCAAGCATACAGAGGCCAAGAGGCATATAAAAATGCTCAAAGTCACTAATCACCTAAGAAATGCAAATCAAAATGATGATGAGGTAGCACCTTAACCTGTCAGATAGCTATCAACAACAAATCAACAAATGATAAGTGCTGGCAAGGATGTGAGAGAAAGGAACCCTATTTCACTGCTCATAGGAATGCTGACTGGTGCAGTCTCTGTGAAAAAAAAAAAAAAACTGTATGGAGTTTCCTCAAAATATTAAAAATGGAACTTTCACTTGATTCAGCAATCCCACTTCGAGGAATATACCCCAAAAAATAAATTAAAAATACTCACCAAGAAGACTATATGCACCACTATTTTAATAGCAGCACAATTTACAATAGCTACCAGTAAAGTTTGTAAACAGCCTAAGTGGCCATCAGCAGGTGAGTAGATTTAAAAATGTTTTGAGAACATTTATACTATGGAATACTACATTGCTGTAACAAAGAATATTTGGTGACAGAATATTTCACTTTGAGTGGTAGGCATATTGTGAAATATACAGATCTTATAAATTAGAAACCTACACCTACACTTGTATGTTCATGTTAACCAATATCATCCCAATAAATTTGCTAGATAAATAAAAAGAAAAAAAGTGGGCAGAAGATCTAAATAGACACTTTTCTAAATTGGACATACAAATAGCCAAGAGACATATGAAAAACTGTTCAATGTCACTAATCATTGAGAGATGTAAATTAAAATGACAATTAAATATTATCACACCCCTGTCAGAATGGCTATCAATAAATCAACAAATAGCAAGAGCTGGTGAGAATGTGAAGAAGGAATCCTAGTACACTATTACACTAGTGGAAATGCAGACTGGTGCAGACTTAAAGAAAACACTATAGAATTTCCTTAAAAAATTAAAAATGGAATTGCCATTTGATCCAATGATTCTGCTATTAAGAATAAACACTAAGAATTATTTAAAATGAATCAGATATAATAAATGCACCCCTATGTTAATAGTAGCTAAGACCTGGAAACAGCCCAAATGTCCATTGGTAGATGAGTAAATAAAAAAGATATCATGTAACAAACAAACATGTTTTACCATGGAATACTACACAGCTGTAAGAAAGTAGGATTTCTTTCCCATAGATACATCATGGAAAGACCTGGAGAGTGAAGAATGAAATAAATCCAGAGACATTGGTGGGAAGAGATTTACCAAAGTACTTATATGCAAATATAAATAACCCAAGGACACATACAATAATGTGCTGAATGTCTAGGGAGGGGATGGATACAGGGTAGAAGAAGTCTATGAGGGAAAAGGTAGAACATCTGTAATACTCTTAAAAGTAAGGCTATATGAATTTCCCATTAAGGGTTTAGCTTACAGAGAATTGGGAGTAATCCACCCCACCTTCCACTCCCACTCCCAGTGAAATAGCCACAGAACCCAGCCTCCATTTGTCTATCAAACAAGGCCTTCCCCAGAGACACTCTCCAAATATCCCAGCTTAGCATGGAACTCTGGTTTTGCTATGGGACTTAACTCAGTAGAGCAATACCATGGTAGTTGAAGGGAAGTCCAAGTTATTGAACATGTGGTTATGGTGGCACCAGCTATGCTAAGAATATTTATTTTAAACCAATATAGTTTAATCTGTGTCTGAGTCTCCGTCAGTCAGCAGCATCTTCAGAAAACATTTCCAAAGGTCAATGTTTAGTGCAGCCAGTAGACCATTTTACAAGATGATCTCAGGAGGGTGATGTCAGTAATTGGAGTGGACAGTACCTTTCCCAAGCTGGTGCTATAACAGTAAATTTGTTTGACCCTGGGATGTGGTATCTGTGTCTTTAGCAGATTATCTTCTTTTTCAGGCAGACTTGCCAGAAACCAATCATTGTTTCACTAATAGAAAGAGACTGGTCAACCTTGAAGCTCTGAAAGGTCAGAGCCAACCACTCCCTATCTAATTGAGACAATGGTAACTGAGGCAACTTCCCCATCTTGTAATCATGTAATTCCTTATTGATATGATAAACCATTTATTACCTGCTTAAAGGTAATAGGTGTTTCCTAAAGCTGCTTAAGGGTAATGGGTATATCCCATAGCCTCAATAAAAGGGAGAGAGCAAGGCAAGAGCATAGCGGTAGTCTTCCCATTAGAGGTTGACTCCTGCCTGGCCCCCCATTTTCCCAAATTATATCTTTTCTAGTCTCTCTCTTCATTTTAGTGTGTGGCCTCCTCCAGAAACCAGACCCCGAGTGGGCCCTGAACCACGCAGGTCGTGTTAAGGGATCCCACACAGACTAAATTCATATTGACTTCCACAATCAAATTTAATGTGAGTTTTTCTTACTATTCCTGTTGCTCTGGGTTGGGGATCCCTTTTTGGAGTTGAGATTCCATACTACTCTCAGGAGGGACTTTAGTAGGCAAGATGTTTTGTGGCTTCTTAGCCACCCATGTGGGTGGGATAGCTAGATCCAGGTCCCTGTTCTCTTTACAAGTCTCTACAGGGCTTCTTCTGTAAAATCTTGGTTATTTCAATTCAGCTAATCTTCAGTTGATTATTAAAATTACTTGCTCTAACATTTAATTATCTATTCACTTTGGCACCAAGAACAAATCAATATCATCTTCACCTACTCTGAAGCCATCTTGGAGTCCATCAACATTTGTTCCATTAGTTGAACAACCCTAACACACAGAATAGATTTTAAGATTGTTTTAAATGAACTTGTGTTTTTCTTGGTTACTAGGGTTTTACAAAAGAGTACATTACTTTTTACTGTTTTACCTTCTCCATTTCCTCACTCTTTTTTTCACTTTCAGTAAATAAACTTGTATGTAAAGAAACAAAATTTTTATAGGATTCACTGATAACAGCATTGACGCTCAGTATAGAATTGATGAGAAAACATTTTGTTGGTACATACACTAAATAATAAAAAATAAAATTATTCATAATAAAATATAAATAAAGGTTATATTATAAACCATCTCATGCCTCACAAGACTGTCTTAACTTGACTCATGAGAAAGTAGAATTAGGTGCAGCTAAGCACGGTGCAGTGCATATCCCCACGAAATTCTGGTGCAACGCATACTCCCACCAAACTCTTCCCGTACCCCTGGGGATACACGTACCACACTTTGGGAAACACTGTCCTAAGGGAAAGCAGACAGAAAATTATAAAATCTAGACTATTAGCCTTCACTCCTCATGATGCAATCGCCTTGTTCTGGGCTGAAACTCTCTGCTGTCTGCATAAATTATAAATGTATCGTTGTCAAATAGAGACTTTTTCAAAGTTTTATTTACAGCAGGGCTGGTGAATCATTTTTTCTGCCAAGGTCATTTGGATATAACATCATTTAGGGCTATATAAAATTATCCACTTAAAATAATCACAAATGAGCGTATATTTGGTCAAACATTTCTTTAAATGACCCCTAAAACTCTGGTAGGACCAGACCAAATTATTTCTTTGGTCTTGTAAAGCCCAGGGACAATCTATAGATTATGTAATGTATCACATTTACTGATTCTTGAATATTATACCAGCCTTGTGTCTCCAGAATAAATCCCACTTGATCATGGCATATTATCATTTTAATATATATTTCTTGATCCATTTGCTTATATATTGTTTAGAATTTTTGCAATTCATCAGGGATATTGGCCCATAATTCTCTTACTTTGCAGAGTCTTTATCTGGTTTTGGAATTAAGGTAATGCTGGCCTCAAAGAAAGAGCATTAATGTTTCTTCCTCTTGAATTTTTTGGAATAGTTCGAGGAGGATAGGCATTAGTTCTTTGTTAAAATGTTTGGCAAAATTCTCTTGTAAGTCTATCTAGTCCAGTACTTTTATTTGCTGAAATTTTTTTATTACTGCTTCAATTTCAGGTTATTAGCCTACTCAGGTTTTATAATTCTTTCTGATTGAGTTTGAGAAGATTGTATGTTTCTAGGAATTTGCCCATTTCACTCAGGTTGTCCAGTTTGTTGACATATAGTTGTTCATAATATTTGCTTATAATTCTTTGTATTTCTGTGGTGTTTGTTGTTATAATACCTCTATCATTTTTTTATTTTATTTATTTGGGTAATCTCTCTTTGTTTTTTAATTAGTCTGGTTAGGGGTTCATCAATCTTATTTATTGTTTCAAAGAACCAGCTCTAGGACTCATTAATCCTTTGTGTTGTTTTCCCCCTCTAGTTTCAACATCACTTATTTCCATTCTGATCTTTATTATTTCCTTCCTTCTATTTTCTTTTCTTCTTGTTCTCTTTCTAATTCATTATTTATAGGGTAAGATGGTTTATTGTTGCTCTTTTGTTTCTTAAGGTAGGCCTGTAATGCAATGAACTTACCTCTCAGGATTGCTTTCACCATGTCTCATAGGTTTTGAGTGGTTGTGTATTCATTTTTATTTGTTTCTAGGAAGTTTTGAATTTCTTGCTTGATGTCATTGATAATCCATTCATTGTTTAATTACATACTGCTTAGCCTCCATGTATTTTGAGTGTTTTTGTTTTCTGGTTGTTTGTTTGTTTTTATACTTGATATCTGTCTTCATTTCATTGTGTTCCAAGAAGATGCTTGGTATTATATCAACGTTCTTAATTTGTATAGGCTGTGTTTCATCTTAACATGTGGTCTATCTTTGACAAAGTTCCATGTGTGTTTAATAAGAATGTATATTCTGTTGCATTGGGATAAAATGTTCTGTAAATATTAGTTAGATATTTCTGATCTAGATTGTCACTTAAGGCCTGTTTCCTTATTAATTTTTTTGTCTGGAAGATCTATCAAGTGATTTTAGTAGGGTGTTAAATCCCCTGCTATGACTGTATTGCTGTTAATCTCTCCCTTAAAGTCTATCAAAGTTTTTTTATGAACTTGATTGCTACTATATTTGGTACATATATGTTTATAAGTCATATATATTTTTAAAATATGTTTTATTGATATTTTACAGAGAGGAAGGGAGAGAGATAGAGAGCTAGAAATGTCGATGAGAGAGAAACATCGACCAGCTGCCTCCTGCACACCCCCCACCAGGGATGTGCCCACAACCAATGTACATGCCCTTGACCGGAATCAAACCCGGGACCTTCCAGTCTGCAGACCGATGCTCTACCACTGAGCCAAACCGGTTTTGGCTATAAGTCAATCAATATAGCATTATGTAGTGGCTTTCTTTTCTCTTGTTATGGCCTTTGTTACGAAGTCTATTTTGTTTGATATGAGTATTGCTAACCTCCTTTTTATTTTTCTTTCTCTTCCAATAGAATATTTTTACATCTTCTTATTCCCAATCTGTGTGAATCTTTTGTTCTGAGGTGGGTCTCTTGTAGGGGGGGGGGGAAATATATATATATATATATATATATATATATATATATATATATATTTACATATATATATATATATATATACATACATATATATATATATGTATATATATATATAGTGTAACTAAATGGATAAGAAAAGATGAACCATATATATGGTTATTTATCCATTTAGTTACTCTATATCTTCTGACTGGAACATTTAATTCACTTACATTTAAGGTTATTACTAATAGGTATTTCATTATTGCCATTTTTATTTTATTTCTACCTATTATCTTCTCTCCTTTTCTTCTTCCTCTTAAGCAGTCTAATATTTCTTACATTGCTGGTTTGATGGTAAAAAATACTTTTAACCTTTCTTTGTCTGGAAAGCTTTTAATTTCTTCTTCAATCTTAATGATAGCCCTGCTGGATATAGCAGTTTTAGATTTAGGCCCTTGCTTTTAATAATTTTGATTACTTTATGCCACTCCCTCTGGCCTGAAGTGTTTCTAATGAGAAGTCAGCTGACATTATAATGGGAAATTCTTTGTATGTAATTTTTTGTCTCTGCTGCCTTTAAGATTCTTTCATTGTTTTTAACATTTGCCATTTTATTATGATAAAATGTGGCTCTAGGTGTGGTCTCTTTTGGCTCATCTTGATTGGCACTCTCGGTGCCTCTTGAACTTATGTGACATTTTCATCACTAGGTTTGGGAAGTTTTTTGTAATTGTTTCTTTATATAAGTTCTCTGTTCTTTGCTCTTCCTCTTCCCCTTCTGGTATTTCCATAATGCTGATATTGTTAAGTTTCATGTTGTCCCAAAACTTCCTTAAATATCTTCCTGCTTTTTAATTCTTTTTTTCTATTTGCTGCTCTATTTAATTTTACCTTTCCTTATAATTTTATCCAAATTCCTTTTAATACCTTCTATTGTGTTCTTGCTGTAAGATATATCACTCCTCATTTCTGCCAGGTTCTTGTTCAGTTCATGGTTTATCTTTTATTTTTCATACTGTTATAATTTATACGAAGCTCCTTAAGTATATTTATAACCATTGCTTTGAACTCTGTCAGACAGGTTGCTTGCCTCCATTTCATTTAGTTCTTTTTCTGGAGATTCCTTCTTTTCTTTCATTTAAGTGTTGTTTCTCCATTTTATTTTTCTCACTATATGTGTTTGCTTCTATGTGTTAAATAGAACAATTATGCCTACCAGTCTCTGTGGGATAGCCTTACGAACAAAATATATTGAGGGGTACAGTTGTGAAGTCTTTTTGTTTAGCTGTATACTCTAGAAATGCCCTTAATTGTGTTATTTGGGATTTTATTGTTGATGTCCACTTTATGAGAGGGATCTTCCTTCCAATTTGCACCAAATAGGTTCAACTTTATTGTCATTGTAACAACTATTATACAGAATCTGACCAGCTATAACAAGACACAGCAGGAACAAACCAAAAATACCACCAAAATCAAGCTATTTCATGCAACACAAATAGAAAAGACTAAGAAAATAATTAAAAAGAAGAGAAAGCAAAAGAAAAAGTAAATGAATAGTGAAAGACATGTATCCAAAGATGTAGGTGGGATATAAAAAAAAATCAGAGAGAAATATGGCAGGAGCAGCAGGGGCTGGCAGACCAGGCTCTCTTAGGGAGAAACTACCACTACTGCAGGCACTTCCTGAAGTGTAGACTTGAGCATGTGGCCCACACCATCTTGAAGGAGAGAGTGGCATCTTCTAGGAACCAAGTCTTAGAAACTGCCCATGACCCTGTAGCCACTCCATCCAAAATTCTTCTGCCCTTCGCACAGAACCACAGACCCTGGGACCTCCACTTTCAAAGGTGAACCGTTCCAGCATAAATAAATGCAATGTCCCCTCTCCTGAGAGGCATAACTCGGGACACTACATTTATGCATTTCCAGCTTGCAGGCATCCAGGGTAGACCACTCCATAAGCAGCACCTGGGAGCCACTGTGAGGCCCTGCAAGGTGTGATTTTTTTTTGTACAGACAAGGATGTGCTGCCTGAAGTAGAAATCCTGAATTTTCTCTTCTTAAATAACTGCCTATAGACATCCCATTTGTGAAATTTCAGTTCCAAGGCCCTCAGAGTGTGTCAAAGCTCTGCACTAGCAAATGCATTGCCAAAGTCATGCATTACAAACAGGCAGGCATCCATCAATCCACAGGGAGCTCTTGGTAGCTACTCTGAATCCACACTGGGTGAGATCTTGGACAAACAGGGATGCACTCCCCCCTGGAAGTAGAAATTCCAAATTCACTCATCCTAGATACCTGCATACTGATGCTTCAATTATGTGACTTCAGTGCCAGAACCCTTCAAATTGCTTCAGTGCGTCATGTTGGCAAACAAACCATGGATGCCCCTGTGAGTGTGCATGTATCCACAAGAGTTGGAAAAGCAAAAGCTGAGTATTCCCACCCACTGCTGCAGAACTCTGGACACAACATTTGCACACTTTTCTAGTATGCAGGCCTTCTAAACCCACTGCTACACAAGCAGCCCTTGGGTGCCTCTGTCAGTCCCTGCTGGGCATGCACTTATACAAACAGGGTGCACTGCTGGACCATAAATAGCTGAATTCCCTCTTCTGGGATACCTTCCCACAGACACTGAAATCCCATGGCTTCAGTGACAGGGCCCTTCAGAGTGCATCAAGTACACCCTGCAAGCAAATGCACCATAGGAGTTTCCACTGGAGGCACATGTATTCAACCATTGAAGCAACAGCAAAAGCAGAGTCTGCCTATCCCACAACTATGGACATATAGAAGTATGGACATCACAGTTATGCCTTTTCAGAGCACAGGCCTCCCGAGCCTTAACACCCCAACAAAAGGTTCTTGGGTGCCACTGTGTGTCACATTGGGCAAACAATTTCAACCAAGATGACAAAAATTGAGACACCCCTCTCCATGGCTGATCTCTAGACACTGCAGTTGTGCCTTTTAAGATCACAGGCCTACATAAAGAGAGCACAAATAGCTCAAGTAGGGAGCTAAACTAGATTACCAAGCTCAGGAGACCTGAGAGAACACACCAGTAGCACACTCCCCAAGATAACCTAGGTAGCAAAGCAATAGGATCTATAATTAAAATGTTACAGAAAAATATGAGAAGACAAAAAACCAATACCCAAAGGAAAGAAAAAAAGGAATCACAAAAAAAGGAGTTCAATGAAATTGAGGCTAGCAACATATTAGAGAATGAATTCAGAGTAATGGTTATAAGAATGCTCAAATGACTGGATGACAAATACACACAACTCAATGAGAATTATAATGAGCTGAATGAGAATGACACCAACATGAAAAGGAACAAAGAGATGAACACAATTGAAGGCTTAAACAGTAGACTAGAAGAGGCTGAGAATTGCCTCAGTGAATTAGAAGACAAGGTAGTAAAAACACAAACACAGCATCAACTGAAAAAAAATTTAAAAGAAAGAGCCTAAGTGAGTTTGGGCCAATGCAAAATGAAACAACATTCATATTATAGGGGTCCCAGAAGGAGAGGAAAGGAAGCAAGAAATAGAAAACCTATTTGAAGAAGTAATGACAGAAAACTCTGATATTGGCAATAAAAAATCTATGCAAGTCCAAGAAGTACATAGTCTCTAACAAGATTAACCCCAAAAGACTAACACCAAGACACATCATAATTAAACTGGAAAACATCAACAACAATGTAATAACCTTAAAAGCTGTCAGACAGAAAGTTACCTTCCAGGGATCTCCTATTGGAATATCAACTTATTACTCAACATAAACACACCAGACCAGAAGGAAATGGAATGAAATATACAGAATGATGAAATATTCAGCAAGGGCTGAATCCAAGAATACTATACCCAGCAAGGCTATCATTCAAAATTGACGGTGGAATAAGGAGATTCATAGGGGGGTGGGGAAGGCTAAGAGAGTTTATCACTACTAAGCCAGAAGTGCAAGAAATTTGAAAGGGACTGCTGTAAAAAGAAGAAACAGAAAGTCAAGAAGAAATACAAATATTAAGAATAAAAATGACAATAAACAAGTACTTAACAATAATAACATTAAATGTACATGAATTAAATACACCAATCAAAGATGTAGAATGGCTGAATAGATAAGAAAACATGACTCATATATTTGCTGTCTGCAAGAGACCCATTTCAGAAGAAAGGATTCACACAGACTGAGAGTGAAGGGATGGGAAAAAATTTTTAGGCAAATGGAAATGATAAAAATGCTGAGATTCAAATACTTATATCTGACAAAATAGACCTCAAAGTAAAGGCCATAACAAGGAATAAGGAAGACCACTACATAATACTAAAGTGAGCAATTCAACAAGAGGATATAACTCTGGTAAACATATGCATGCAATATATGAATACCCAAATACATAAAACAACTTTTGGAAGATATCAAGGGATATATCAAAAGCAGTACAATCATAGCAGGGGACTTAATACCACACTGACACCACTGTATAAATCCTCTAAACAAAAAATCAGCAAATAAACAGAATACTAAATGACTCACTAGATCAGATGGGCTGAATTGATATCTTCAGAATACTCCACCCCAAAGCCAGAGAATATACGTTCTTCCCCAGTGCACATGGAATATCTTCCATGGTAGACCACATATTAGGACACAGACAAAGTCTCTTTGAATTCAAGAGGATATAAATCGTAACAATGATATATCTTCTCAGTTCACAATTGCATAAAATTAGAAATCAACTACAATGAAAAAAATTAAACACTTGGAGGCTAAACAGCATGCTATAAACAATGATTGTGTTAACAAAGATATCAAAGAAGAAATAAAAAGTATTCTGGAAACAAATAACAATTAAAATACAACAATCCCAAATTTATGGGACACAATGCAAGAAGCCCTGAGAGGGAAGTTCATAACTCTACTGGCCTATCTAAAAAATAAATAAATAAATAAATTAAAAAAAAAGTAATAAACTATCCAACCTTGCAACTTAAAGAACTAGAAAGAGAGCAATAAGAAAAGCACACAGTATTTAGAAGGAAGATAATAATAAAAATCAGTGCAGAAATAAATGACATAAAGGGAGGGCAAAAAAATGGCGGGGTAATAGAAAGACATGTTCCGAGCATTGTCCCGGAGGAGAATAAAGAAGAGCCAAGAGTTACATGGGGGAGTTTTTGTTGGCAAGTTAAAGGACAGCTAAACTCCAGGAGATGGTGTGAGACTGATGGACAGGGTTCCCCTGACCAGACAGACCCCACTGCTGCTGGGTCTCCTCTCAGAGCTATGGGCTTGGATATGGAGACCTTGCCAACTTGAAAGAGAAAGTGGAGCTTATAGGAAGTTGAAAATCCACAACTGTAGTGACCAGCAAACAGCTGTGAGCCCCAGAACACTAGTTCCCAAATGGTGCAAGCACATGGATTCAAAAGAGCTCTTCATACCACCACAGAAAGGTCAGGTGTTGCCTGGGATAAGGTGAGGTCTCTGGTCCTAGCTGGAGAAATACTTTGTGGAAGCTGGAGGACGAGGGAAGTCAGTGCCTATAAAAATCTTTGGATGTTGGGTGCCGGAACCTGCTGGCAATGATCAGTACCTGTATGAGGGGATGAGGATAAGAAAAAGACAGACAAGAACAGATGGGGTCAGGAGGGCTCAGGCCCGAGGTCTGCAGCTGCGAATTTTATTTTTCCAACCTTTAAATACAATTCTTAAGGAGGAAATATTTATTTCAGGCAATCATGCAGGTGGCCGTTTCTGCTAACATGGTGAATTCCTGTACAGATAAGTTCCTTCAGCACCTGACCTTTACAACCACCTATCTTCCTCTTATCTCGCAGCTCCTTCTGCATCAGCAGGCTCCTAACAATTGTTTTACCCTAAAGCAAAGAAATCTGCAGTTAGCAGCATTCCTAGTGTTAGTAGTAATTTTCCACTTAGGTTAATGGAAAGGGGGGCACATGGAGTTCTGTGTCCTACACCCATGCTTGCATTCAGGCATATAAGATCCCTGCATTAAGGGCAGCTCCCTACAGTTGGGGCTTGCATGATCCAAGAATGTAGCAGGGGGGCTCAGAGCTGCTATAAGATCCCTGCATTAAGGGCAGCTCCCTACAGTTGGGGCTTGCATGATCCAAGAATGTAGCAGGGGGGCTCAGAGCTGCTATTGAAAGGAATCTTTAAAAAGCAACCCATTTTGATCTGATGTGGAGTGACAGCTTAAGAATTTCAAAGATGTGCCAATGGCTTCGACTTGTATACAGACCCATTGTTCACACACTTGGGCTTTTTCCTCTTCAAATCTTTGCTGCTTATTACTAAGCCCAATACATAGGATCACCAGTTGGGGAGATCCTGGGAGACTGCAGGGGAAAGTTGTTTTTCAGGAATCTGGGGATTGGAGTGGGGAGTGACCATCAGAGAGCCAGGTCTGAGGCAGCTCACTTTGACAAACCAGTATTGAGTGCCACAAGGAAAGAAGGATCACAACACAGTTAGAGAGGCAAAATAGATCTGGAAGTCAATCCATAAACACATCCACCCAGGGGCTGAATCACAAATTGACTCCTGTGTAATTAAAAATAAAGGAATACAAGAAAGTAAGACACCGCCTGCTTAAAAATCAGGACTGGCTTACAACACTGAGAAGCAATGGAATGCAGGGAACTGCAATAGTGTTCAGACTAGGAAATAGGCATGCCAAACAGAACAATAGAAGAAGTGAATGATCTTCACTATTGCACATTTTATTTTTTTATTTTTTATTTTATTTTTTACTAGGGGCCTGGTGCACAAAATTTGTGCAGGAGGCTGAAAGGGAGTTGTCCCAAGCCCAGCCTGCACCCTCTCAATCTGGGACCCCTCAAGGATGTCCAACTTCCAGTTTAGGCCTGATCCCAGTGGACCTAAACCAGCAGTCAGACATCCCTCTCACAATCCAGGACTGCTGGCTCCCAACTGCTCGCCTGCCTGCCTTCCTGATTGCCCCTAACTGCTTCTTCCTGCAGCCTGCTCACCCATAACTACCCTCCCCTGCAGGGTTGATTGCCTCCAACTGCAATTCCTTGCAGGTCTGGTCCCACTCAATGCCCTCCTGTGAAGGCCTGGTGCCCCAAAACTGCCTTCCCCTGATGGCCATTTGTGGTGGTCATCTTGTGTCCAAATGGGGGCAGCTATTTTTGACTACATGGGAGCAGCTATCATGATCATGTGTGTTGGAGTGATGGTCAATCTGCATGTTACTCTTTTATTTGATGAAATAGAGGCCTGGTGCATGGGTGAGGGCCAGCTGGTTTGCCCTGAAGGGTGTCCTGGATTAGGGTGGGGGTTCCCTTGGGGCATGGGGCAGCCTGAGAAATGGGCCTCTGGTGGTTTTCAGGCCAGCCACTTCCCTGACTACCCAAGCAGAGGCCATAGTATTTTAAATTTATTTACCTTTTACAACTGAAACATTGTAGCCTGGAGAGAGGGCACGCCTCCTGCTTTCTCGATGGCTGTCACCATTTCTGTTTGGATTTGTTTACCTTCTATAATTAAAACTTTGTAGTCTTCAGTGGAGGCTTAGGCTGTCTAGGGCAGGCTGAAAACTTGGCTTCTTCCATTGCCTGGGAAACCCAAACATCCCTCCTGCTCTCTCTGGCAGTAGCCATCTTGGATAGGTTTATTTGCATACTTTCTCTGATTGGCTGGTGGGTGTAGTGGAGTGATAGTGAATTTACATATTACTTTTACTAGATAGGATTTTTTATTTTTTATTTTGCATCTTTTCTTAAAAACATTTTTTTCCTCACTTGATTTTTACCTTTTTAAATTACCTTTTTTATTTTCAGTCAGTATTTTTACTACTACTATTTTACCTTTTTTAAAGAGCCATGTTATTTTATCATTATTTTATTTTGGGATTAGTGTTCTATATTCTATTTTTATCTTACATTTAGCATTGTTTTATACTACCTCAACTCTACTTTTATGTCATCACTCTTCCAACCTTTCCACTTTTAGTGTCCTTTTTTATCTTACCCCTTTCCTGCTCTAGAGTTTTCCTTTTCTTTCTGTCTACCCCCTATTAAAAATTTCACCCTACTTATATACCTAATTTCTAATCCCCTGCTCCAAGTGCACACACTTCTCTCTTCACTGTATGAACTATCTGAAAAATTATTTTTCTCTCCCTTTGTTGTTGTTTGCTTGAATGTTGATTATATCAAATTTTTATGCTTTTTTGTGAGATTGTGTTGCTTATTTTTTTTCTTAGTTTTTTTGTTTGCTTTTGGGGGGGTTTTCTTTGCTTCTGTTTTTCCCTCACCTCTCTTAATATTAATTGTTATTGTAGTTTGTAATAATTTCCAGGTACTTGTTGCTGGCATTTGCTTGGATTAGTGGTTGTTTCATTGGAGGATTTTTCCAATTTATATCATTTGTTCCCCTTTTATTTTTTAAAATATATATTTTATTGATTTTTTACACTGTAAAAAATCAATAAAATA
Organism: Vespertilio murinus; assembly: GCA_963924515.1. Lineage (NCBI taxonomy): Eukaryota > Metazoa > Chordata > Mammalia > Chiroptera > Vespertilionidae > Vespertilio > Vespertilio murinus. The sequence goes on from OZ004723.1 coordinate 2,014,897, forward strand.
TTGCTGTATAGAACTCAATAGAGGAAGAGAGAGTTGGAAAGATCTATGAAAGAGAGTCATCGACCAGCTGCTTCCTACACACCCCCTTACTGGGGATGTGCCCGCAACCAAGGCACATGCCCTTGACCAGATTCGAACTTGGGACCCTTCAGTCCACTGAGCCAAACCAGTTTCGCCCCTTTTATTTCTTAGTTTCTCTGTTGTATCTCTTACTTTTTTCCCCCTTTTCCCAATTTCATTTTGACACTCTCTTTTTCCTCTCTTCTCCCCCCCCATATCTTATTTTTCTCTCCTAACCCTCTATTTTGCCAATATCTAGTGAACAGCTTTATTGGAGTTTATTAATATCTTAAATACATTCCTGTCCAGAACCTTTTGTGTTGTATCTGGTTGTGTGGTATTTTGTGTTTTTAAATCAATGAAGGAGAGAGAGGACTTCATAACCACATATCCAGAGCTGAGAGATCATGGGAAGACAAAGAAACAACCTGCATATGAAAGAAAAGCAGGTATCACCAGAAGAGAAAGTAAATTAAATAGATGAAAACAACCCATCAGAGAAAGAATTCAGAGAAATGGTCATAAGGTGACTGCAAAGAATGGAAGAAAAATTTGACAGAATGACTAAAAAAACATGAGGAAGTGAAGAAAAACCAAGAATAAATGAAAATTTACATCGCTGCTGTATAGAACTCAATAGAAAGCATCAAGAGTAGACTAGAGAAAGTATAGGACCACATCAGTGAGCTAGAAAACAAGATGGAAAAAAATACCCAATTAGAGCACCTTATAGAAAAACAAACAAAAAGCAGGAGGAGAGCCTAAGGGAACTTTGGGACAATATGAAACAAAACAATATCTTCATAATAATGGTTACAGAAGGAGAGGAAACTGATCAATAAATAGAAAACCTGTTTGAATAAATAATTATAGAAAACTTCCCTGATATAGGGGGGGGGGATCCACACAAATCGAAGAAGCTTACATAGTCCCAAGCAAAATGAACCCCAAAATATCGACACCAAGACACATAATAATTAAATTGACAAACATCAACAATAAAGTAAGAATCTTAAAAGAAGCCAGAGAGACAGAAAGTTACATACAGAAAAACCCCCATCAGACTAGCAACTGATTTGTCAACAGAAATTCATCAGGCTAGAAGGGAACGGAATGAAATATACAAAGTCATGCAAAGGAAGGGTCTGAATCCAAGAATACTGTACCCAGCAAGGCTATCAATCAAAATTGAAGGAGAAATCAAAAGCTTCACAGACACAGAAAGACTAAGGGAATTTATGATCACCAAACCAGCAATGAAAGAAATGCTAAATCGTCTGCTGAAAAAAAAAAAAAAAAAGAAGAAGAAGCAAAGAAGGAACACGGGGGTAAAGAATAAAAATGGCGACAAATAAGTACTTATCAATAATAAACTTTAAATGTAAATGGATTAAATTCCTCAATAAAACCACATAAGGTAATGGATTGCAAAAGAAAACAAGACCTATATATCTGCTGTCTACAAGAAACAAATCTCAGGGGAGGGGGGAAGCACATAGACTGATGATGGAGAAATGTCTTCCAGGCGAATGGCAATGAAAAATGAGCTAGGATAGTAATACTTATATCCAACAAATTAGATCTCAAAGTGAAGGACACAACAAGAGATAAAGAAGGCCACTTCATAATACTGTAGGGAGCAATTCAACAAGAAGAAATAACTCTGCTACGGAGGACTGAGAAGGTGGGACAGTTCTGTACCATGCTGCCTTCCACTGGTTAAGACCTCCAAGAGCAAAGGCCTACCGAGGTGAGGATGCCACTACTGTCACCTGTAGAGGGGCAGCACTGAGCTGGCCAATATTTGTGGTGCTGCTTGTCCTGGCTCAGGGGAAGCGTTCCACTAAGTCTGAAAGACTAAGACATCACGGGGACTCTCCGCCACTGCCTGCGACCAGCTCTGCCCTGCCTTTGCGCCACACCCGCGGATCCCGCAGCCTCCACCGCTGCCACCGCCCGCAGCCTGCTCTGCCAGGCCTTCGCGTGCGCTGTGCTGGTGCTGCGCCTTCTGTTGGCAGACCCGGAGAATCCTCTCTCTGCTGCCGCATGGCCAGGCCAAAGCATCAGACACTACCGCCATTCGGATTTTAAAACTACTGGGGAAATTGAGCCACAGGAGCTACCATCGCTGCCGCCCCCGCCGCCGCCCCCAATAATGGGAATCCACCGAAATCAGAGCTCACTACGCCCCGGGCTCACAGTGAGTGTGGCTTCAGAAATTAGCCTCTGCATCCACAGCAGCTCCACATCCGCAACAAAGAGGACACCATTGAGGGTGGACTCTCACCATGCAGCCATCACAGCCCACCCACAATCCTCCCAGCACACCCACCATGCTGGGAGGGAGATGGAGCACGCTGGTGAGGAAATGGCACAGCACCTTCCATTAGCCGCCCAGGTGAGCCCTTCCTCCGATGCCACATGGCTGAGCTGAAGCTCTCGCCACCACCGCCATGTGAACTTTAAAACTACAGTGGTAATTGAACCACAGGAGCGACCGTCACTGCTGCACCTGGCACTGCCACCCACCACTGCCACCGCGAATAAAGGAAATCCACCGAGAACAGAGCTCACCACGCCTTGGGCTCAGGGAGTGGGCGACCTCAGAACTTAGCTTCCATGTCTGCAGCTGCTCTGCTCCCACACCGATTGAGACACCTTTGAAGGTGGTCTCCCCACCTGCAACCATCTCAGCCCAACTGCAGCTGTCCCAGCCTGCCCGCCATGCTAGCAAGGAGCTAGCTCGGCGCCTCCAATATGTGACCCCAACACCCTAGAGGGGCCGTGTGCCCCGGGTGAGCCTTGTGTCTCATGGGGCCGAGTGCCCCGGGTGAGCCGTGTGTCCCAGGGGGCCGAGTGCCCCGGGTGAGCCGAGTGTCCCAGGGGGCCGAGTGACCCGGGTGAGCCGTGTGTCCCAGGGGGCTGTGTGCCCCGGGTGAGCCAAGTGTCCCAGGGTGCAGTGTGCCCCGGGTGAGCCATGTGTCCCAGGGGAAGCAGTGGGACCAAGGGGAAGGGGCGGTGAGAACCAGAGGAGGAGCGGACTCTATTCATATGGTCCTGAGATAGTCACCATAAAACAAGCAGACTGCCAAATGAGGAGCGGATTCTATTCATGGGGTCCTGAGATGGTCACCATAAAACAAGCAGATTGTCAAATGACAGCGGGGAGGGGAAGGAGACCTGGGGGGAGATAGGAGAACAACTGAGGGACTGGTATGCATGAACATAAGTCCAACCAACGAACACAGAACTCTGGGGAGGGAGGGCATAAATGGGAGGTGGGGGGGGGGCAATGGTAAGCTATGTACACAGATAATAAGTTAATAAAATAAAATTAAAAAACAAAACAAAAAACAAACTAAAAAAAAAAAAAAGAAATAACTCTGCTAAAAATATACACACCCAATGTAGGAGCACCCAAATACATTAAAAAAAACCCTGGAGGGTATCAAAGGAGAGATTGACAGTAATACAATCATACTAGGAGACTTACATAGCACACAGTCGCCATTAGACAAATCCTTTAAACAAAAACAAAAAAAATCAGCAAAAAAAATCAATCTTAAATGACTCACTAAGCCACATGGCTCTAATTGACATCTTCAGAGCTTTTCACCAAAAATCTGCATAATATACATTCTTCTCAAGTGCACATGGGTCCTTTTCTAAAATAGACCATATATTGGGTCACAAGCAAAGTCTCTAGAAATTCAAGAAGATAGGAATAATACCAAGTATTTTCTCAGACCACAGAGGCATAAAACTGGAAATCAACTACAATGAAAACAATTCAAAAAATTTAACACATGGAGACTAAACAGCATACTATTGAACAATGACTGGGTTACCAGAGAGATCAAGGAATAAATTTTAAAAAATCATGGCAACAAATAACAAGGAAAACACAACAACCCAAAATCTATGGGACACAGCAAAAACAGTTTTGAGAGGCAAGTTCATAGTTCTACAAGCCTACTGAAGAAAACAAGAAAGAATCATAATAAATTACCTAACCCTACAACTCAAAGAATTAGCAAAAGAGCAAGAAGAAAAGTCCAGTGTAAGCAGAAGGAAAGAAATAATGAACGTCAGAGTGGAGGTAAATGACATATCAACCGAAGAAACAATACATAAGACCAACAAAACTAAGAGCTGGTTCTTTGAAAGAATAAACAAGATTGATTATCCTCTAGCCAGGCTCATCAAGAAGCAAAGAGATAGAACCCAAATAAACAAAATCAAAAGTGAAAGATATGAAATAGCAACAGACCCAGCAAAAGCACAAAGGATTAAAAATAAATACTAGGAACATCTCTATTACAATAAACTTAAAAACCTGGAGAAAATGAACATATTCATAGAAAAATATAACCTTCCACAATTCAATTAGGAAGAATCTGAACAACTCAATAGGCCAATAACTATTGAAGAAATTGAAGCAGTCATCAAAAAGTTTTTGGCGAACAAAAGCCCAGGGTCAGAAGGCTTCACAGGAGATTTTTTGCAAACATTCAAGCAAGAACTAAGATATATCCTCCTCAGACTATTCCAAAAATTTCACGATGAAGCAACACTTCCAAGCTCCTTCTGTGAAGCCAGCATTATCCTAATATGAAAACCAGATAAAGACAACAGAATGAAAGAGAATTACAGATCAATATCCCTCATGAACATAGATGCCAAAATCATCAACAAAATTTTAGCATATCAGATCAAGAATTACATCAGAAAGGTTATTCACCATGATCGAGTATAATTTATCCCAGGAATGCAAGGATAGTACAATATCCACAAATCAATAAAAGTAATACATCACATAAAAAATTGAGAGAGAAAAATCACATAGTCATATCAATTGATGCAGAAAAAGCATTTGTCAAAATCCTACACCCTTTCTTGATAAACACCCTCATCAAGGTGGGAATAGAAGGATCATACCTCAACATATAAAAGCTATATATGATAAAGCCACAGCTAACATCATACTCAATGGTAAAAATTAAAACCATTTCCCCTAAAAACAGGAACAAGACAGGGATGCCCACTCTCATCACTCCTGTTTGTCACAATACTGGAAGTATTGCAATTATACAAGAAGAAGAAATAAAAAGCATCCAAATTCGAAAAGAATAAGTAAAGCTGTCCTTATTTTCAGATGACATGAGATTGTGATTAAAAAAAACAACCAAAAGACTCCATCAAAAAACTTATAGACTTAATAAATGAATTCAGCAATGTAGCAGGATACAAAATTAATGCCAAGAAATCTATGGCATTTCCATACACCAATAGTGAATTTACAGAAAGAGAGACTAAAATATCAATCCCATTTATTATTTCACCAAAAATAATTAAGATACCTAGGAATAAACTTAACTAAGGAGATACAAGACTTATACACAGAAAACTACAGTACACTGAAAAGAAAGAGTGAGAAAGAAATTAACAGATGGATGTGGAGTTTAAAACTACAGCGAAACCGGACCTGAAGCCAGGAATGAGGGAAGCCAGACCTCGCTCCGCCCTGGGGCCCAGGGAGTGGGCCAGCCCAGCCGGCCGCTGTGGGAGCCAGGCAGCTGAAGCCAGGCCTCTGCCTCACCTTCAGCTCCTGCCTGGACAAGAAACCTTTGAGTGGTCTCCCTGCCAACAACCATTTCAGCCCGCAACTGTCCCAGCCTGCCCGCCGTGCTGGTGAGGAGATGGCACAGTATTTCACTGCCTGAAGCCAGCTCACAGGAGCTACCCTCGCTGCCCCACCTGCTGCCGCCACACCTGCCTCCGCCGAGAATAATGGAAATCCATAGAAAACAGCTCACTTCGCCCCAGGCTCAGGAAGAGTGCAGCTTCAGAACTTAGCCTCTGCGTCCACAGCAGCTCTGCTTCTGCACCAAAGGAGACACCATTGAGCACACCCTCCATGCTGGTGTGTAGATGGCGCGTGCTGGTGAAAATGAGGTGAGCCGGGTTGAGCCGGAGCATCGGCTGGGACCCCAAGAAGGGGCGCCACTGCCGCCATGTGGATTTTAAAAATACAGTGGAAATTGAGCCACAAAAGCCACCGCCGCCACTGCACCTACTGCCACTGCCTCGAGTGAGGGAAGCCCACGGAGAACAGAGCTCACTCCACCCTGGGTCCAGGGAGTAGGAGGCTTCAGAGCTTGGCCTCTGCATCAATAGAGGTTCTGCAGAGACTCCTTGGAGCATGGTTTCCCTGCCCGCATCCATCCCAGCCTGCCCACCGTGCTAACGAGGAGCTAGTGCGGCGCCTCCAATTCACGACCCCAGTACCCCAGAAGGGCTGTGTGCCCCGGGTTAGCCATGTCCCTCAAAGGGGACGAGTGTCTCAGGCGAGCCGTGTATCCCAGGGGGCCATGTGCCCCGGGAGAGCCATGTGCCCTGGGGAAGCAGTGGGACCTGGGGGGAGGGGTGGTGTGAACCAGAGGAGGAGCGGACTCTATTCGTGTGGTCCTGAGATAGTCACCGTAAAACAAGCAGACTGCCAAATGAGGAGCAGATTCTATTCATGTGATTCTGAGATAGTCACCATAAAACAAGCAGATTGTCAAATGACAGCGGGGAGGGGAAGGAGATCTGGGGGGAGATAAGAGAACAACTGAAGGACTGTTTTATAAGTACAACCAACGAACACAGAACTCTGGGGAGGGAGGGCATGAATGGGAGGTGGGGATGTGTGTGCAATGGTAAGCTATGTACACATATAAAACCTTAATAAAAAATAAAAAAAGAAATTAACAGATGGAAGAACATGCCATGTTCATGGATTGATAGAATCAACTTCATCAAAATATCCATACTACCCAAACCAATCTATAAATTCAATGAACTACACATTAAAATGCCAATGGCATATTTCACAGACCTAAAAAGAGCTCTCCAAAAATTCACCTTGAATAAAAAATGACCCCTGAATAGCCACAGCAATCCTGAGGAAAAAGAAAAAAGTAGGGTGGATCTCAATATCAAGTTTCAAGCTGTATTACAAAGCCACTGTCTTCAAAACAGTCTGGTACTGGCACAAGAACAGACATATATATCAATGGAATAGAATAGAGAATCCAAATATCAATCTAAACCATTATTTTCAATTAATATTTGACAAAGGAGCATGAACATACGACAGTCTCTTCAATGAGTTGTATTGGGAAACGTGGACAGATACATGCAAAAAAATGAAACTAGATCACCAACTTACACCATACCCCAAAATAAATTCAAAATGGTACAGGACTTAAACATAAGACAGGAAACAATAAAAATACTAGAGGAATCTACAGACAGCAAAATCTCAGTTATACACCAAAATTATTTCACTGATACCACTCCTAGGGCAATGGAAGCTAAAGGGAAAATAAACAAATGGGGCTACATCAAAATAAAAAGCTTTTTCTCAGTAAAGAAACCATCAACAAAAGAACAAGAAAGCCCACTGTATGGATGGACATATTTGCAAATATTATCAGTGATAAAGGTTTAATCTCCAACATATACAGGCAGCTTATGTAATTTAATAAAAGGAAAATAAATGATCCAATAAAAAAAATGAGCCACAGACCTCAATAGGATCTTTTTGAAAGAAGACAGAAGGAAGGCCAAGAGACACATGAAAACATGCTCAAAGTCACTAATTATCTGAGATATGCAAATCAAAATGACAATGTGGTACCATGTCACTCCTGATTGAATGGCTATTATCAAAAAACAAGTGTTAGAAAGAATAGAAGAAAAAACCCTCCAGCACTACTGGTGTGAATGCAGACAGGTTCAGCCATTGTAAACAACAGTATGGAGTTTCCTCAACAAACAAACAAACAAAACAGAAAAACTAAAAATAGAACTTTCCTTTGACCCAGTAATCCCATTCCTAGGAATATATCCTAATAAACTAGAAACACCAATCAGGAAGGATATATGCACCCCTATGTTCATAGCAGCACAATTTAGAATAGCTAAGATTTGGAAAGCCTAGATGTCCATCAGCAGATGACTGGATCAGAAAACTATGGTACATCTACACAATGGAATACTATGCTGCCAAAAAAGAAGGAATTTTTACCAGTTGCAGCAGCCTGGATGGAATTGGAGAATGTAGGAATCTCTTTCCCGACCCGCATGGAAAGAGTTCCAATTCAGGGTTTGAGTTCTGGAGAAGGGCCACACAAATGAAGAGACTTGAGACTTGAAGAAATTCAATTTGGTTATAGGGGGGCTAGGCAGTAGTGCAACTCTAGTGGGAGAACTACTACTGCTCTGGCCCTGCCATCCAATTTTTTTAAGGCTTTGGAGAAAACATCTTAGGCAACATAAACAGAAATTTACATGTAGACCTTAGGCAGGAAATAACAGAAACTTACATGGGATAACCAAGGTGGAGGCTGCTTCAGCCAACAATTCCTCAACTAAAGGGTGAATGGTTAGAGAAATTAGGGTTGTTGACCAGCTTTCCTGGTTTCCTGTCAAGATCTCTTTTTAGTGAAACTGATTTGTTTTTCAGCAGGAGAACATTATGCAAAGTGAATATGCCAGTCAATGAGAGAAAAATACCACACAATCTCATTCATTTGTAGATAATAAAAAATATTATAAACTGAAAATCAAAAAGATTATCTACACAGGCAGTAAAGCATCAAAAAGACTGTCAAATTATAGTGGAAATTTACAGAAAGTTAGGAGAGATAAGAGATTATCCAAAGGACTTACATGCATGCATATAAGGATAACCAACGGATGTAAAACATTGGGAGGTGAGGGCATACAATAGGAGTGGGGTTGGGGGGAAATGGTATGATATATAAGCGTATAATACCTTAATTAAAAAATAAACAAAATTAAAAAATGACATGAGACCAAAAACAAACAAAAAAAATCCAATACAAAAGTTCAATGGAAACCAAGAGCTGGTTCTTTGAAAGGATAAACAAGACTGATAAACCTCTCAAAAAGCTCACCAATATTAAAAGAGAGAGGACCCAAATAAACAAAATCATAAATGACAGAGATGAAGTAAAAACTGACCCTACTGATATATAAAGGATTGTAAAAAAAATAAAAAATACTATAAACAAATCTACTCCCAAAAACTTGACAACTTCAATGAAATGAACAGATTTCTAGAAAAATACAAACTTCATAAATTCAATCAAGAAGATTTAAAAATCATGAATAAGCCAATAACTACTGATGAAATTGAAATGGCAATCAAAAACCTTCAAGGTTTAAAACAAAAGCCCTGGACTAGATGGCTTCACAGGGGAGTTTTACTGAACATTCAAAAAAGAACTAAAACCAATCCTTCTGAGATTATTCCAAAAAATTCAAGAGGAAGGCCCATTTCCAAGCTCTTTGTATGAAGGCAGCATTACCCTAATCCCAAAACCAGATAAAGACACAAGAAAGAAAGAGAATTACAGGCCAATATCTATGAATGAATATAGATGTTAAGATCCTCAACAAAATTCTAGCAAACCATATCCAGCATTACATTAGAAAAACCATACTCCAGGATCAAGTGGACTTATTCCAGTGATGCAAAGCTGATACAATATCCACAAATCAATAAATGTTATACACCAGATAAACAAATTAAGAGACAATAATTACATAATCATATCAATTGATGCAGAAAAGGCATTTGACAAAGTCCAACACCTTTTTTTTTTAATAAAATCACTCAGTAAAGTGGGAATATAAGGATCATACCTCAGCATAATAAAAGCCGTATATGACAAACCCACAGCCTAAATTATATTCAATGGCAAAAACTAAAACCATTTCCTCTAAGAACAGGAAGAAGACAGGGACACCCATTTTTAGCACTCCTGTTCAACATAGTACTGGAAGTAATAGCCATAGTATTAAACAAGAGGAAATAAAATACATCCAAATTGGGAAAGAAGAAGTAAAATTGCCATTATTCACAGATGACATGATACATAGAAAACCCAAAAGACTCCATCAAAAAATTATTACTTTTAATAAATAAATTTGGTATTAATACAAAATTAGCACCGAGAAATCTATGGCATTTTTATACACCAATAGTGAATTTATAGAAAGGAGATTAAGAAAATAATCCCATTTACCATTGCACCAAAAAATTTAAGATTCCTAGGAATAAACTTTATTGAGAAGATAAAAAACCTCAGAAAACTAGAGGACATTGAAAAAAGAGATAGAGAAAAACAGATGGAAGAAGATACCATGTTCATGGATTGGTAGAATCAACATCATTAAAATTTCCACATTACCCAAAGCAATCTATAGATTTATGCACTTTCCATTAAAATACCAACAGAATGTTTCACAGATCTAAAAAGAACTCTCCAAAATTCATCTGGAATGAAAAAAATAAACAAAGAAAACAACCATGAATAGCTGCAGTGATCCTGAGATCAAAGAACAAAGTAGGAGGGATCTCAAAATCAGATATCAAGATGTATTAACAAGCCACTGTTATAAGAAGTGCCTGATACTGGCACAATAACAGACATATAGGCCCATGAAATAGAATGAAGAATCCAGAGATCGACCCAAACCACATGCTCAATTACCGTATTTGCCGGCGTATAAGACGACTTTTTGGCCCTGAAAAATATGCCTCCAAGTGGGGGGTAGACTTATATGGCGAGTATATAACAAACTCTGTATTTTTTAGTGGAAATGTTAGGGGGTCGTCTTATACGCCCAGTCTCTTATACACCGGCAAATACGTATTTTTCAGGGCCAAAAAATCGTCTTATACGCCGGCAAATACGGTAATAGTTGACAAAGGAGGCAAGAACATACAATGGAGTCAAGACAGTCTCTTCAATAAGTGGTGCTGAGAAATTTTGTCAGATATGTGCAAAGAAAAAATGAAAATAGATCATCAACTTACACCATACAGAAAAATAAATTCAAAATAGATAAAGGACTTAAGTGGTAAGTTGGAAAACTATAAAAATATTAGAGGAATCCACAGGCAGAAAGATCTCATATATATGCTGAAGCAATATCTTCACCAATACAGCTCCTAGGACAATGGAAACGAAAAATTAACAAATGGAACTACATCAAAATATAAATCTCTGCACAGCAAAAGAAACCATCAACAAAACAACAAGAAAGTCCACTGAGTGGGAGAACATATTTACCAATGTCATCTTCGATAAGGGTTTAATCTGCAACATTTACAGGGAACTCATAAAACTTCACAAAAGGAAGACAAAGAACCCATTCAAAAAATGAGCAATGGTCTTAAATAGATAATTTTAGAAAGAAGGCATAGGAAGGCCAAGAGACATATGAAAACATGCTCAAAATCACTAATCATCAGAGAGATGCAAATTAAAATAATGTAGTACCATCTCATACCTATCAGAATGGCCATTTTCAACAAATCAAGAAATGAGAAATGTTGGAAAGGATGCAGAGAAAAAGGAACTATTTTGTACTGTTGGTTGGAATGCAGACTGGTACAGCCACTGTGGAAAACTGTATGGAGTTTCCTCAGAAAAAACAAAAATTGAACTTCCATTTGACCCAGTGATCTTACTACTAGGAATATATCCCAAGAAACCAGAAACAACAATCAGAAGGGATATATGCATATTTATATTCATAGCAGCACAATTTACATTAATATTTGAAATCAGCCTAAGTGCCCATCAGCAGATGAGTGGATTTAAAAACATTGGCACATTTAAATAATAGAATACTTTGCTGCAGTAAAAAGGAAAGAACTCCTACCATTTGCAACAGCAAGACTGGAGCTGGAGAGTATTATGCTAAGTGAAATAAGTCAGTCAGAGAAAGATAAATATCACATAATTACTCACTTATGGAATAAAATGAACAATATAAACAAATGAACAAAAACAGATTTAGAGGTAGAGAAGCATCGATCAGATTCTCAAACCTCAGAGGGATGGTAGAGGTAGGTGGGATGAGGAGTAGAGATCAACTAAAGGATTTATATGCATGCATATAAACATAAGCCATGCACGCAGACAAAAGAGGGTGAGGGTGAGGGCAGAACTGGGGATTGAGGGAACAATGGGGAGATAAAGACACATTTGTAATGATTTAATCAATAAAAATTTTAAAAAGTTAAAAAAAGAAAAAAGCGGGGGGGGGGGGTGAGGGGGGATGGCAGCCAAACAGATGCACCTGTTCTGAGCCTAGTCACAGAGCTAAATAGAAGGAACACCTGAGAGTCACTTGGGGGGGTGTTAGTTTGCAAGCTAAGGGTAGCAGAACTCTAAGAGAAGGTAGGAGGGATCTGCTGGACAGATTTCCTGACCAAGCAGCACACACTGCGGCCAAGACCTCTCCCGGAGCTATGGGCCCAGAGGGAAAACTACGCCATCTTACAAACAAAAGAGGATCTTACATGAGGCCTGAAAAACCTACAACAGTGGAGACCACCAAACAGTTGTGATGCCCCAATCGGTGCAAACACATGGATTCAAGGGAGTTCTTCAATCACCCACAGAAAGGTCAGAGTTTGCTGGGGATAAGTGCGGGAACTGGGGCACTGGCGGCTACAGTGGAGGCTGCAGAGGCTCCATGGCCAGAGCGGCTCTGCGGCCCTGGCTCCAAAAGTGGCAGTGGCTGCAGAGAGAATTGTGTGCTGCAAGAGCCAGTGCTGAGTTTGGCATGATATCCCCCAAAATCCGGGCTTAAAAAAAACAAAACAAAAAAAAAACAAAAAAGCAAAAAACAAAAAAACAAAAACGCCAAGAGACTGGAGACAAATTGTTAAGAATAGGGACTGTTCTACCAAGAGCCGAACATCTAGACATCCTGCACTTATCCCCTTGTTTCTGAGTACTAGGGAAGGATTACCCAGTATGGCATGGCCTGGGATACCGCAGGGGGAAATTGCCTTCCTGGAAACAGAGTATCTGGGAGCCCACACTAAGGCAACCTACCTCGGGAGACTACAGAGAGTGCCATAGAAAAGGAAGGCTAGAGCAGCCAAAAAGATGGGGAAGTCACTCCAGAACACTGCTACCTAAGGACTGAATTACAAACTGACCTTTTTTACTATTACCTTTAATTAATAATAATTTTTTTTAAAAATGGTCACAAATAACTAAAAAAATAGCCTACTTAAAATTAAGGCTCGCTTACAAAATTGAGGTGCAGTAGAACGCAGGGAACTGCAATACTGTCTGGACCGAGAAATAGGCTTGCCAAATAGAATAACAGAGGAAGTGAATGACCATTACTGAACACACCTATCAGAATGGCCAACATCAACAAATCAACAAATGACAAATGTTGGTGAAGTTGCAGAGAAAAAGGAACCTTCATGCACTGCTGGTGGGATTGCAGGTTGGTGCAACCACTGTGGAGAACAGTATGGAGCTTCTTCAAAAAACTGAAAATGGAACTCCCATTTGACCCAGTAACCCCACTACTCAGAATATATTCCAAGAAACTAGAAACACCAACTAGAAAGGATATATGCACCCCTGTGTTCATAGCAGCACAATTTACAATAGCTAAGATTTGGAAACAGGCTAGGTGCCCGTCAGCAGATGATTGGATCAGAAAACTATGGTATATATACAATGGAATACTATGCTTCCATAAAAAGAAGTAATTCTCATCATTTGCAGCAACTTGGATGGAATTGGAGAACATCATGCTGAGTGAAATAAGCCTGTCAATGAAAGAGGAACACCACATGACCTCACTCATTTACAGTGAGTACTACCAATTAATACAAAACTCTGGGGATGGAGGGCATGTATGGGAGGTGGTGGTGGGGGCAATGGTAAGCTATATACACATACAATACCTTAATAAATTAAAAAAATAAACATATCCTCAGGCGAGAATTACAAAAATTGTTTTAAAAATAAACAAACAAACAAATAAATACATGTATATTATCTATAAAATGCAGAGGAAAAATTGGTAATATATGTGCACAGATAATAATTTAATAAAAATGTTAAAGAAAAAAGAAGATTAATCAGATTAATATTCTACAGACGTAGAAGATTAATCAATGTTTTATGGGATCAAGGACATAGCTAAAATACCTAACATAGGAGGAAAAAAGAAAATGAAATGGAATATAAGTGAAATAATTATAATGAATTTAAAATGTAGTGGTAATGGATATAAGATACATATAGAAACCATAAAGTGCAAAAAAGAGAAAAATAAAATAAGGAAAATTAATAATAACAATTAGAAGAAGTGAAGGTAGAATAGAATAAAAAAAGAGAAAAATTAGAGATACCTAAGAAAAAAGTGAAAAAATAAAAATGGAGGAAAAGCAAACTAACTACAATAAACAAAAACAAAGAAATCTACTCACTGTCACACAGACCAACAATCAAAACCACACACACTAACTCACTGTACACCTTTTGGGCCCACTATTTGTGGAGCTTTCTCAATTTATATCTGCTGTTGTTGAAGCTAGTCCCTTGATGTGTCTACGGAGGGCCTCTTGGGAGCATCTCTAATGTGGGTCAATGTCCCTTTCTGGCCCTGGGCAACCTGATTGAGATCCCAGGGGTTGAAGTCTCTCATAGCCCCAGAGGCTGGGTCTGCCTTGAGGCTCACATCTTGAGAGTTTCTGTTCAGAGTTGTTTTCCCTTTCCTCATGAGCTGGGCTCTGCTAGGTATCCTGGATGTAGCTGAGTTGTTTGGTCAGTCTCATGTTCAGACACATGCCAGTGTCTTGTAGGAAGAAGGCTTTGTCTGTTTGCTGGTAACTCCTCTCTGCAACCTACAGGGGCACATATTTCCTGTCCCTGGGTGTTTCTTTTTGCCTCAGTTGTCTATATGTGTACATAGCTTACCATTGTACCCCTTCACCCCCTGCTTCTGTAGGTTGGGTCAGAAGCATCTGTTTTGCTGGGGAGGAAAAGGGGTCCTCCCCTGTTTTCCAGTTGGGAAGAACTGTTCTCTCCCTGGAAGAACTTTCTGTCCAGCTGCCTTACTGCTCTATGGCATGGGTTCCTCTAAGAAATAGAGAAAACTCCATGATTCAACATTTAGTGTGTCCCTCAAACCCTTCCAGTGTAGGCTGCCCTGAACTCCATTGTGTGAGCCTTTCCACTGGTCAGAGGAGCTTCCCAGACTGCATGAGAGTGGGGTGCTAGTGCTACTCTATCTGGGGACTTCAGCCCAGGCTCACACGATTGCACCCATTCTTCAATCTCTATAGCTGGTGCCCTCAAGGCCTCCTCTCTCAAGCCCAGACCCTCTTGTCTCATCTACAGATCTGCAGTCTCTTCAGGCTCCTCAGATCCTGGGTTCTAATAGGTCCAGGTTGGGAGAGGCTAAATCCACCTCCCTGCTTTTAGCACAGTTCCCTCTAATTCTGTTGGTGGTAGCAGCACAGTAGTGATGGAAGTGGATGAGTACATGGAAGTGGCAACAGCACTGCTGGGTCAGTGATGTTCTTAGTGGCAGTCACAGAGTCCAGTCTGGGTCACCTCAGGTACATAAATTCAAGTTCACAGAGGCCCCAGGTATCTGTTGCAGGTTTTTGGGGCTGGATTGTGGGTGAATAGAACCAGGTCGGTGTAAATCAGTAGGTGGAGAGGTTTGATGCATAACCACTGAGGCTCCCTGAAGCCTCCTCCAAAGGAAAACATTGTAAATCTTTCAAGATGCTGTGCTCTCCAAGCTGGAGCTGTAACCTGGGAGTGGATGTGGTGGTAGCACAGACTCCTTGTGCTTATAACATAGGACCTCAACTGTCAGCTGCAGGCCAGGGAGGTGCTGCTGCTGTTCTCTTAGGTACACAGCCAGGAGTTGTCTGAGGCATCAGCATAGTGGTTCTCTGCTGCTGCTGCTGCTGCTGTTTAGGTAGATTCATAAACAAGGGTTGTATCTCTGGGAGACCTTCACCAGACAGGAGTGCTCATGGTTTCAGGCCCTGGCCTTGGCGAGTGTGGTGGTGGGAAGGTGGATCCCTAGCTACTACTGACCTGACACCTCCTTCTAAGAACAACCATGTCAATGGATTATTAATATTTGCTAAGTTTTTCCCAAACTTTTCCAAAACCAGAGTTTTAACTTAACTTTATTATCTCTTACTAATAAACTGAAAAATAAAATCAAATCAGAGACATTGAAACATGCAACCAACATCAGAAACTTTTGTGTGCTAAATCAAGTTTGCATATGTAGGACTCACTTTCTTGAAAAGCCTTTGATGAAGACTCAGGGAAAGACTGAGTGGTGTGACCACTCTGAATGCCTGTCTGCCACCACACTTCAATAGGAGATCTACTACCTCTGTACACATTGAACAATTTCTGTATATACCAAATGTTAAGCCAAGAATAAACCTCAGTAAATCAAAGAAGCTTAAAATGATTTCAAACAAATTCTTTAACCATTATTATATGTAAATAGAAATCAATTACAAGAAAAATACTAAAAAACACTAAAAATATGGGGACTAAATAACATATCACTAACCAATGAATTGGTCAGCAATGAGATCAAAGAAGAAGTCAAAATATACCTTGAGAACAATGAAAATGAAAGCACAACAATCCAAAGCAGTTCGAAAAAGAAAACTCATAGTAATACAGGCCTAATTGAAAACAAAACAAATATCAAATTAGCAATTTTATCTTTCTCATACAGGTCTTGTGCCTATATATTGAGAAGTTTGGATTTGAAGCAGTAAAAATAACAAATAAAATCCAAAGTAAGTAGAAGGAAGAAAGTAACTAAGAGGATAAATAATTAAAATAAAATATGGTCTTTGATGTTAAACAGTTCAAATAACTTTTTAAATCAAATTATATTCATCAGCATTATCCTACATAATAAAAGAGTAATATGCAAATTAACCATGACTCCACTACACCCACAGGCCATGCCTACCATCCACACCCACCAGCCAATAAGAGTGAGTATGCAAATAAACCCAACCAAGATGGCTACAGCAACAGAGAGCAGGGGGGTTTTCCAGGCAACAGAGGAAGCCAAGTTTTCTGCCTGCCCTTGCCTGGCCTATGCTTCCACTCAAGGCTACAAAGTTTCAATTATAGAAGGTAAACAAATCCAAACAGAAATTGTGGCAGCCACAGAGTTGGAAAGAACAAGAGGCTAGGGTTTCACCCAGCAATGGAGGAAGCAAAGCTTTTACACACCCTGGCCAGCCCAGTCCTCCACTCTAGGATATAACGTTTCAATTATAGAAGATAAATAAATCCAAACAGAAATGGCTGCCGGCCACAGATCGAGCAGTAGGCTGGGCTCCACTCAAGGCTACAAAGTTTCAATTGTAGAAGGTAAACAAATTCCAGATACCAGGGCCTCCGCTTGGGACCAGGCCTTTCAGGAAGTGCAGTTGGAGGCCATCAACTCTCAATGGGAGGGCAGTTAGGGGTGACCAGGCTATTAGAGGAGGGAAGTTGGGAGCATACAGGCTGGCATTAATCAGGCTGGCATGGGAATGGTTAGGGGGTGATCAGGCTGGCAGGCAGAAGTGGTTAGGGGCAATCAGGAAGTCATACAGATGAGCAGTTGGGAGCCAGCAGTCCTGGATTGTGAGAGGGTTATCCGACTGCCAGTTTAGACCTGATTCCACCAGATTGGACAGTGTGCAGGCTGGGCTGAGGGACAACCCTCCAGCCCCATGCACTAATTTCATGCACCAAGCCTCTTGTATTCACATAACAGAGATGCCAAAAGGAGAAGAGAAGCAAGGAATAGAAAACATGCTGGAAGAAATAATGAAAGAAATCTTCCCTGATATCGGCAAGAAAAAAACTATGCAAGTATAGGAAGCACACAGAGTCCCAAATAAGATGAACCCCAAAAGACAAATACCAATAAATATAATTAAATTGAAAAACATCAACAACATTGTAAGAATCTTATTTCAAATTTCTTATAGATTAAGGTATCACATATTTGTCCTCATTTTCCATCCCTTTACTCTCAGTCTGTGTGAATCCTTTGCTCTGAAATGGGTCTTTTGTAGAGAGAAAATATATGGGTCATGTTTTCTTATCCATTCAGTTAACCTGTGTTTTAATTGGTACATTTAAAGTGATGTTTAAATGTTTATATTGACAAGTACATGTTTGTTGTCATATTTTTCTCTAGTGTTTGTCTTTCTTTTTACCTTCCTCTTTCTTCTTTTACAGCAGTCTCTAGAATTTTTGTATTGCTGGCTTGGTAGTGCTAAACTCTCTAAGCCCTTTTTTGTCTGTGAAGCTCCTGATTCCACTTTCAATTTTTAATGATAGCCTTCTGAGCATAGTATTCTTGGTTTCATTCCCTTGCTTTGTATTACTTTGTATATTCATCCTTTGTATATTGCATCACTTTGTATATTTCATCACTTTGTATATTGCATAACTTTGTATATTATATCATAACTTTGTATATTTCATCTTCTTGTCTGATGTGTTTCTGTTGAGACATCAGTTTGTATTCTAATAGGAGATTCCTTTTAAGTAACTTTCTATCTCTCTCTGGAAGCCTTTATGATTGTTGTTTGTTATTGATGTTTGCTAATTTAATTTGATATATCTTGGTGTCAGTTTGTTGGGGTTCAACTTGTTTGTGACTCTATGCACTTGTTAGACTTTCATGGTTTTGTTCTTGCCAATATTGAGAAAGTTTTTTGTCATTATTTCTTCAAACAGGTTTTTATTCCTTGCTTCTCTTCCACTTATTCTGCTATCCATATTAAGCGAATGTTGTTTCTTTTAGTGTTGTCTCAAAGCTCCCTTAAGCTCTCCTCTTGCTTTTTAAGTCTTCCTTCCAGTTGCTGCTGTGTTTTTGTATTTTTTCTTACCTTATTTTCAAAATGTTCTGATGCAGCCTTAGTGTCTTCTAGTCTACTGTTTAACCTTCCATTGTGTTCTTTATTACAGCTATGTTGTTTTTCATCTCTTGGTTCTTTTTCATGTTGGTGACATTCTTATTCAGCTTCTTATAATTCTCATTGAGTTGTGTGTATTTGTTATTTAGCCTTTTAAACATTCTTATAAACATTGCTCTGTATTCTTTCTCTGATAAGCTGCTAACCTCAATTTCATGTAACTTTCTGGTGATTCCTCTTACTCTTTTTTGGGGGTGGGTGGGTGGGAGAGAGATTGCTTTTTTGTCTTCCCATGTTTTCCTGTAATGTTTTAGTTGCACATTCACTTGCTTTGCTACCCAGGTCCTTTGGAGATGGTATTACTGGTGTACTCTATCAGTTCTTCTGAGTTTGTTAATCTAGTGTAGCTTCCTACTTGAGTTATTTGGTTTCTTTTGATGTAGGCCTGTGAGCTTTAGAGGCACAACTTGCAGTGTCTAGAAATTAGCATCTATGGAGGGGAATGTCCCAAATTTTGCTGTCTTGCACCCTTAGTTGAAGTCATGCATGTCCAAGGGAGACTTACAATGACACCCAGGTACCGTCTATTGTGAGAGCTCACAGTGGTTTCCACTAGCACACTGTGGGTAGATGGGCTCAGGGTGCCTGCCTGTTAGAAAGTTCACATCTTTGGAGGATAGTTTGCAGGCACAATGCTCTTATGTGCTCTGAGGGGTCCTGGAATTGAGGTTGAGCAGCTAGGGTGAATGTGGGCAGTTATTCAGGAAGAGGGGTTTCAGAATTTCTACTGCAGGGCAGTGCATCCTTGTCTGTACAAAATCAAACCCAGCAGGGCTCAAAGAATCTCCCCAGAGAACCCCTGTGGATATATGGGCTTAGGCAGCCTGCCCTTTGGAAATGTGCACATCTGTGGTGGTGAGTTTGCTGGCTCAGAGTTCTGACACACTTTGAGAGGCCCTGGCACTGAGTTCATCCTGCTGCAGTGTCTGTTCATGTGTCCAGAATGAGTGAATTCAGAATTTCTACTTCCAGGGGCAGTGAGTCCCTGTTTGTCACACATAGCCAAGGACTCACTACTAAGTGCCCTTTGGGTAGATGGGCTCAGAGTGTCTGCCCTTTGGAAGTGCACACACAGACTGGTGATTTCCTGCCCTTTGGAAGTGCGTGGGACTGGTGGTGCATTTGCCTGCACGGAGTTCTGACATGCACTGAGTGGCCCTGGCACTACAGTTAAACAGCCAATGTGTATGTGAGAAGTTATTCAAGGGAAAGAAGTTCAGAGTTTCTGCTGTGGGGTAGTGCTTCCTTGTATGTACAGAATAACACCCAGCAGGGGCTAAAGCAGCTCCATAGAGAACCCTGTGGATATATGGGCTCAGGATGCCTTACCTTGTCTGTGGCCATGAGTTTGCCTGCAAAGAGAGGCCCTGGCACTGAAGATGCACAGCCATGGTGTCCATGGGCAGTTATTTATAAAGAGGGAGTTTCAGGATTTCTACTGCAGGGCCAAAAGTCCTTGTCTGTAGAATCACATCCTCAGGGGCTTTCAGTGGCTCCCAAAAGGCCTAAGTATGGAGTGCCTGGTTGCCTAGGGCTGAAAATATGGTGAATCCTGAGTTCTGGTGCTGAGGAGGGGAAATTGTACTTAGTGCTGCCAAGCAGCATACCTTTGGAGGTGGAGGTCCCAGGGTCTGCGGATCTGTAACTGGGGTAGCAGGATTTTGGCTGAAGTGGCTGTTGGGTCCTGGGGCATTTCCAAAGCCTGTATGTTTGGAGGTGTTGATGAGTACAGAAATCTGGAGCCAAGTGCCTGGAGTCTTGGTATCCCTGGGTCATGAGATTTCAATGCAAGGGCCAAACTGAGTTTGTACCCTGGCAAGTGGTTTCCAGTGACACAGTGAGACACCACTGGGTGCACACAAATCCAACCAAGGGCACAAGGCCTCAGCAGCAAAAACTGAGCCTTCTCTCTCCACATCTGCTAACCTCAGGACAGGGCTCCTGAGCCTCACCACCCCAACAGATGGCTCCTGGATGCTTCTGAGAGCTCCTGCTGGGCTCGCATGATTTCAACCAAGGTCACTCTCCTTGACTGATGAGCCCTGGATACTTCAGTTGTGCCTTTCCAGTACACAGGCCTATTGAGCCTGTTGTCCTTATATGTAGCTCCTGCGTTCCTCCTTGAGCTCCAGCTCAGTGCACTTATATCAAACAATTGCACATGATCCTGGAAGTAAAAATTTAGACTTCCCCCTTACTGGATGCCTACTCATGGACATCAGACATCGCATCTTGTGGTTTCAGTATGCAGGTTTCCTAAGGACACTGCCCTAGCAGGTGACTCATGGGTGATTCTGTGAGCTGCCACTAGGTGCACTTGTATCCAATCAAGGGCCCAAGGCCTCACAGCAGAAATTCGGTGCAGAATTGGAGGTGCAAACCTCCAATAACTTTAGTAGCAGCAATCCAGTATAAAAGCTCCTTGAGCCCACTGACCTACCTGACAGCCCCAAGTGCTTTGCAGAACTATAGCAAGGCACAACTCCAGTGGTTGGCATCTAGTTCCCATGGTAGTGCTACTCTAGCACAAGTGCCTCCTGAGCTCACTGACCAAGAATATGGCTTCTGGGTGCCTCTGTAAGCAGCCATTAAGTATATATAGCCAACCAAGGGTGTACATCCCCTGAAGCAGAATCTGGGACTTTTCCATCCACAGGGCCAGTGTCACATGACAATCATTCTGATCCAGTGTGTGGGCCTCATTAGATCACACCATCAGCAGAGGGCACACAGCTTCCTCAATAGGCTCCATGACATCCCCATCTGAGCTGCCCCTCTCTGGACAGCTCAGTTAATTACTGAAGACTTGCCTCCTTGGACAAAGTCACATTATTTTAGGCACTCCCAGCAACTGGATTCTGAACTCCTTGTGATTCGAAGAAGGAAATAACTTTGGTCAGTGTCCCACTGCCTCAACTGGAGAATATAAGACATTGTCACTCACTGTCATGAGGCCCTGATCCTATGTTGCAGAGTAACACTAATCTAATAAGAGTCACACCACACTGGCCAAAGACACAGTACGTGAGCCTAAGGCCCTGAGACTCCTTCCCCCAAGGCTGTGGCCCCTGGGAACCCACAGTGAGAACATACCAGTAAGACTTCAGACAACCTTTTTCACAAGAGCCAGAACCATAATCACATCAAAAACAATGTGCATGATAAAGTACCACAACCAAAAGAAACTGGGTAGTGAAGCAGTTGGATCTAAGAAACAGAAATGATTAAAAATTTACAGCAAAAAAATTGGGAGGAGAAAACCAATTCATAAAGGAAAGAAAAGAAGGAATCACCAGAAAGAGAATTAAATAAAATGGAGACAAGCAACATATCAGAAAGAGAATTCAGAGCAATGATGCAAAGGATACTCAAATAACTGGATGACAAATACAGATATCTCAATGAGATATATAAGGAGCTAAATGAGTATATATAGCTCCTTATATATCAACATGAAAAGAAACCAAGAGGAAATGAAGAATGACATAGCTATAATAAATAACACAATGGAAAGCTTAAAGAATAGACTAGAAGAAACTGAGGACTGCATCAGCAAATTAGAGGACAAGGTAGGGAAAAAAAACACAGTGGTAAAAAAAACACAAAACTTAAAAAGCAAGAGGAGAGCCTAAGGCAGCTTTAGGACAACACAAACACTACAACATTTGTATAATCAGGATGCTAGAAGGAGAGGAAACTAAGAAGGAAATAGAAAGTCTGTTTGAAGAAATAATGACAGAAAACTTTCATGATATTGGCAAGAAAAACAAACAAACATACAAATCCAGGAAATACAGGAGTCCCAAACAAGATGAAACAAGATGAAACCCAAACAAGATGAAATCCCAAACAAGATGAAACCAAGAGACCAAAAGGAAGAATATTATAATTACACTGAAAAAAACTTCAACACCAAAGTAAGAATCTTAAAGGGTGCCAGAGAGAGAAAGAAAGTTAAATATAAATCCACTTATAATAAGTGGATTTCTCAAAAGAAACACACTAAGCCAGAAGGGAATGTAATGAAATACAAAGTGATGTAAAGCAAGGGACTGAGTCCAAGAATACTATGATTCAAAATTGAAGGTGGAAGCAGGTGCTTCACAGACCAAAAAAAAAAAAAAAAAAAAAGAAGAAAAAAAAAGGGGGGCTAAGAGAGTTTATCACTACCAAGCCAGCAATGCAAGAAATGCTAAAGGGACTGCTGTAAAATAAGAAACAGCAAAGCAAGAAAATTACAAACATTAAGAATAAAAATAACAGACAAGTACTTAATAATAACATTAAACCTAAATGGAGTAAATGCTCCAATCAGAAGGCATAGGGTAGCTAAATGGATATGAAAACTTGTCCCATATATTTGCTCTCTGCAAGAGACATACTTAAGAACAAAGGATTCACACAAACTGATAGTGAAAATATGGAAAACAAAACTCAGGCAAATAGAAATAAGAAAAAACCTGAGGTTGCAATACTTATATCTGACAAAATGGATTTCAAAGTAAAAGCCATGATAAGAGATAAGGAAGGCTCTTCATAATAATAAAGAGAGCAATTTAACAAGAGGATTGAATTCTGATAAACATATATGCATCCAATACAGAAGATCCAAACACAAAAAACAACTTCTGGAAGATATTAAGGGAGGGATTGATAGCAAAAATATCAAAGTAGTAGACTTTAATACCCCACTGACACCACTGGGTAAATCCTCTAAACACAAGATCAGTAAGGAAAAAAAAAATCAATCCTAAATGACTCACTAGACCACATGGAATTAATGGACATCTTCAGAATATTTCACCCCAAAGCTACAGAATATTCATTCTTCCCCAGTGCACAGGGAACATTTCCAAAGATGGACCACATATTAGGTTGCAGACAAACTCTCTTCAAATTCAAGAAAACAGAAATCATAACAAGCATTTTCTCAGACTCAAATGGAATAAAAATTGAAATTAATTATAATAAAAACAATATAAAAAATCAAGCACTTGGAGGCTAAATAGCATGCTATTAATAAATGATTGCATTACCAAAGAGATCAAAGAAAAAATTAAAAACATCTTGGAATCAATGAAAATGAAAATATAACAATCCAAAATCTATGGGACACAATGAATGCAATACTGAGAGGGAAGTTCATAGCTTTACTAGGCCTACCTCAAAAAACAAAACACAAAAAACTCAAGATAAATTATCTAACCTTGCAAGTTAAAGACCTAGAAAGAGAGCAACAAGAAAAGGAAGGAGATAATAAAGATCAGAGCAGCAGAAATAAATGACATAGAGACAAAAAACAAAACAAAGAAACTAACAAAAACACAAAACAACAAAAACAAAAAAATACATAAGATCAATGAAACCAAGAGCTGGTTCTTTGAAATCAATAAGTTAATGAACCTCTCACCAGGATCACCAAGAAACAAAGAGAGAGGGCCAAATAAACTAAGTCAGAAATGAAAGAGGTGATATAACTGACCCTACAGATACACCAAGGATTGTAAAATCAATCAAATAAGCAAACAAAAAACAAACAAACAAAAAGCCACTAGGAATAACTTTATTTCAACAGACTGGACAATTTTGATGAAATGGACACATTCCTAACAAAATACATGCTCCCCAAACTCAATCAGTAAGATTCAAAAATTAATAGGCCATACTACCTATGACATTGAAACAGTATTCAAAAAGCTTTCAGAAAATAAAATCCCTGAACCAGATGGCTTTACAGAGAAGTTCTGCCCACTTTTCAAAGAATAACTAAAACCAATCCTTCTCAGACTATTCCAAAAAATTCAAGAGGAAAGCACACTTTCAAACTCTGTGAAGCCAGCATTATTCTAATCCCAAAACCAATTATTCTAATCCCCAAACCAGATAAAGACACCACAAAGAATTACACAAAGGTGGATTGAATTACACATGAATATCCCTGATGAACATAGGTGCTAAAATCCTCAACAAAATTATTGCAAACTGGATCTAGTATTATATTAGAAAGATCATACACTGTGACCAAGTGGGATTGATTCCAGGGATGCAAGGCTAGTACAATATCTGAAAATCAAAACGTAATACTTCACATAAACAAAGTGAGAGACAAAAAAATCAGATAATGATATCAATTGATGTAGAAAAGGCATTACACAAAATTCAACATCCTTTTCTGATAAAATTGCTCAGCAAAGTGGGAGTAAAGGGATCATACCTCAACATAATAAAATCCTTATATAACAAACCTACAGGCAACATTATACTCAATGGGAAAAAAAAAATACCATATCCTTAAGAACAGGAACAAGACTTTCTTCTTGTTGTCTGATTGCAACAAGATTTCTTTTTGTTGTCTGAAGAAATAAAAAGTGCATCCAAATTGGAAAAGAAGAAAAAAAAAGTCAATATTCACAAGTTACATGGATTTGGTAGAATCAACATAAAATGTCCATACTACCCAGAGGAATCTATAGATATAATGTACTTCCCATTAAAATACCATTGACATATCTCACAGACCTAGAAATAACTCCAAAAATTCATCTGTAATTAAAAAAAAAAAAAGACCTTGAAACATCCTGGATGGCAGGACTCAAGCATGGATCACAGGCCATTTTGAATGGCCTCTTTTAGAAACTCTCAACACCATTAACAAGACAGGTCTTGAAAATGCCCTGTCACCCAGCACACACTCACACACTCCAGCCAATGTCCTGATAAGTCAACTGCAGACCCCCGGACACAGATCTCCACCTCCAAAGACACACCATTCCGCAGCTGTTAGTGAAATTCTCTTTCCCCAACAACTGAACTCTGGATTCACGAAAGCCATGTGCACTTGTGTGTGAGTTCCTGCAGCCCAGAACATTTTACTTGGCTTGTGGGACATCTCCTTGGGCAGTGTGAGGGAGACACCAAAAGCACCTGAGGGTGTGTTTCTGTGCAGATAGGGCACTCACATTCCTCATCCAATAGGCAGACCTGAACACTTTACCCAGGCTTGTGAGCATCTCCTTGGGTGGCGCTGGGGAGAGGCCGAAAGCCCCCGAGGGTGTGTTCCTACGCAGACTGGGACATGTAGCTCCACAGTGGAAATACTGAATTCCCTTTTTATGGAGGGTTGCCATATTCACACTAGCTGTTCAACTGCAGTGCTGGAACTCCTTGGGGTGTATCAAAATTCTGTGGTGTGAGAACTCACCATCTTGACAGCCTGGCACACCACCACAACTAACCACAGGGTACTAATGGGAGCCACTGTGAGCTCCCCTCTGGTGCAATTTTGAACAAGCAGTGTATGCACTTCTCTCCAGGATAAGAGGATTTGAATTCATTTACCTTGGATACTGACCCACAGGCACCTCAATTGTGCAGCTACACTGCCAGGGTCCTTCAGAGTTCTTCAGTGTGCCTCTGGCAAACGAATTGAAGGTGATCCTGTGAATTGCTGCTGGGAATAAGCACCTATCCACCAAGGTGCAACAGCTAAAGCTGGTTCTGCACACCCCATGACTGAAGAACCCTGGGCAACACAGTCATGTTTTTCCAAAAAGCAGGTCCGTTGAGCCTCACCACCCCAACAGCCAGTTCCTGGGGGACACTGTGAATCCCTGTAGGGCACATGTGATTACAATTAAGGGTGCAGGAAAGCAAAAATCAGGACACTCCCCTCCACAGTAACTGACTTCTAGACACCTCAGTTGTGCCTCTAAAGCTCACAGGCCTACATCAAGAGAACCCGAATGGATCAAGTAGGGAGCTACACTAGATTATCAAACAGGGGAAAACTGAGAAGTTACACCAGTAGCATAATCCCAAAAAGAACCAAGACAGCAAAGTAATTGTATCTACAATTGAAAAATTACAGGAAAACATGGAAAGACAAAAAATAATCCCCAAAGAAAAAGAAACCGCTAGCAAGAAAGTTAAAATAAATTCAAGGCTAGCAGCTTATCAGAGATAGAATTCAGAGTCATGGTTATAAAGATGTTTAAATGGCTGGAGGACAAATGCAGACAACTCAATGAGAACTACAAGGAGATAAATGAGAATGTCACCAACATGAAAAGAAACAAAGAGATGAAGAATGACATAGCTGCAATAAAAAACACAATGGGAGGTTAAAGAGTAGTCTAGAAAAGGCTGAGGATCAGCGAAGCAGAAGACAAGGTAGGAAAAAACACACAAACACAGCAGCAAGTGGAAAGAAGATTTAAAAAGCAAGAAGAGAGCCTAGGGTAGATTTTGGGACAACCAATTCGCTTAATTTGTATTCAAGAAGTAGAAGAAGAAAAGCAAGAAATAGAAAACCTGTCTGAAAAAATAATGACAGAAAACTTCCTTGATATTGGCAATAAAAAAATTATGTAAGTCCAAAAAGTAGAGTTCCAAACAAGTTGAACCCCAAAAGAACAACACCAAGACACATCATAATTAAATTGGCAAACACCAAAGACAAAGAAATCAAAGGCTGCAAGAGAGAGAGAGAAATTTACTTACAAGGGATCTCCTATTAGAATATTAACTGATTTCTCCACAGAAACACACCAAGCCACAAGGGAATGGAATGAAATATACAAAAAGATGCAGAGCAAGGGAATGAATCCATGAATACTATACCCAGCAAGGCTATCATTCAAAATTGAAGATGGAATCAGAAGCTGCACAGACAAAAAAAACAGCTAAGAGAGTTTATCAGTACCAAACCAGCAATGCAAGAAGTGCTAAAGGGACTGCTGTGAAAAGGAGAAAGAGAAAGGCAAGAGGAAATACAAAAACTAAGGAAAAATATACAACAAACATGTACTTATCAATAATAACATTAAATGTAAATGGATTAAATGTACCAATCTAAAGACATAGGGTAGCTGAATGGATAAGATAACATGATGGATAAGAAAACAATGGAAAAGAAAGCCTAACCAGTGGTCATGGACAACAGTGGGGGGTTAAGGGAGTGGGGGAGGCATAAATGGGAAGTGGTTTGGGATGGGAATTGGGGGATGAGGCAATTATGTGATACAATTATCAATAAAAACATTTTTTTAAAAGACCTTGAATAGCTGTAGCAATCCTGAGAAAGAGCAACATAGGAGATATCAATATCAGATATCAAGTTGTATTAAAACCAACTTTTCTCAGAACTTCTTGGTACTGAAATAAGAACAGAAATATAGACCAATGAAATAGAATAGAGAACCCAGAAATTGACACAAAACACTATGCTCAATTAATATTTGACAAAGGAGGAAAGAATATATAATGGAGTGAAGACAGTCTCTTTAATAAATGGTGCTGGAAAAATTGG
Source organism: Vespertilio murinus (assembly GCA_963924515.1). Classification (NCBI taxonomy): domain Eukaryota; kingdom Metazoa; phylum Chordata; class Mammalia; order Chiroptera; family Vespertilionidae; genus Vespertilio; species Vespertilio murinus. The sequence continues at coordinate 2,043,147 of OZ004723.1, forward strand.
AAAGATACATGCAAAGAAATGAAACTAGACCACCAACTTACCCCATACACAAAAAATAAACTCAAAATGGATAAAGGACTTAAATATAATATGGGACCTTGAATAGCTGTAGCAAATTATGTGGGGGTCAACAGAGGTGGTGCAAGTTATACTTGATACTTTAAAAAAGAGGGAATTCTTACCATTTGCAACAGCATGATGGACCTGGAGAGCATTATGCTAATTGACTGCCCCACCATCAAAGATGGTGGTGACCACAGCCACAAGATGGCAGCACCCAATCCCCTCAGCCCTGCTGGGACAGCAGGTGGGTGGCAAGGCCAGGCCCATCCCCAGGCAGGCCTGGCCATTCCATGTGCCTGCCTCTGGAGTTCCCCAGTCCCTTCAGCTCCCCAGCTGCCTAGGGCCAGCCCAAGGCATAGGCAAGTGTCATATGGTGGCCACTCAGCTGCTTAGGGCCACCCGTAACTTGGGTAACCAGGGCTAGTCAAGGCTTGTGCTGCTGGCAGTGGCAGTAGCAGAGGTGTGATGAGGCATCACCTCCACTGATTGCTGGATAGCCTCCTGCCCCAAGAACTCTTGGACTGTGAGGGGGGAAGGCTAGGCTGAGGGACCCCTTCTCCAGTGCATAAATTTTCATGCACTGGGCCTCTAGTTTATGAATAATAAAGAATAATATAACCTGATGAACAGAAAGATAGATACAGAGGCCTAGCAGCATCAGACTGTCAAAATACTGCAGAAAGCCGGGGCAGAGGAAGGGAGTAAGAGATCTACTGAAAGATTTGTATGCATGCATATAAACATAACCAATGGATGCAAGACACTAGATGATGAGGACTTGTATGGGAGTGGGTTTAGGGTGGGTGGGAATGAGGGGATATGCACATATATGTAATACCTTCCCATCTGATAAAAGAATAATATGCAAATTAACCATCACTCCACTAAACCCACAAGCCATGCCCACCAGGCAATGCCCACCAGCCAATCAGGAGTGAGTATGCATATTAACCCAACAAAGAAGGCTATGGCCACAGAGAGAGCAGGAGGGAGGCTTGGGTTTCCCTAGCAATGGATGAAGCCAAGCTTTCCATACACCACGACTGGCTCAGGCTTCGGCTTAAAGCTGTGAAATTTCAATGATAGAAGATAAATAAATCTCAACAAAATGAAGACAGCCATGGAGCTCGAGAGAACAGCAGACTAGTGTTTCCCCTGGCAATTGAGGAAGCCAAGGTTTCCACATATCCTGGCTGTCCCAGGCCTCCACTTCAAACTACAAAGTTACAATGATAGAAGATACATAAATCCCAACAGAAATGGCTACTGCCAGGGAGCCAGCAGGAGGCTTGCCTTTGCTCCAGGCTACAAAGTTTCAATTATAGAAGATAAATAAATTCCAGATACCAGGCCTCCCCTTGATTACTGGATGGGGGGCATGGCTGGCCAGCAAACTACCATAGGCCCCTTTCCCTGGCCACCCTATGCCCCAAGAGAATACCCACCCTGATCCAGGACACCCTTCAGGGAAAACCAGCTAGCCCCACCCATGCAACAGGTCTCTATCCTATCTAATAAAAGAATAATATGCAGATTTACCATCACTCCAACACACAAGATAGCTGTCCCCATGTGGTCAAAGATCCTGCCCTCATGTGGACACAAGATGGCCACCACAAGATAGCCAGCAGGGAGGGCAGTTGAGAGGGGCCAGGCCTGCAAGGGAAGTCAGTTGTGGATGATCAAGCCTTCAGGGGAGGGAAGTTAGAAGTGACCAGGTTGGCAGAGGAGGGAAGTTGAGGGCAAACAGGCTGCTAGGGGAGCAGTTAGACATCAATCAGGCTGGCAGGGGAGTGTTTAGGAGTGATCAGACTGGCTGGTAGAAGCAGTTAGGGGCAATAAGGAAGGCAGCAGATGAGCAGTTGGGAGCCAGAAGTCCTGGATTGTGAGAGGGATATCCAACTGCCTGTTGAGGCTACATACTACTGGGATTGGGCCTAAATGGGCAGTCAGACATCCCTTGAGGGGTCCCATATTGGTGAGGGCAAAGGCTGGGTTGAGGGACACTGCTCATCTCAGTGCATGATTTTCATGCACCAGGCCTTTAGTAATCAATTAAAAAGTGAAAAAGAAGAACACAAGACAGGGATGTCACTTTCATCACCCCCTGTTCATTATAGTACCAAATGTGCTAGCCACAGTGATCAGACAAGAAAAAGAAATAAAAGTACTAGCCACTGTGATCAGACAAGAAGAGAAAGTAAAATTGGAAAAGAGGAAATAAAATTGTCAATATTCGCAAATGACATGATACGTTATGTAGAAAACCCAAAAGACTCCATTAAAAAATCTTTAGACTTAAATGAATTTGGCAATATAGCAGGATATAAAATTAACTCCCAGAAACCTATAGCATTTCTATACACCAACAATGAACTACAGAAAGAAGGATTTAAAAAAATCCCATTTGCCATTGCACACAAAAGTTAAGATTCTTAGGCCTAAATTTAACTATGGAGGTAAAAGACCTCTACTCAGAAAACTACAGGACATTGAAAAAAGGGATAGAGAAATACATAAACACATGAAAGGACATGCCATGTTCATCAATTAGTAGAATCAACATCATTAAAATGTCTATACTACCCAAAGCAATCTATAGATATAATGCACTCCTACTAAAATACCAACAGCATATTTCACAAACCTAGAACAAACTTCCTCACATAACATCTGAAAAGACTTTGAATAACTGCAGCAATCCTGAGAAAGAAGAACATTGAAGAAGGTATCTTAAAACCAGATATCAAGATATATTACAAAGCCACTGTTAAAAAAATTCTGGTACTGGCACAAGAATAGATATGTAGACCAATGGAATAGAATATGCTGAAAACCAAGATCAATAGTAATTAATATGAATGTGAGAACTCTACTAGAAAGCTGAGTTTAGGCTTTCTTTTGATATTCACAGGGTGAATATTTATATTTTATTACCTACTGCCGACTCAATGGCCTAAAGCAAATTCCACCAAACCTGATAATCTTATTGTTTATTAAACATTACCATTGGTATGTCTGTTTGCATCCTTAAAAAGCAATTGTGTATTCTAGTAAATAAAAGCATCTGAGAAGAGACTCAGTGGAACTTGACTGCTACAGTTGAACTTTTCCCTGCCCCCCCATAATCAAGTTAATATTTTTTTGTGTATCAATTTGTGCATTAGTTCTTTCTCCAAACCTTTGAACCCCAAAGCCATGCTGGCCATTGCTTTTCACAATTGGCACTCTTGAACAGGGACTTGGAAAAAGTATTCACTAGAGCAGAAATGATATCATCAGACTGGGTGGTGGATGATAAACTACATGCAAAACTCTTACCAGCTTCTGAACCCATAGATCTGTAAGTGCTTGAGTATTTTTCTTATTTCAGCCATATTTTAATAGGGTAGAATTTTTGGAAGAAAAAAGATTTTCCTGTAAACTTTTGTCTGGCTTACTAAAATATAAGGGAGTTGTAGTTTTAGAAAAACTTCTTTTATAGTTTGTACAGATTATTATGTAATACAATCCATTATTTTCTGATGTGGGTACATTTGATATTGAATGTTGGGAACTGGAGGGTCAGAACTTGGAAAAAGCTCAGCAACAGGGGGAGAATTTGCCTCCAAATTGCATTTGCTAGAACCTTTCAGAGAATAAAAACCTCCTCCCTTTGAAAGACCTCTGCTCCTAAAGAGAAGCAGAAAGATATATTGGAGGAGTGACCTTCTTGTCCTGATTCTGAAACAGTTAAACTGCCAGTAAGAGGAGATTCAAGATGGCATCTTAGGTAAACACACCTAAACTGCTGTCGCTCACAACAATTTCAAAAATACAACTAAAAACAAAACATCTATCATCCAGAACCATGGGAAAACTGGCTGAAAGGAAGCTCTACAACTAGATTGAAAGAGAAAGGAGCATTCATGGTAGGCACAAGAGCTGAAAAACTAGGGTGAGAGCTCCATACAGGCAGACAGCAGATCCTGGCTGGTGGAGGGCATTGCTTTCTTCAACCCGAAGTGAGACAAGCTCCCAATCTTTCTGAAATCCAGTGTTTGGGGAGAAGCTAGACTGTCTGCCATCGGGTCAGAAAGTGAGGGTGGCTAGCTTGCAGAGCTGCAAGCAAGAATAGTTGTTTGATGTGCTGGGGCGTGAGATGCAGGGATATGGTCAGAGAGGCAGAGAAGGCTGACTGGCAGTCATTGCTGTTTGCCATACCATAGCCTAGAGACATCCTGAGATTCCATCCAGACACTCTGCCCAGCACAATCTACAAACACACCCAACCTCTAAGCAGCGGCTTTTGCATATAAATGGACTTTTCTATTGCAGTTTAACCTAGCAAACTTGCAACCTGCTGCAGATAACTCCACAGTTCTTTCTAAAGAACTCCTTTCAGCAATTCAAGCTCCAAGCAGGGAGGAGAAGACTGTGTTTCTCACTGTAGCTCCTGCAGGGTTGCCTCAAAGAGCAGCTGAACTGCACTCCATTGGAGATCCAGAAACTAATATATCTAGTGGTCAGTGTGAGATGACACCAGATTTCAACTACTCTCATAAGGGACACATTCAAGAGAGAGACTCAGTGAGCACAAACCCCATACGGGAACAAGTCCTCCCTCATAAATGTGTCTGCAGCACAGCATTCTTCTGTTATAGACACCGTGAATCCTCACAGCCAATTGGCCTGGAGGTCAATTCCTCCCAGTGACACCGACTACAATCAAGACAACTACACCAAGGGTGTACACACAGTCCACAAAGGAATACACCAAGAGCAGTACATTAGGCAACTGGGAGGCTAACTCATTGAATTATATAGGATACCCAAGCCCACAAAGCTACCCTACCAACTCCAGAAAGCAGCGAAAATGCCGAGAAAAGGAAGGAGATCTCAAACAAAAGAAATGGAGAACAAAAGACTGGATATAGAGTTCAAAATCATGGTATGAGATTTTTCAAGAATTTCCTAGAAAAGGCTGATAAAGTTAACAAGACCCTCAAGGATATAAAAAATATATTAAACCAACTAGAAATTAATCATATACTGACTGAAATAAAAAAAATATTACACAGAGACACAACAGCAGACTAGAAGAACACAAGAATCAAGTCAGTACAAAAAGGCAAAGGACACTTTCCTGGACAAGAAGAGAAGAGAATCCAGAAAGTTGAAGATAGTGTAAGAAACCTCTGGGACAATTTCAAGCATACCAACATCAGAATTATGGGGGTGCCAGAAGAAGAGAGAGAGCAAGACACTGAAAACCTATTTGAAGAAATAATGACTGAAAACTTCCCCCACCTGGTGTAAGAAAAAGACTTACAAGTCTAGAAAGCACACAGAACTCTAAAGGAACACCAAGACATATCATAATTAAAATGCCAATGTCAAAAGACAAAAAAATCTTACAAGCTGCAATAGAAAAACTGTTAGTAACCTATGACGAAGCACCCATAGATTATCAGCTGATTTCTCAACAGAAACTATTCAGGCCAGATGGGATTGACAAGAAATATTCAGTGATAAATAGTAAGAACCTACAATAAGATTATTCTACCGAGCAAAGTTATCATTCATAATTGAAGGGCAGATAAAAAGCTTCACAGATCAAAAAAAGCTAAAGGTGTACATCACTACCAAACCAGCATTACATGCTAAAAGGTGTTTTTTAAAAAGAGGAAAAAAGAAGAAAAAAGTAAAGATAAAAATTATGAACAACAAATACATATCTATCAACAAGTTAATCTAAAAGTTAAGCAAATTAAAAATCTGAGGAGGGGATTGATAATTCTCAGGGGGAAAGAGGTGTCTGTGTGGGGGTACGGGAAGAGACTGGACAAAAATCATATATCTATGGGTGAGGAGAGCAGGGGTGGGAGGAAATAAGGGCAGAGGGTGGAGTGGGGACCAGATGAAGGGGAGCTATGCAGAGGGAGGAGAGGAGGAGAAACAATTGAAATAATCTGAACAATAAAGATTTATTAAAAAATAAAAATAAATGTTTTCAACTAAATAAGTAAACAAACTGCCACTAACAGAATCACTTAGATTAAGTGATATGATGTTAAAGATAGACTTGCTTTTTCTGTCATACAGGTCCCTAATCAAGTAAGCCAGTATAAAAGATTTGACTTTAAAATGATAAAGGCCTTGCATGATAGTGTAACACAGAATGGTCTAAATGTTCCATTTACTGGAGGAATTATAACTAATATTTCTGAAGCATTCTTAGTTCCTTGTGATTGGTATTCTCTAGCCCATGCAAATGGATGGAGGAGATTATTTGCTATGGAAAGGAGAATTTTTAGATAAATGTCAAGAACAAGTTTCTTCAAATCTCAGACAGAATGTTCTCATAACTTTTTTAAATTTATTTTTTAAATAAATCTGTATTGTTCATATTATTACAAATGTTCCTAATTCCCCCCCCCTCCTTTAGGTTCCCATCTCACCCTCTGCCCTTTCTCCATCCCCCTTTGTCCTCATCCATGGGTACACAGTTTATGTTCTGTCTCTTCCTGCACCCCCAACTCCCCTTTTCCCTGAGAAGTGTCAGTCCACTCCCCTTCCATACCTCTGATTCTATTATATTCAACAGTTAGTATTGTTCATCATGATTTTTTATTCCCTTGGTTTTTAGATTCACTTGTTGATAGTTACATATTTGTTGTTCATAATTTTTATTTTTATTTTCTTCCTCTTTCTAAAGAACTCCTTTTAGCAATTCATATAATTCTGGTTTGGTAGTTGATGAACTACTTTAGCTTTTTTTGTTTGTTTGTTTTTATTTGTGAAGCTCTTTATCTGGCCTCCAATTCTGAGTGATAGCTTTGCTGGGTAGAGTATTTTTGGCTGTAGGTTCTTGTTATTCATTACCTTGAATATTTTTTGCCATTCCTGTCTGGCCTGCATGGTTTCTGTTGAGAAATCAGCTGACAATCATATAGGTGCTCCTTTATAGGTAACTACCTGATTTTCTCTTGCTGCTTTTAATATTCTCTCTTTGACATTTGCTCTTGGAATTTTAATTATGATGTATCTTGGTGTAGTCCTCGTTGGATTTCTTTTGTTTGGGGTTCTGTGTGCTTCCTGGACATGTAAGTCCATTTCTTTCACCAGGTAGGGGAGGGGTTGTCACTATTTCTTTCAATATGTTTTCGGTATCTTGCTCTCTGTCATCTTCTGGGACCCCCATAATTCTGATGTTGTTTTACTTGAAGTTGTCCCAGAGGTTTCTTACACTCTCTTCAACTTTCTGGATTCTCTTGTCTTCTTGCTTCTGCAGAGGAGTGTCCTCTGGCTCTTTGTGTTCCAAATCTTTGACTCGATTCTTGCAATCTTCCATTCTGTTTTTAGGACTCTGTATAATATTTTTTTTTATTTCAGACAATGTATTCTTTATTTCTAGTTAATCCCTTTTCATATCCTCATAGGTCCTGTTTATTTTATTGGCCTTTTCTAAGAAATTCTTGAAAAATATTTTTATTTGTGAAGTTTTGAACTCTATATCCAGTCACTTTTTGTCCTCTATTTTTTTTGTTTGGGGTCTGTTTCCTTGTCTCGGCATTTTTGCTGCTTCCCTGAGTTGGTAGGGTGACTGTGGACCTGTGTGTCCTCTATGGTCAGCCTCCCAGTTACCAGAGGTGGACTGTTTGTACAGCCTTATTGTAGTTAAGTCTTGATTGTTATTGGTATTACTGGGATTAACTGACCTTCAGGCCAATTGGCTGTGAGGATCAGCTATGTCTATGCCAGGAGACAGCCTTGTTCAACTAGACTTAGAAAACTGCAAAAGCCTCTGTGCTCAGCTTGGATGGGGTGAAGTTTCAGCGTGGAACCTACAGCCTTGGCTTCCCGTTAGTCCCACCCTATTTGATTCCTGAGTCTCAGTGCTTTTCAGTGTCCTTTGGTACTCACTGAAAACACCTCTGAGAGAAAGGTGCCCTAGAGTTTTGCCCGCTACCAGACTGTCTAGTCTCTCCCCCAATGCGCCCAAGTTCAGTGCAGTTGGAAGTGGGGTTAAGAGCAGTCTGGAGCTTATGTCTGTTTCCCAGTAGGGCAATCCAGTGGGTCAATCAACAGTCTGTCCTCTGCATGACTCCAGGGTTCTGCCTTTCGCCATTCCCCTGAGCTTCCGCCTTACAACCCAGATTCACTCTGTATGAGCCTGTACCCAAGATCTTGCCCAGAACTGGGGTTCAGCACAGTCTGGAGTTTTTATCTCCTTCCTTCTAGGCAACGCCAAACAGGCACTCAGCCGCCCCTCCTTTCTGGCTCCGTCCACTCCCCATGCGTGCACCATGTCTCCGTACCTTAGGCTTTTACAGCTCCTCTGATTTTCCTTCTGGTTTTCTCTTTCCTTATAGTTGTAGAATTTCCAGTCAGTCAACTTTCCTATAGTTCTATCCACTTTATATTTTAGATGTATTTTTTTTGAAATAGTTGTGTGAGGCTGCAGTTAGGCGTTTACCTATGCTGCCATATTGGTTTCTCCCTCAATCCATGTGTTCTGTTCTCGTAACTTTTGAAATATTTGGGAGACAAAGAAGGTATAAATATATAAATAGTGGAAATCCCTGCATTTTGAGACCCAGAATTTGAGAGACGTTTTTCTCTGGACCCAAGTGTAATAATTCTAAATCCATCTCTCCAAGTATTGTTTGGTTCTTCTCTGGTTTTCTGAAACAATATAGAACCTTCCAATAATCCTTGAAATACTCCTATATTTAAAATATATTTAAAATAAGGAGGCAGCAGGAAAATGGTGATTGTTACATGATCTTAGAGCCATTAACACTACTATGCATATCATGGATCTTTACAATCCAGACTCCCAGGGCCTTCACAAATCCCTCTAGATTGGTCTCTTATAGTGGTAGATCTTAAGGATTGTCTCTTAACCATTTCCTTGGCACTGGAAGACAAACAAAGATTTGCCTTTCAATGCCATTTATTAATAATATAGAGCCTATGAAAATATATCAATGGAAAGTTTTGCCTCAAGGAATGGCCAATAGCCCTACTTTATGTCAAAAATATGTAGTTCAAGCTATTCAGCCTTTAAGAGACAAATATTTCCAGTGTTATATTGTCCATTACAGGGATGACTTTCTCCTAGTGAATCCACAGAAAGAACAGCCTACAGCAATGTTTTCTCAATTAGAAAAATAACTTCCTAAATGGGGTTTAAAATTGCTCCAGAAAGAAGTACAGAAAGAAATGCCTTTTAAATATCTAGCTACCATAATTAGAAACCAATGTATTAGGCCTCAGAAGGTAGAAATAAGGAAAAACTGCTTTAAAACCTTAAGTGATTTTCAAAAATTATTAGGGGACATTAATTGGTTAAGACCTTATCTAAAAATTTCTATAGGAGAAATGACAAATTTATTTAATATACTAGAGGTGATTGTAATCTTTCCTCACCCCAAGTATTAACTAGATAAAACTAGAAAGGACTTACAAAGAACTGAGCAGGCAATCTCCTTAGGCCAAGTGGCATGACTACTGCCTGAATTTCCTTTATAGGGGCAGGTTAATCCTACTGCAAATAGTCCAACTAGAGTCATCTTCCAACATAAAAATGCTTTTGCTATTATTGAATGGGTCCACCTAGGACATCAATCCTCAGTCTAAAACATATAGTAGTTACATATATAGAACTTATAGCTCAGTTGATTTTTCAGCTTAGAAATCACTGCAGACAGATTAGAGGACAAGAACCCCAGTGTATTTACCTGCCCATTACTGGGAAGCAATTATAAATGTTATTTTAGATGGATTTAAATTGGCAAATTGGAATTAGTCAATATTCAGGGGAACTTAGTTGTTGCCTACTAAAAGACAAATTATTACAATTTTATCTGATACTCCTATTATTATACCAAAAAAAAATAGTAGGCAGGAACCTATTCCTAAAGCATTAATTGTTTTTACTGATGGGTCATCAAATGGCAAAGCTGCTTATCATGCAATGAATTTAGATCAATTCATCCAAACTAGTCATACAAAGAATTGAATTGGAAGTGTAAGGTCCCAAGACCCCCGGTGAGTCCGAGGGAGGGGGCAACGACCCCATGTCAAACGCCGAGACCGAAACTTGATGCAAAAAGCATGAGGTTTTATTAGTACAAGCGCAGCGCAGGTGCTTCTCAAGCAGCCAACATCAGTGCTGGCTGGCTGAGAGCGCTGAGTAATTATAAGACATGAGTTTATAAAGGCTAAAACCACATGCAGGTGGTCTGTAAATCAGGGAACTATGTTAACAGATAATATTTGGCTCATAATAGTTGACAGTTGACTCATTTCCCGAGGAGGCCGGATGGACTGTTTTTGCAGGTCGATTCCAGAAACAGATAAAATACAGCTATAGTCCAGAAACAGATAATATAGTTATGGCCCTGTGGTTAGGGAGGCAGGATGGTCTGTCTTAGCAGGCTGCTCCCTCAGGCTGATTTCAGGAACAGATAAAATACCTCTACGGTGACCAAACCAGAGTCTGCTGGAAAGGTCAGTTAACCAGGGCTTACTGGAAAAGTCAGTTAAGAAGGGGAAGGGGGTCCTTCCCCGGCCTTACAGAAGCTATTAAGGCTGCATTACAGGATTTTCAAGAGCCTCTTACTATTATCTCAGACTCTTCTTTTGCTGCAGGTTTATTAAGTAGAATTGAAAGTGCTCATTTAAACTGGTTCAGTGACAAAAGTTTATTTTTACTATTTTAACAAGTCCAGAAAATTGTGCAACAAATAAAATATTCTTTCTATAAGGGCTCACAGTTTATTACCTGGCCCTTTGGCAAAAGGAAATGCACATACTAATCAGTTTTTGTTTTTTTTGTTTTGTTTTGTTTTGTTTTAAACAGGCATAGGAATCTCATCAGCTTTTATATCATTCTGACAAAATCTTATCTAGATAATTCTCATTCTCTCCACAGCAGGCAAACAGATTATTAAAGAATGTCCCACTTTCATGTCACATCCACCCCAAAGGCCTAACACAGGAGTAAATCCTAGAGGTTTGCTAAGGGATCATATCTGGCAAATGGATGTAATGCATTGTGCTTCCTTTAGACACTGTAAGGACCCCAAGATTGAGGAATTGGCCTCCCCCACTGCCTGTTCCAGGATGTGACCTTTACGGTTAAAGATTAGATAGGAATGAGGTCAGTTCTTTACGGTTGAAGATTAGGCAAGAATGAAGCCAGTCCCCAGAAACTCCCTACCCTGAAATAAAAAAGCCAGAATGCAATATTTTATGACAAATATTAAAGCAGGGCTAGGTCCTGAGGGAGATTGACCACTGTGGAATTCTCCCCCTGGGAACTGAGCTGACCACCTTGGAATGCACCTGTCAGGAAGAGACCATCCAGCCTCCTTAACCGCAGGGCTATAGGTACTTTATCTGTTTCTGGAATCGGCATGCTAAAACAGACCATCCGGCCTCCTCGGGAAATGAGTCAACTGTCAACTATTATGAGCCAAATATTATCTGTTAACATAGTTCCCTGATTTACAGACCACCTGCGTGTGGTTTTAGCCTTTATAAACTCATGTCCTGTAATTACTAGGCGCTCTCAGTCAGCCAGCATTTCCTCCGGGTTGCTGTCTGCCTGAGAAGCCCCTGCGCTGGGCTTGTACTAATAAAACCTCATGCTTTTTGCATCAAGTTTCGGTCTCGGCGTTTGACATGGGGTCGTCGCCCCCTCCCTCGGACTCACCGGGGGTCTTGGGACCTTACAACACCTTGGGGTATTGCATGTCTCTGTAGACACCTTTTCAAAAGTCCTATAGGCTACTGCATCCATAGGGGAAATGGCAAAAACAGATTATTAATCATTGACTAGCTGCTTTTGCTACCATGGGAATTACAAAAATTATTAAAACTGATAATGGGCCTGCTTACACAAGCTGTCATTTCCAGCAATTTGCAAAAAGTGGAAAATTCAGCACATTACAGGAAACCATATAATTCCCAAGGACAAGCCATTATTGAATGACAGCCAGCATCAGTGGCTAAAATCCCAACTTGAAAAACAAAAAAGGGAGATTATTATGGAGAAATTAGGGGGTAGGCTACACCAAGCTTTAATTACTTTAATTTTTTTTTTCACTTGTGCTGCTGATGGCAAGACACACACACTGATATCAGAATAAAACAAAAGAAAATGGTCTAGTTAAATGGAAAGATCCTAAATCTGCTTTATGGAAGGGACCTGATCCATTATTAACTTTTGTTAGAGGATATGCTTGTATATTTCCAGAAAATTCCTCCAAACTGTGTAGATTCCTGCTAAAAATATTAAACTGCATCATGGATCCAAGAGAGGAACTTGCCAGACTAATGAGGACCTTGTGCCCTAGAGACACACTATTCATCTGTAGACAATTGGCACAATCAGCTACCCCAGACACAAACAGCAGCCCCCAGCAATACACTGAAGATAAGGAGTGAAAGAATAACATGGTGGACAATAAACTGCCCAGAGATGACTTGGGGAATGATAAAGAAGATAGTTCAGAAAGCTGAAAGAATTTGTGAAGAGACCAAAACCCCAAGAGTGCTTAAAAATGTCTTTCTTGCCATGCTGGCAGTAACCAGCTGTGTGGTAATTTCACCAATGGCTAATGGGGTGGTCCTCTCTGGGTAAATTCCCTTACATAAACTGATCCCCCAAGAGTATAGTAAATATATGGGAAAAGTATAATTACACAGGTATCCCTACCCATTTTTCTTTTTTATATTACACAGAATCAAACTACTCTTCTTTTGTGTGTAGAATTAAAGCTGGCTAGCATTACACATAGAAGGGGGAAGCAAAAACCTAAATACAATTACTATCATTGCTTGTTTCTGGGAAAGGAAAAGAGAATTTAACATTACTAAGACCTCCCCTGACTAAGCCATTATATAAAAACATCCTACGAGTGTCACCTATCAGCAGCAAACTTAAGAATAGTTCTTTCTTTTATGTATATAGTCATAATATATAATCATCAATGAAAATAAGCAGCTGCAATTACACCAGTAAAATGATATAGTTTAAAATAATAACTTAAATGAAAAATCACCTTCTTGGTGCTTAACAAAAAACCCCATCCTTGTATTAGGTTGTAAGGTCCCAATGGAGAAGTTTGTAAGGTCCCAGCTGAGAGGTTTGCTATGCAGAAGCAAGGCACAGAATTCAGGCAATTAAGAAGGGGGTTTTAATCTGCACTCCCGGGTGGGTGAAGCTCTCTAGTCAGAGGGTGGGCCAGGGAAGTTGGCACCAAAAAGCAGCATAGGTATTTCTTTTATACAGCTGTTTAGGGAGGGAGGGGGAAGGGCATGAGGTGTGGAATTCCTGCCTCAGGGTAGGGGTCTAGGAAGGCCCTAGGAAGGCGCCAGCATCCATCCTGCAAATGCTTGCATCTGCATTGGGCTCCCCGCCCCCCCCCCGCCACTCCCCCCGCGCCCCCCCCCGCCCCCCCCCGCCGCCTTCCCCTCCCTCCGCCTCGACCTAACATCCCAGCCTTTTGGTGATAGGGGGCGCCGAAATCGTCTGACTGCTTCTTGCTGAGCATGGGCGAAGGGGGGTGTCAAAGGCCAGGATCAGGCAGAGGCAGATCTGAGGGCAGCCTAGTGTAGGGATGGAGCAGGAGCTGGTTTATGGTCACCGGAGACATTTCAGCGATCCTGGAACAGATGAATTTGAGGAGGCAGGGAGCTAGGGAAAAAAAGACAATGGTTAGTGTTAGGTTGAGGCAGGGGGTGTAGCCCAGAGCAGATGCAAGCATCTGCAGGATGGATGGTGACAAAGATAGCTGGCTGGCTGGCGCCTTCCTAGGGCCTTCCTGGACCCCTGGCCCGAGGCAGGAATTCCACACCTCTCATGCCCTCCCCCCTTCCCCTCCCTAAACAGCTGTATAAAAGAGATACCTATGCTGCTTTGGGACTCGAACTTCCCTGGCCCACCCTCGGACCAGAGAGCTTCGCCCGGGAGTGCAGATTAAACCCCCCTTCTTAATGGCCTGGATTCCGTGTCTTGCTTCTGCGCCACCTACCTCTCAGCTGGGATCTTACAAACCTCTCCGTCGGGACCTTACAACCTTTCAATTAGAATCAGGGGCCCTATCAGGGGTAGGATCCAAGTAGCTAAAGGGCTTTGGAGCCAGCCTAAAGGAGAGTTGTCCCATGAGTGTCTTGCACATAATCTTCACTCAGCTTAGTCAGGGTCTGCACGTTCTGTTCCACCACTCCGGACTCGTTGATGTAGTAACAGCATTCTTCTTGAAGGAACATGCAGGTTCCTCCTCTTTCTGCAGTAAGAAGGTCTAGGGCCTTTCGGTTCTGCAGGGCTATTTGGGCTACTGATGTTACTTGTCGCTGCAGGGAAGCTAAGGAGGTCGTGGTAGACTCCAGGGCTATCTGGAGTTTGTCATTGAAATCCTGAGCGGAGATTATGCTGTTACCCAGGGCCCCCCCAGCTAGGCCCATTGAGGCAGCGATACTTAACCCCCAACATGACAGGGAGGAAGGCGGCCTGGCGGGCTCGGGGGTGGGATGAAGGGAGCAACCAGGCGAGCTCTGACTCTCCATACAAGGTTAGTTGGGGAACTACTGTGACCATGAAGCAAGTCCCGGGCTCAGAGGAGTTTATGCAGTTGCTTAAGGTGCTTCCCTTTAAGGGACTGTTCGGCCTGTAGGATGCTGTTGGAGACCTGGATTTGGGCCTCCTGAGACATGACATACTTCCGGGAGATGTAGATGGTTCCTGAAGGGGTTGAGCTCCAACCACTCCAATACAGTTTTCCCATAACTCCCGCAACCCACTGCTGGTTCCAGGGGTCCCGGACCCTGATGTTGAAGGTGCCATCCTTCCAGAAAAAGGGGCCATACTGACCTCTCTGTAGGCATCATGGATGACACAGTCTGACCAGCGGCAACCCCCATAGGTGTTGACGTCTTGATTACACCTGTCTGGGTTCCGTTGGTCGTAAGCAAAGCAGGCATATGGCTGGCCACCGTTGGACACTGACCGGAGGTCAACAGCAATCAGGATCTCTGCCTGACAGCCAACCAGAGGGCAGTCCTGAAATCCTACCTGCTGGGTGACTTGTATGTTGCCCTGGTCATAGGTTTCATGGACCTTGAACCTCCACACATAAGCAGGTGGGGGTGAATATAGGTTGCCCAGGACTGGGAGGAGAAGGAGGAGCAGGAGGGCAACTAATGCAGACCTTAGTGGGGCCTAACACCTCACGTTTATGTTGCTTTAGGTGGTCCTCTGGAGGCTTGTTCAGCTGGTTCTGGCCTGGAAAGAAAACTGTTAGCATGTTCCTGGCGCAGCTGCCTAGGGTGAGGTAGCTGCACACGTGGAGCAGATCTTCTGGGCCTCCTTGGTGAGAGCATTGGCTGCAGCCAGAACTCGGAGGCAGGGCTGCCATCCCCGAACTGTGTGATCAAGCTGTCTGGATAGGTAGGCTACTGGGGTTGTAAGATCCCAAGACCCCCGGTGAGTCCGAGGGAGGGGGCGACAACCCCATGTCAAATGCCGAGACCGAAACTTGATGCAAAAAGCAGGAGGTTTTATTAGTACAAGCGCAGCGCAGGGGCTTCTCAGGCAGACAGCAACGATGTTGGCTGACTGGGAGCGCCGAGTAATTACAGGACATGAGTTTATAAAGGCTAAAACCACACGCAGGTGGTCTATAAATCAGGAAACTATGTTAACAAATAATATATGGCTCATAATAGTTGACAGTTGACTCATTTCCCAAGGAGGCCAGATGGTCTGCTTTTGCAGGCCGATTCCAGAAACAGATAAAAATACCTATAGCCCTGCGGTTAAGGAGGCTGGATGGTCTCTCCCTGACAGGTGCATTCTGAGGTGGTCAGTTCAGTTCCCAGGGGGACAATTCCACAGCGGTCAACAGGATGAAACCTTCCTAGCCCCGCTTTTATTGTTTTGTCATAAAATATTGCATTCTGGCTTTTTGCATTTCAGGGTAGGGAGTTTCTGGGGACTGGCTTCATTCTTGCCTAATCTTCAACCTTAAAGAACTGACTTCATTCCTATCTAATCTTTAACCGTAAAGGTCACATCCTGGAACAGGCAGTGGGGGAGGCCAATTCCTCAATCTTGGGGTCCTTACAGGGTGAAGGCTGGCCCTAGGGGCTGGGTGAGGACCCCCATGGCTATTCCCTGTTTCTTATCAATAAATAGTTGAAAAGGCTTAGAGATGTCCAGGAGAGAGAGGGGGGGAGATGCCAGAAGGGCATCCTGGAACTTAGTAAAGGCCTGGCGAACCAGGGAGGGTGAAGAGAGGGGGCCTATTGGTGTTTCCTTAGCAGCCTAGTACAGAGGCTTAGCTAGGAGAGCAAAATTTGGGTCCCAATGGTGGAAGAATCCTACCAGCCATAGAAAGGACAAGATCTGTTCCGCAGAAGTGGGAGGCTGTAGGTCTCGTATTGCCTGTGCTCTGTCAACTGTCAGTCCTTGGAAGTTGGGGGTCAGACAGATCCCCAAGTAAGTGACAGTAGAGGCCGACACCTGCACTTTGGCAGGAGACACACGGTATCCTTTGTCCCCTAGAAAGTTGAGGAGGTCAGCTGTCTGCCTCCGAGAAATGTCTAAAGAGGGGCTGCAGAGAAGGACATCATCTACATACTGGAGAAGAGTGCTGGGTTCTAATGAGCATTGTTGGAGGTCTCTGGCTAAGGCCTGGCCAAACAGATGAGGGCTGTCTCTGAATCCCTGGGGCAGAACTGTGCAGGTGAGTTGGCAGGATATCAGTTCATCTGGGTCCTCCCAAGTGAAGGAAAACAGATGGTAAGAGTTTGGATCCAGAGGGATGGTAAAGAAGGCATCCTTGAGGTCAAGGATGGAAAAATGGGTGGTACCCGCTGGTACGTGAGAAAGGAGAGTGTAAGGATTGGGGACCACCGGGTGGATGGGGACCACCGCTTCATTGATTAATCGGAGATCCTGCACCAGCCGATAGGTCCCATCTGCCTTCCTAACTGAGAGGATGGGGGTGTTGCAGGGAGAGTTGATAGGTATGAGGAGACCCTGCCCAGAAGCAGAGTAATGAGAGGCTTGAGGCCTCAGCGATGAGTCAGGGAAATAGGAAACTGGGGGCGGGAAGAAAATGAGGTGGGGTCCTTAAGTCTGATCCTCACTGGGGTATGGTGCCTAGTAACCACCGGGGTTGAGGTGTCCCATACTTTTCGGTTAACAAGGGACACAGGCAGTGGGGGATCAGTGTTCCCGTGGAGGGAGGGAGCAAAGAAGCAGGGAAGCTGAAGGACTCTGAGTGAGCTGCAGTGTGGCTCCTAGTTTGACGAGGATATCTCGTCCTAAAAGGGGTATGGGGCACGAAGGCATGACTAGGAATGAGTGTGTTATAGGGCTATTTTCCAGGAGACAGGGAAGGGGTCTGGGGGCCAGTGGGCAGGTGGATTTGCCGTCAATTCCCATGACCGAGATCGGGGAAGGGAACAGTGGCCCAGAAAAAGAAGGCAGAACAGAAAAGGTAGCCCCCGTATTGATCAAAAAGGAGATCATCTTACCTGCTCCCTAGAGCTTTCCCCGAGGCTCGGCCAGGGTGATGGGGTTAGTCGAACCCGGGCTTCTTCAATCTGCCAGTCCCAGCATGGCCAGCGGGGGTCATAACCTGGAAGTACGGTCCCTCCATGCTGAGACACAGAGGGCCCATCACCATTCCAAGGGCAGTCACTTAGTCACTTTTCCAGTGGCCGCTTTGACCACACGCTGGGCAGGGCTTGTTTGGAGCACGGGGTTGTGGGCATTGTTTAGCCCAGTGGCCTTCTTTTTCGCACTTGAAGCATCCTCCAGGTGGTGCTCTTCCTTTTGTTGTACCCCCATCATGCACAGTCCCTCTTGGACCACTCGCAGCCGCCTGCCTTAGGGCTGCTACCAAGGCTTGAGTTTGCACACTCACCTTTTGTCAAAGGTGGGCCTCCCTATCTGACTCTGCCTGCTCTTCTCGGGCATTGAAAACCTTAAATGCCATATTCACCAGATCTCGGACAGGAGTCTGAGGGACATCCTCTGC
This sequence comes from Vespertilio murinus, assembly GCA_963924515.1. NCBI lineage: Eukaryota > Metazoa > Chordata > Mammalia > Chiroptera > Vespertilionidae > Vespertilio > Vespertilio murinus. The sequence continues at coordinate 2,061,251 of OZ004723.1, forward strand.
CTTTTTTAACTTTTTTCTAATATCTGGGGCTGACTGTGAAATGAATTGAGTGGCTAGGACAATTGCTCCAGCTGGGGAGGTCAGAGCCTCAGTCAGCCTGTTAAGGAAGACCACGGGGTTCTCATCTGGTCCCTGAGTAACTTCCCTCAGTTTGTCAAAATTAACGACCTTGTGGGAGACAGCCTGTAGGCCGGCTATTAGGCACTGGAGCATCTGGTCTGTAAGGTGGATCTGATCTGCATGGGCCTTTGCCGCTCCTAAGACTCTTTTCCTTTCATCTGATGTTAGGGTGGAAGAGAGAATGACATGGATGTCATGCCAGGTGAGATCATAGGCCTGAGAAAGGTATCGGAATTCCTTGATGAATGCGGTGGGGTTGGTGGAAAAAGACCCCAGCCATTTCTCAATCTGGGAGAGATCTGACAGGGAGAAGGGAACATGAACCCTGACCATGCCCTCAGCTCCTGCTACTTCCCAGAGGGGGCAGAGGAGCAGACAGAGCCTGACAGCGGGTGTGCCAGCTGACTGGGGAAGCAAGTGGGGGTGGGGAACTTAGTAAAGTGGGGGAAGGGAAGGTCGGCAGGTAAAGAAGGAGGCTCTGGGGGAGGGGGTGGCAGAGGGAGGTCTGGAAGTGAGGATGGGGGAAGGGAGGGAACTGACTGCAGGGCAGGAGACAAGGCTGAAGGAGCCCTGTGGTAGGGAGGCAGGCAAGAAGGCAGGCAAGACAGAGGGGAGGAAAGATTCTAAGGGGGTTCAGATAAGGCAGAAGGTAGAGGAGTGTCGGTAGGCAGGGGAAGTTTCTCCCGAGCTAGGAGAACCTGGGCAGTGGAACAGAAGGAGCAGAGGGAGGGACGGGAATGCAGATAGAAAAAGGCCTGGATATATGGAACCTCCAGCCACTTCCCAGCTCGTTTGCAAAAATTGTTAAGGTCAGTCAGAATGTTAAAATCAAAAGTCCCATGTTCAGGCCATCTTGACCTGTTGTCCAATTCATACTGAGGCCATGCCACGTTACAGAAGTAAATGAGGCGTTTAGGAAGCAGATCCTGGGACAGGCCTAGTTTAGCCAGATTTGTAACAAGACACCCCAGTGGGGTCTTTGGATCTAATTTGGTTTTTTGGTTGCCCATTGTTGACACCCAGGGCCCGTGACACTCCAAAGGGAGATAGAGCGTCCTCTTCTCGCCTTTTGGGGTCCCGAATGAGGCCAAAGGCCGGAGGGAGCCAGAAAGAAGAAGGAATGTCTTCTGACTTCTACTGGCCCGGGGCTTTCCCTGGGAAATCCCGGAAAAAGGGCTAAACCCGGAGGCAAGACTCTGACTCGGCCGAGATTTACAGACAGACAGAGATGCCGGAAAATGACCCTAGGAGTCAACCAATAGGAATGGGAATCTCTGCTGACTATGATGTTGCTGAGCTGGAGAGAAATCTGAGGGTTCCTTGGCCACGGGGGTACCCCAGACCGGGAAAGGTCTTACAGGGCAGGGCACTTACCCCGTGCCCGGGTTTCGCACCAAGATGAAAGGTTGTAAGGTCCCGACGGAGACGTTTGTAAGATCCCAGCTGAGAGGTAGGCGGCGCAGAAGCAAGACACAGAATCCAGGCCATTAAGAAGGGGGTTTTAATCTGCACTCCCGGGCAAAGCTCCCTGGTCCGAGGGTGGGCCAGGGAAGTTCGCGCCCAAAAGCAGCATAGGTATTTCTTTTATACAGCTGTTTAGGGAGGGGAGGGGAGAGAGCATGAGAGGTGTGGAATTCCTGCCTGGGGCCAGGGGTCTAGGAAGGCCCTAGGAAGGCGCCAGCTAGCCAGTTATCTTTGTCACCATCCATCCTGCAGATGCTTGCATCTGCTCTGGGCTACACCCCCTGCCTCAACCTAACAGGTGCATTGCCTCATGAAAAGATCATTCCCCAAATGGAAGTTGTGTTCCTCAGAGGAAGATGTGTTTTCTCACAGGCAGGTGCATTTCCTCACAGGAAGCTGCATTTTCCTATAGGATGGTGTATTTCTCCAAAAAATTGAGTTTTCCTGACAGAAAGGATAATTCCAACACAGAAAGATATGTTTTCCTCACAGGAAGATTAATTTACCCTACAGGAAGGTGTAGTTCTGCACAGTAAGGTGTATTTCTACCACAGGAAAATGTATTTTCACACAGGAGGTGCATTTTCCTCACAAGAAGGTGAGTTTTCCCACCTGGAATAAGGGTTCCCTCACATAAAAGTGTGTTTCCCAACATAAATGTTTGTTTCCCCTTCAGAAAGATCAGGTTGCCCACTGAAAGGTATTTTTTGTTCAATATGAAGATAAGGTCTCCCCACAGAAAATTATGTTCCCACACAGGAAGATGTGTTACCACTAAGGAAGATGTTTTCTTCAAAAGAAAGGTTAGTTTCACCCACAGAAAGGTATATTTCACCCAGAGAAAGAAGGGTTTCCCCACAGGAAGAAAGGTTCTATTACAGAAGTGTTCCCCTATAGCAGTGTTTCCCAAACTTTTGACATATGTGTACCCATTCTATAATTTTTGTAATGCTGAGTACCCCTTGTCAAAAAAATGGATGTATTTTAATAACAATCAAAATATATATATTTTTATTTTTTGGTACATACACAAAATAATAATAAACAAAAAATAAAATTATTCAAAATAAAATATAAATAACATGTTATATTATAAATAAAATGTTATATTATAAATAACATTTATTTGGACCAATGAGAAGGATGAAATTGTTTGTGCTGAGATGACAGATCATCATAATTTGGTTCTCTGGTTGTTAATTTTAACCTGAGATGTGGTTCCTCGTCCAATAGTCTGTTCATTTTTTTCAACTTAATGTTTACAAATGCTGAAAAAGCAACTTCACATAAATATGAAGTTGGAAAAGGCAAGATGTATTTCAGAACTTTTTTTGTTAAAACTGGATAGACATGTTGCATTTGTAACCAGAATGGTGTTAAAGTATACTCCTTATGTTTATTTTTCAAGAATCCGTCTGAAGCCATTTCCAACAATTGCCCTTTTTCCACATGCAACAAACCTTCTGGCGTGGATTTTGTGTTAATGTTAAATGGATATCTTATCAATTCAACATTTTTTTTAAATCAGGGAAATAGTTTTTCAAGCCCACTTGCAAACTCTCCAAATTCTGTTATTTCAGAGTATCAGAATCAATTTTAGTAGCCGAAGTTGTTATAAACTCATGAAGAGAGGGAAATGAGTCTACTTCTCCATTTCTTTTTTGCCACAAATTTAGTTTTGCGATGGCAGCATTCACTTTATCTTGAATGTGAAACAATGGAATTTCTGTGCCTTGTAACGATAAGTTGAGGCAATTTAAAACAGAGAATATATCTGCTAAGTAAGCTAGTTTACAAAGCTATTTCCAGTCATGTACACAATTTCTCAACTCAAATCTATCATTAAGAAAATATTGAAGCTCATGTCTAAGTTCAAACAATCGATTTAGAATTTTTACTCGAGATAGCCAATGAACATCAGTATGAAAAAGAAGGTGGGTATGACTATTTCCCATTTCCTCACATATTTGTGAAAAGTCGTGCATTCAAAGGATGGTTTTTAATGTAGTTAACGATTTTCATGCTTTCATACAGAACTTTCTGTAGATCAGCGGGCATTTTATGTGTTACCAAAGCCTCTCTGTGTATGCAACAATGTGTGGATATGACATTTGGGGCAACATTTTGAATTCTTGCAATGAGTTCTTTATTAATCTGACCATACTGTTTGCTCCATCTGTGCTTATTCCAACACATCTATTCCAATCAATTTTGTTCTCTTGCATAAATTTATTCATAACATTAAATATATCTTCTCCTGTTGTGTAACCTAATAAAGGCTGGCAAAATAAAAAGTTGTCATGATTTTCTTGATTTTTTTTCATATCTAATGAATGCCATAAGATTTGCAAAATTTGCAATATCAATGAACTCATGACTTGCAATGCATAATAACAACTTTGAGAAATATCAGATAACATATGTTTCACATTATTAGACATATCAATGATCCGTAGATGAACTGTATTATTTGCGAGAGGAATGCGGTCAAAAGTTTATTTGATCTCCTATCATTACTTCTCCATTATCTTGGCTGCAGGCTTGATTAAAATTTTGCCAATGGTTTCCACTGCACTACATCTTGCAATTAAAAGTGATACGTGATATGAAGCTTCTCATATTTTTTGTCACCTCCTGTCGAACCCCGCATTACTTTTCAAGACTGATTTAAATCCTAAAGTTTATTAAAAAAAAATTTATGGGTTCATCTTTGTACTGATTTTTGTCTCAAAGTGGCAAAGTTGGATGGTTCCATGCTTTCGTTTGTTAGATTTTTAAAACAAATGACACAAAGTGGAATAGTCTCATTTTTATCTTCAGTCCATGAGAATCCAAATTTAAGATATTCTTTGTCGTACTTGCGAGTTTTCCTTGCTTTTTTTCTTAACAGGTTCCTTCAGAATTGAAGTTGATTTGTTAATTTCATTATTTCCTGTTCATTGATTGCTACTATAATCATTGCTTTCTTTCAGTGTAGTAGTTCCAGATTTCAACCAGTGATCCATAATCTATGTTAGGAATAAAAATTATATTTTATAAAAATAATCAAAATCAGTGGGACTTACTAAAGCACATAACAGAGACCAAAACAAGATGGCGGCCTAGGTAGTCTCCTAAGATGCCACCTCCTCAACAATTTGGAAAACAACAACAGATAAAATTGAAAGGGATCGTACCAGACCCACAGGAAAGCTGGCAAAATGGGAAGGCTACAACTAGACACAAAGCAGGATGCCGCTGCTGCCATGTGGCATTTAAAACTACTGTGAAACTGGACCTGCCGGAGCTGCTGCCACTGGGAATGAGGGAAGCCAGACCTCGCTCCGCCCCAGGGCCTAGGGAGTGGGCCATCCCGGCCAGCTGCCGTGGGAGCCAGAGAGCTGATACATGGCTCCACCACCATGCCTTCGGCTCCTGCCAGGACGAGAAGCCTGTGAGCGCAGCCTCCCTGCCCGCAACCATCCCGGCTCGCAGCTGTCCCAGCCTGCCTGCCCTGCTGGCAAGGAGCTGGCGCAGCGTCTCCCAGCCCGCAGCCAGCTTGGCCCAGCCTCTGCGCATGCCATGCTGGTGAGGAGCTTGTGCAGGGCCTTCCGTACTCGGCCCCGGTGAGTCCTTTCTCCACCGCTGCATGGCCGGGCTGAAGCTTCCGCCACTACCACCATGTGGATTTTAAAACTACAGAGGAAATTGCTGAGGTCGGTTTGGCTCAGTGGTAGACTGTCGGTCTGCGGACTGAAAGCTCCCGGGTTCGATTCCGGCCAAAGGCATGTATATTGGTTGCAGGCACATCCCCTGTAGGGAGTGTGCAGGAGGCAGCTGGTCGATGTTTCTCTCTCATCGACGTTTCTGGTTCTCTATCTCTCTCCCTTCCTCTCTGTAAAATATCAATAAAATATATATTTTTAAAAAAACTACAGAGGAAATTGAGCCATAGGAGCTACCTTTGCTGCTGCACCCGCCGCCGCTGCCATGAATAATAGGAATCCACCAAAAACAGAACTTACTCCGCCCCGGGCTCAGGGAGAGTGTGGCTTCAGAACTTAGCCTCGGTGTCCATAGCAGCTCTGCTTCCACACCAAAGGAGACACCATTGAGGGCAGTCTCTCCACCCACAGCCATCTCAGCCCACCCACAACTTTACCAGCACACCCTCCGTGCTGGTGTGGAGATGGCACGGCACCTTCCGTTCCCGGCCCCGGCAACTCCTTCCTCTGCCGCCGCATTGCCGGGCCGAAGCTTCCACCACTGCCGCCAGGTGAACTTAAAACTACAGTGGAAATTGAACCACAAGAGCAACCGTCACTGCCGCACCTGCCACTGCCGCCACAAATAAAGGAAATCCACCGAGAACAGAGCTCACTAGGCCCTGGGCTCAGGGAGTGGGTGGCCTCAGAACTTAGCCTCCGTGTCCGAAGCTGCTCCACTTCTGCACCGAAGAGACACCTTTGAGGGCGGTCTCCCCGCCTGCAGCCATCTCAGCCTGCCTGCAGCCATCCCAGCCTGCCCACCGTGCTAGCGAGGAGCTAGTGCGGCACCTCCAATTCACAACCCCATTGACCCAGAGGGGCCGTGTGCCCAGGGTGAGCTGTGTGTCTCAGGGGGACATGTGCCCCAGGTGAGCCGTGTCTCCCAGGGGGCTATGTGCCCTGGGTGAGCCATGTCCCCCAAAGGGGCTGTGTGCCCTGGGTGAGCTGTGTGCCCCAAGGGGTCCAGGTGTCCCAGGTGAGCCGTGTGTCCCACGGGAAGCAGTGGGACCTGGGGGTAGGGGCATTGTTAACCAGAGGAGGAGCGGACTCTATTCATGTGGTCCTGAGATAGTCACCATAGAACAAGCAGACTGCCAAATGAGGAGCAGATTCTATTCATGTGATTCTGAGATAGTCACCATGAGACAAGCAGATTGTCAAATGACAGCAGGGAGGGGAAGGAGACCTGGGAGGAGTTAAGAGAACAACCAAAGGACTGGTATGCATGAATATAAGATCTCTTGGGAGGGAGGGCATGAATGGGAGGTGGGGGAGGACAATGGTTAAACTATGTACACATATAATACCTTAGTAAAAAAAATGACAATGTGGTACCATCTCACACACACACACATACACACACACACACACACACACACACACACAAAATAAAGCACATAACAAACCTTTCCTGTAAGAAAAATTGCACAAAAGCTAAAAATACACAGGTGCCCGGAGAAGCCACTAACTTTTAACGAAGTAAGTTGTCTCTGTAACAAAGTGTGGTATATTCATGCCATGTCACACTGGACCATCTCATGCCTCACAAGACTGTCTTTACTTGACTCATGAGAGCGTAGAATTAGGTACAGCTAAACACGGTGCAGTGCATATCCCCACCAAACTCTGGTGCAACTCGTACCCCACCAAACTCTTCCCGTACCCCTGGTGGTACGAGTACCACACTTTGGGAAACACTGCCCTACATGAAGGTGTATTTCTCTATACGAAGGTGTATTTCCCTAACAGGAAAATGTGTATCCCCAAGTGAAAAAAAAGGTGCCCCCATAGTAAGATGTGTTCACACATACAAATATTTCCTGCACAGAAAAGTGTGTCACCCCCACCCTAAAGGAAGGTACATTTTGCCATAGGAACATCACTCCCCAGAAGGAAATTGTTTCCTCATCAGGAAAATGTGTTCCCTCACTGGAAGGTTTTTTTTTCCTGCACAAAAAGGGTTCTCCCAAAGGAAGATGTAATCCTGCACAGGGAGGTGCCTTTCCCCCACAACATGAAGAATTCTTGTACTAGAAGGTAAGTTTCTCTCACTAGAAAATACTTTCCCTAGCAGGAAGGTGTATTTCCACAACAGCAAGATATGTTCCCACATAGAAAGGTGCATTTCCTCCACAGAAAGGTAAGTTTTACTTATAGTAAGAAGAGCTTCCTCACAGAAACATGCATAGGTAGATTTGTTCATTCTCAGAAAAAGAGTTCCTTCATGGAAAAGTGTCTTTCCCAAAAATTTGTTCCCCACAGGAAGATTAAGCTCCCCCACAGGAATATAGGCTCCACAATGGAATGTGTTTTTCTTTCAAAATGTGTTCTCCTCTAGGAAGGTTTATTTTCCCACACAGAAGTGTGCATTTTGTCCACAGGAAGAAGGTATCCCCCACAGGAAAATAGGTCCCACCACAGAGAGAAGTGTAGCTCTATAGGAAGGTACATTACCCTATAGGTAGATTCCCCACAGGAAGAGGTATGCCCCTAAAGGAAAAAAGGGTTCCCACACAGGAAGTTGCCCCCACCCACAGGAACAATGGTTTCTGCACAGGAAGATGATTTTGTGTACAGGAAGGTGCGTTTATCTATAGAAAATGAGTTACCTCTACAAGAAGATTAAGTTCCCCCCAGGAATTTGAATGTTCCCACATATAATGTGTTCTCCCAAGAAGGTATGTTTTCCCCAGAGTAAGATACACTTCCACACAGAAAGGTAACCTTCCCCCACAAAAGGTAAACTTCCTACACAGAAGGTGCATATCCTCCACTGCAGAAGAGGTCAGTACACAAGAAGTTGCATTTATCCCATAGGAAGGTAAGTTTCCCTCAGAGTAAGAAGGGTTCCCACACAGGTAGGTGCCTTACCCCACAGGAAAAATGGTTTCCACAAAGGGAGGTATTTTTACCCACAAAAAAATTTCCCCATAAGAAGAAGTTCCCTACCCAGGAAGGTGAGTTTTCCCCACAGGAAGTAGTGTTCTCTCAAGGAAGATGCTTCTCCCCCGTAGGAAAAAGAGTTCCCCTACAAGAATAAGAGTTTTCTCACAGACAGGTGTTTTCCAACATGAATGTTTTTCCCCACAAGAAGATTAGGATCCCCATAGGAAGGGGTGTTTCCCCAACATGAAGATTAGGTTCCCCCACTGGAACATAGGTTCCCACACTGGAAAGGAAGATATGTTCCCCAACTGGAAGATTCATTTACTACACAGGAATGTGCATTTTGACCACAGGAAGCACTTCATCACAGGAAGAAAACTTCCACCACAGGAAGAAGTGTTGTCCTGTAAGAGCTCTCATTCTCCTATAGGAAGGCATGGTTCCCCAAAAGGAAGATGTGTGCCCCTAAAGGAAGAAGAGTTCCAACACAGGAAGTTGCCTTTCCCCAACAGGAAGAATGGTTTCCACACAGGAAGATGTTTTGCCCGCATAAATATGTATTTCACCACAGGAAATGTGTTCCCCCTACAGAAAGATTAGGTTCCTCCTTAGGAAGGTGAATTTCCTCCACATAGAAATTCACATTTCCCCCAAAGTAATAAATGTTTCCCCAGAGGAAGGTACGTTCATCAACAGGAAGAAGAATTCCTGCAAAGTTTCACACACCATAAGGTGCATTTTACCATGGGAAGATCATTCCTCAAAAGCAAGTTGTGTTTCACAGAGGAAGATGTGTTCTATCACAGGAAGATGTATTTCGCCCACAGGACGCTGAATTCCCCTACAGGAAATTGAGTTTTCCTACACAGTTGCTTTTCCCTGACAGAAAGAATGATTCCCAAACAGAAAGATGCTATTTTCTCAGAGAAAGATGAATTTCTCTTCAGGGAGGTGAGTTTCTCTCATGGAAAGATGTGTTCCTTCACAGGATTGTGTGTTCCCCTCTCCCCAAAGGAAGATATATTACCACACAGGAAGGTGCCTATCTTCCACAAAAGGTGAATCTCCCTCACAGGAAGATGCGTATCCCATACAGAACAAAGGGTTCAATCTACAGGAAGGTGGATTTCCCCCACAGAAATGGTTCTTCCACAGGAAAATATGCTCCCACACAGGAAGGTGGGTTTTTTTTTTCTAAATGTGAGGTGTTAGGCCCCACTAAGGCCTGCCTTAGTCGCCCTCCCCCTCCTCCTTCCAGCTCTGGGCAACCCCCGTGACTGTTCTCTGGTTGCCACTACACCTACAATGTGGGCTCTGGTTTCTCATTCTGGATCTGTGTGTTTTTTCCCCAGCTCCACTCCATCCTGGATCGCTGATACATCTCCAGTGACTACAAGTGCAACTCGCTGAAATCTCTCCAGTGACGCCAAACACCTGCTCCATCCCTAAGGCTCCCCTTCAAGCCCAACCCCCAAATGCCTCTGCCTGATCCTAGCCTTTGATCCCACCCTCTCCGACCAATTTCAGCAGGAAGCAGTCAGACGATTTCGTCGCCCCTTACCACCAAAAGGCTGGGATGTTGGGTCGAGGCAGGCTGGGGAGCCCAGAGACATGCCCCCTGCCCAGAATTTCCAAGCAATGCAAAGCCCAGACTCTAATTTTTTCTAAATATAATCAAAGAGTCTGGAATGAAAGGTTCTCCCCCTCCCAAACCGGTGGGCGGAGTTTAACGTATGACTCCTTAAGGTTATCTCCCCCTCCCAAACTGGTAGGCGGAGTTTGACACATGACCCCTTAGGGCTCCCCCCCCTCCCAAACTGGTGGGTGGAGCTAACAACATGACTGACGCCTGCCAAGGAGACATCTCCAAGACAGTGAGCCACCAATTAACAGGGCCTTGGTGCCCTTGGGGCTCATCCCTTCCTGTTCCACCCTGGGCCCAACCCCCTCCCTTTAAAAGGAACTCCAGATAGGCCACGTGCGCTCTTTGGAGGTGATCTCCATTGGCCCGGTTGGGTTCCGATCTCCTGTCCCCTCTCCCCTAATTCTGATCTTTACCTGGGTGATGGCTTCCGCCCATTACCGGGGAATAAACTCTCTTTAAAACTCCCTGTTGTTCTGTTTCCTGTTTCCTTTCAAACCTAACAGTATTCTAATTTTTTTTTTATTATGAAACTATGAAATAGTTCCCCAGTTGGTTCTTAACCCCCCTTTATTAAGGCATTACAAATGTGGCCTTCTCCCTGTATTTCCTTCCTCCTATCAATCATTCCCTCACCCTTACCTCTTGCTGTCTGTGTGTACTGGTCATGCTTATATGCAAGCAAACAAGTCCTTTGGTTGATCTCTCACCCTTTCCCCTACCCTCTCTTACCTTCCCTCTGAGGTTTGAGAATCTGATATATGCTTCTGTCTCTGGATTTGTGTTTGTCCATCAGTTTATGTTGTTTGCTATAATCCACAAATGAGTGAGACCATGTGATATTTACCTTCCTCTGACTGACTTATTTCTCTTAGTGTAATGCTCTCCAGTTCCATTCAGGCTGTTGCAAATGGTTGGAGTTCCTTCCTTTTTACAGAATTGTTAGTATTCCAATGTGTAGATACATCAACATATTTTAATTCACCCATGTGCTGATGGGCACTTAGGCTATTTCCAACTCTTACCTATTCTAAATTGTACTGCTATCAACATAAGGGAAACATCCTTTATGATTGGTGTTTCTAGTTTCTTGGGATATATTCCTAGAAGTGGAATAACTGGGTCAAATGGGACTTCCATTTTTAGATTTTTGAGGAAACTCCATACTGTTCTCCACAGTGGCTATACCAGTCTGCATTTTCACCAGCATTGCATGAGGGTTCTTTTTCTCTGCATCCTTCCCAGCACTTGGCATTTGTTGATTTGTTTATGGTAGCTATTCTAACTGATGTGAGATGGTACCTAATTGTTGTTTTCATTTGCACCTCTCAGATGATTATGTTTGAGCATGTTTTCATATGTCTCTTTGGCATTACTTATGCCTTCTTTCAAAAAGCATCTATTTAAGTCTGTTGCCCAGTTTTTCAATTGGATTGTTTGTTTATCTTCCTTTTCTTAGGTTGTATGAATTTCTTGTTATTCTTGAAGATTAAAACCTTCTCAGAGATAACATTGGCAAATAAGACTCCTCACATTTATATTAATTACTGTTGATCTTCGTTCTCAGATTTCCCTCTTCTTTAAATTCTTAATAGATGTTTATATGGTGCCTGCAGAGTTTCAATTCTTTTAAGATTTTTATTTGGCAGCTGCAGAATAAAATTAAACAAATAAGATCAAGAAAGAGACAGGTAATAGTGGTTATGTTAAAAGGCAAAAGTAAAGGAGCTGTCTTTCATCTAAGGAATTAGTTTGTAAGTTTGCCTGGGATAATTATACAATATGCTGCTGTAATTCCACAATATCAAGGTGTTAGGTTGAGGCAAGGGGGAAGCCCAGAGCAGATGCAAGCATCTGCAGGATGGATGGTGACAAAGATAGCTGGCTAGCTGGCACCTTCCTAGGGCCTTCCTAGACCCCTACCCTGAGGCAGGAATTCCACACCTCTCATGCCCTTCACCCTTCCCTCTCTAAACAGCTGTATAAAAGAAATATCTATGCTGCTTTTTGGCGTGAACTTCCCTGGCCCACCCTCGGACCAGAGAGCTTTGCCCGGGAGTGCAGATTAAAACCCCCCTTCTTAATTGCCTGGATTCTGTGCCTTGCTTCTGCATCGCAAACCTCTCAGCTGGGACCTTACAAACTTCTCCTTTGGGACCTTACAACCTAACATCTTGGTGTGAAGTCCAGGCACAGGGTAAGTGCCCTGTCCTGTAAGACCTTTCCCGGTCTGGGGTGCCCCTGTGGCTAAGGAACCCTCAGATTTCTCTCTAGCTCGGCAACATCAGAGTCAGCAGTGATTCCCAGTCCCTATTGATTGATTCCTAAGGTCATCTCTGTCTCTGTAAATCATGGCCATGTCAAAGGTTGCCCTGGGTGCACACAGCCCTCCAGTACTCCAGGAGTTCCGAGTCAGAGGAAGTGGTGAAGACATTCCCACTTCCCCTTGACTCACCAGCCTTTGGCCTCATTCCAGACCCTGAGAGGCAGGGCGGGAATCCAGGTAGCTTTAGGCTTACTTAGGATACTGTTCTTTGGACCTTGGCTATTGACCGATCCTAGGCGTCACAATGGGCAACCAAAAAACCAAATTAGATCCAAAGTCCCCACTGGGGTGTATTGTTACCAATCTGGCTAAGTTAGGCCTGTCCCAGTATCTGCGACCTAAATGCCTCATTTACTTCTGTAACGTGGCATGGCCTCAGTATGAATTGGACAACAGGTCAAGATGACCTGAACATGGGACTTTTGATTTTAACATTCTGACTGACCTCAACAATTTTTGCAAACGATCTGGGTAATGGCTGGAGGTTCCATATGTCCAGGCCTTTTTCTATCTGTGCTTCCGTCCCTCCCTCTGCTCCTTCTGTTCCACTGCCCAGGTTCTCCTAGCTTGGAAGAAACTTCCCCTCCCTACCGACACTCCTCCACTTTCCGCATTATCTGAACCCCCTGAGAATCTTTCCTCCCCTCTGTCTTGCCTGCCTTCTTGCCTGCCTCCCTACCACAGGGCTCCTTCAGCCTTGTCTCCTGCCCTGCAGTCAGTTCCCTCCCTTCCCCCATCCTCACTTCCAGACCTCCCTCTGCTGCCCCCTCCCCCAGAGCCTCCTTCTCTACCTGCTGACCTTCCACTTCCCCCATCCCCACCCCCACTTGCTTCCCCAGTCAGCAGGCACACCCGCTCTCAGGCTCTGCTCCTCTGCCCCCTCTGGGAAGTTGCAGGAGCTGAGGGCATGGTCAGGGTTCATGTTCCCTTTTCCCTGTCAGATTCCAGATTGAGAAGCGGCTGGGGTCTTTTTCCACCTACCCCACCACGTTCATCAAGGAATTCCGATACCTTTTTCAGGCCTATGATCTCACCTGGCATGACATCCATGTCATTCTCTCTTCCACCCTAACATCAGATGAAAGGGAGTCTTAGGAGCGGCAATGGACCACGCAGATCAGATCCGCCTTACAGATACATCTATGCCCGTGAGGGCCCAGGCCATTCCTCGTCAGGAACCAGGCTGGGAATACCAGTTAGATACCACTGAAGGGTGAGACGGACTCCGAGGTCGCGACCAGATGCTCCAATGCCTAATAGCCGGCCTACAGGCCGTCTCTCACAAGGTCGTTAATTTTGACAAGCTGAGTGAAGTTACTCCAGGACCAGATGAGAACCCCGTGGTCTTCCTTAACAGGCTGACTGAGGCTCGGACCTTATATACTCGCCTGGACCCTGGGTCCCCAGCTGGAGCAACTGTCCTAGCCACTCACTTCATTTCACAGTCAGCCCCAGATATTAGAAAAAAGTTAAAAAAGGCAGAGGATGTCCCTCAGACTCCTGTCCGAGATCTGGTGAATATGGCATTTAAGGTTTTCAATGCCCGAGAAGAGCAGGCAGAGTCAGATAGGGAGGCCCACCTTTGACAAAAGGTGAGTCTGCAAACTCAAGCCTTGGTAGTAGCCCTAAGGCAGGCGGCCGCGCATGGTCCAAGAGGGACTGTGCATGATGGGGGTACAACAAAAGGAAGAGTGCCACCTGGAGGATGCTTCAAGTGCGAAAAAGAAGGCCACTGGGCTAAACAATGCCCACAACCCCATGCTCCAACCAAGCCCTGTCTGGCCTGCAGTCAAAGCAGCTACTGGAAAAGTGATTGCCCTTGGAAAAGTGATGGGTCCTCTGCATCTCAGCATGAAGGGGCTGTACTTTCAGGTCATGACCCACCACTGGCCATGCTGGGACTGGCAGACTGAAGATGCCTGGGTTCGACTACCCCTATCACCCTGGCCGAGCCTCGGGGAAAGCTCTAGGGAGCAGGTAAGATGATCTCCTTTTTGATCAATACGGGGGCTACCTTTTCTGTTCTGCCTTCTTTTTCTGGGCCACTGTTCCCTTCCCCGATCTCGGTCATGGGAATTGACGGCAAATCCACCTGCCCACTGGCCACCAGGCTCTTTCCCTGTCTCCTTGACAATAGCCCTATTACCCACTCATTCCTACTCATGCCTTCGTGCTCCATACCCCTTTTAGGACGAGATATCCTCGTCAGACTAGGGGCCACTCTGCAGCTCACTCAGAGTCATTCAGCTTCTCTGCTTCTTCCGCTCCTGGCTCCATCCCTCCACGGGAACACTGATCCCCCACTGCCTGTGTCCCTTGTAAACCCAAAATTATGGGACACCTCTACCCTGGTGGTTTCTAGGCACCATACCCCAGTGAGGATCAGACTTAAGGACCCCACCTCATTTCCTTCCCGACCCCAGTTTCCTATCTCCCTGACTCATCACTGAGGCCTCAAGCCTCTCATTACTTGGCTTCTGGGGCAGGGTCTCCTCATACCTATTGATTCTCCCTTCAACACCCCCATCCTCCCAGTTAGGAAGGCAGATGGGACCTATCGGCTGGTGCAGGACCTCCGATTAATCAATGAAGCAGAGGTCCCCATCCACCCGGTGGTCCCCAATCCTTACACTCTCCTTTCTCACGTACCAGCGGGTACCACCCATTTTTCCATCCTTGACCTCAAGGATGCCTTCTTTACCATCCCTCTGGATCCAAACTCTTACCATCTGTTTTCCTTCACTTGGGAGGACCCAGATGAACTGATATCCTGCCAACTCACCTGCACAGTTCTGCCCCAGGAATTCAGAGACAGCCCTCACTCATCTTTTTAGCCAGGCCTTAGCCAGAGACCTCCAACAATGCTCATTAGAACCCAGCACTCTTCTCCAGTATGTAGATGATGTCCTTCTCTGCAGCCCCTCTTTAGACATTTCTCGGAGGCAGACAGCTGACCTCCTCAACTTTCTAGGGGACAAAGGATACCGTGTGTCTCCTGCCAAGGCGCAGCTATCGGCCCCTACTGTCACTTACTTGGGGATCTGTCTGACTCCCAACTCCCGAGGATTGACAGTTGACAGAGCACAGGCAATACGAGACCTACAGCCTCCCACTTCTGCGGAACAGATCTTGTTCTTTCTAGGGCTGGTAGGATTCTTCTGCCATTGGGTCCGGAATTTTGCTCTCCTAGCTAAGCCTCTGTACCAGGCTGCTAAGGAAACACCAATAGGCCCCCTCTCTTCACCCTCCCTGGTTCGCCAGGCCTTTACTAAGTTCTGGGATGCCCTTCTGGCATCTCCCCCCCTCTCTCTCCTGGACATCTCTAAGCCTTTTCAACTATTTATTGATAATAAACAGGGAATAGCCATGGGGGTCTTCACCCAGCTCCTAGGGCCAGACTTCACCCCAGTAGCCTACCTGTCCAGACAGCTTGATCCCATAGTTTGGGGATGGCAACCCTGCCTCAGGCTCTGGCTGCAGCTGCTGCTCTCACCAAGGAGGCCCAGAAGATCTGCCTCCAGCAACCCTTACATGTATTCTCCCCCCATATGCTACAGGATCTTCTGTCACACTGGTCCTTATCTCTCCTTGCCCCCTCTCGCATGCAGGAACTCCATCTCCTGTTCCTTGAGAGTCCTGACATCTCCCTAACCCAGTCTCCAGCACTGAACCCAGCCACTCTCCTCCAGGTTGCCTCCACCCAACCTATGGCAACACACTCCTGCCCCGATGTCATCGAGGCCCTCACTCAACCTCGGGCAGGACTCTCAGATATTCCTCTCTCTAATCCTGACTTAACTCTGTTTGTGGATGGAAACTTTTGCTTAGACCCCCAAGGGCATCGGAAACCCTCCTATGCAGTAGTAACACTCAAGCAGACCCTGGAGGCAGCCCAGCTCCCAGAGGGTACCACCTCTCAAAAAGGCTGAGCTCATTGTGCTGACCAGGGCCCTGACCAAAGGGAGGAGGGTAAACATATATACAGACTCCAAATATTCCTTTCTGATAGCCCATTGCCATGTGGTTATTTGGAGGGAGAGGGGCTTTCTCTCCACTAAAGGCTCACCTATTATTAATGCTAGACACTTAACCCGTCTACTTGATGCCTTACAGCTTCCCTCCCAGGTAGCTATGGTGCACTGCCAAGGCCATCAGACTGACTCCTTGATGTTTTCGCAGGGAAACACCAGAGCAGACTCGGTGGCCAGAGGCTTAACTCAGGGTGAAGGGTCCCCAGCTCTGGTCCTGTTTCTTTCCCTTCCCTCCATTACCCCTCAGTATACAGAAGAAGAAAAAAATAAACTTCTACAACAGGGAGGCTCTTCTGGTCCTGAGGGATGGATCTTCATAAATAACAAGATTACCCTTCCCAAGGCTCAGGTAGGGGCTATTGCCCAACAGGTTCACCAGTCATTGCACATTGAACCGCTGGCACTTTGGAGGTTCCTAGAACCCCTATTCACCTCGCCCACACTGTGAGAAGCAGTCATGAGTGCCTGCTCCTCCTGCTCCACGTGTGCAGCTATCTCACCTCAGGGAGGAATGTGCCCTAACTTTCCTTACCCATCAAATGAGGGGACACCTCCCATGACAGGACTGGCAGGTAGACTTCACCCAAATAACTCCCCATAAGAAGACCAAATATCTTCTCACCATGGTAGACACCCTGACAGTGTGGGTAGAGGCCTTCCCTACCTGCAAGGAAACTGCTAAAGTTGTGGCTGAGACCCTAATAATACATATAATCCCTAGGTTCGGCCTCCCCAACTCCATAGAATCAGACTACAGCCCAGCTTTTATATCAAGGGTCATTCAGCAGGTTAGCACATCACTTAGCATCTCCTGGAAACTGCACATACCCTACCAACCACAATCATCAGATAAGGTTGAAAGGGCCAATGGCCTCCTTAAAGACCATCTAACAAAACTCTCTTTAGAAATTCGCAGCTCCTGGCCAGACCTCCTGCCCATGGCCCTGACCAGAATCTGGGCTACACCAAGGAGCCCCACCTACCTAAGCCCTTTTGAACTCCTATATGGGAGACCCTTTTTGATCAACCATCGTCACCCTACTGATCCTCCTCTCCTGGCTACTTATTTTCCATACCTGTCTCTACTCAGGCAGCTGCTCCGGGAACACGCTGACAGGTTTCTGCCCAGGCCAGAACCAGCTGGTCCACCCCTCCAGCATGGGGACTCAGTTCTCCTTAAGAGAGTCTTGGAACCCAGGTAGACAGGACCTCACACAGTCATCCTCATAATGCCCACTGCAGCGAAACTACTTGGCGATCCATCGTGGCATCACCTCTCCAGGCTCAAGAGGACCCCAGAGCAGCATGACTTCTATAAATGTGAGGTGTTGGGCCCCACTAAGATCTGCATTAGTCGCCCTCCCCCTCTTCCTTCTCCTCCCAGTCCTGGGCAACCTATATTCAACCCCCACCTGCTTATGTGTGGAGGTTCAAGGTCCATGAAACCTATGACTAGGGCAACACACAAGTCACCCAGCAGGTAGGATTTCAGGACTGCCTTCTGGTTGGCTGTCAGACAGAGATCCTGATTGCTGTTGACCTCCGGTCAGTGTCCAACGGTGGCCGACCATATGCCTGCTTTGCTTACGACCAACGGAACCCAGACAGGTGCAATCAGGACGTAAACACCAATGGGGGTTGCCGCTGGTCAGGTTGTTCATCCATGATGCCTACAAAGAGGTCAGGTATGGCCCCTTTTTCTGGAAGGATGGGACCTTCAACATCAGGGTCCGGGACCCCTGGAACCAGCGATGGGTTGCGAGAGTTATGGGAAAACTGTATTGGAGTGGTTGGAGCTCAACCCCTTCAGGAACCATCTATATCTCCCGGGAGTATGTCATGTCTCAGGAGGCCCAAATCCAGGTCTCCAACAGCATCCTACAGGCCGAACAGTCCCTTAAAGGGAAGCTGCCTGACTCCCCCAAAGTAAAAGTCCTGTCTTCTTGGCTCCAACTTATCCAACATTTCCTTAACGAGACCCACACCCTGCCCAATGTCTCGCACTGCTTTTTATGTGTCTCTCTCCAAAGACCTTTGCTGGATGCTGTCCCACTCATGATTCCTCCAGGAACCCAAGGACATGGTGAATGTCAGCCTCCCCTGGCTGGCATTCCCCTTTGGGAACCTGAAACTCAAGAACCCAGCTTGCCCCCGCGGATATGCTACCAGACCAGCAACCCGGTAACTGGGGGACGGGTCACCTGGAACTGTACTCAAAACCATACCACAGCCAGTCTCACCAGGGCCAGCCCGGGTACCTTCTTTTTGTGCAATGGCACCTTAAGCAACTGCATAAACTCCTCTGAGCCCGGGACTTGCTTCATGGTCACAGTAGTTCCCCAACTAACCTTGTATGGAGAGTCAGAGCTCGCCTGGTTGCTCCCTTCATCCCACCCCCGAGCCCGCCAGGCCGCCTTCCTCCCTGTCATGTTGGGGGTTAAGTATCGCTGCCTCAATGGGCCTAGCTGGGGGGGCCCTGGGTAACAGCATAATCTCCGCTCAGGATTTCAATGACAAACTCCAGATAGCCCTGGAGTCTACCACGACCTCCTTAGCTTCCCTGCAGCGACAAGTAACATCAGTAGCCCAAATAGCCCTGCAGAACCGAAAGGCCCTAGACCTTCTTACTGCAGAAAGAGGAGGAACCTGCATGTTCCTTCAAGAAGAATGCTGTTACTACATCAACGAGTCCGGAGTGGTGGAACAGAACGTGCAGACCCTGACTAAGCTGAGTGAAGATTATGTGCAAGACACTCATGGGACAACTCTCCTTTAGGCTGGCTCCAAAGCCCTTTAGCTACTTGGATCCTACCCCTGATAGGGCCCCTGATTCTAATTGAAAGGTTGTAAGGTCCCGACGGAGAGGTTTGTAAGATCCCAGCTGAGAGGTAGGTGGCGCAGAAGCAAGACACGGAATCCAGGCCATTAAGAAGGGGGGTTTAATCTGCACTCCCGGGCGAAGCTCTCTGGTCCGAGGGTGGGCCAGGGAAGTTCGAGTCCCAAAGCAGCATAGGTATCTCTTTTATACAGCTGTTTAGGGAGGGGAAGGGGGGAGGGCATGAGAGGTGTGGAATTCCTGCCTCGGGCCAGGGGTCCAGGAAGGCCCTAGGAAGGCGCCAGCCAGCCAGCTATCTTTGTCACCATCCATCCTGCAGATGCTTGCATCTGCTCTGGGCTACACCCCCTGCCTCAACCTAACACTAACCATTGTCTTTTTTTCCCTAGCTCCCTGCCTCCTCAAATTCATCTGTTCCAGGATCGCTGAAATGTCTCCGGTGACCATAAACCAGCTCCTGCTCCATCCCTACACTAGGCTGCCCTCAGATCTGCCTCTGCCTGATCCTGGCCTTTGACACCCCCCTTCGCCCATGCTCAGCAAGAAGCAGTCAGACGATTTCGGCGCCCCCTATCACCAAAAGGCTGGGATGTTAGGTCGAGGCGGGGGGGGGGGGGGGGGGGGTGGAGAGGGGGGCGGCGGGGGGGGGGGCGGGGGGAGTGGCGGGGGGGGTGGGTGGGCGGGGAGCCCAATGCAGATGCAAGCATTTGCAGGATGGATGCTGGCGCCTTCCTAGGGCCTTCCTAGACCCCTACCCTGAGGCAGGAATTCCACACCTCATGCCCACCCCCCTCTCCCCCCCCCCCCCCCTAAACAGCTGTATAAAAGAAATACCTATGCTGCTTTTGGTGCCAACTTCCCTGGCCCACCCTCTGACTAGAGAGCTTCACCCACCCGGGAGTGCAGATTAAAACCCCCTTCTTAATGGTCTGTATTCTGTGTCTTGCTTCTGCGCCGCCTACCTCTCAGCTGGGATCTTACAAACCTCTCAGTTGGGACCTTACAACCTTTCAGCACCTTCCTGGCCAGAGGCAGGGAGGTGGTGGTGGAAGAGGGACACACCTTCCTATGCAGCAATTCTTCCTGTGGGTGAACACATCTTCCTGTGGGGGATCCCTTTTTTCTTTGTGTATACACATCTTCCTGTTGGGGAAGCACATGTACCCACAGGATCATTTTTTCCTGTTGTGGAAACTTTCATCCTATGAGGAAACCCTTCTTCCTGTGGAGGACAGTTTCCTGTTGAGGAAAACATCTTTCTTTTGTGGGGATGAATCTCCATATGTTAACCTATTATCCCATGGGGAACTGTAAGGTCCCAAGACCCCCGGTGAGTCCGTTGGAGGGGGCGATGACCCCAAGTCAAAGGCCGAGACCGAAACTTAATGCAAAAAGCAGGAGGTTTTATTAGTACAAGCGCAGCGCAGGGGCTTCTCAGGCAGACAGAAATGATGCTGGCTGACTGGGAGAGCCCCGAGTAGCTGCAGAATATGAGTTTATAAAGACCACACGCAGGTGGGGTTACACATGGAGGGGGGAGAAGGAAACAAGGAAATAAACACCACACGCAGGTGGGCTCGTTAATTACATGTTTTATAACAGGGTCTATGCTTAGTCAACAGTCCCCTTGGGTAAGTCCTCAGGGTAGGGAGTTTCTGGGGGACTGATTTCATTCTTGCCTAATCTTCAACCATAAAGAACTGACCTCCTCCCTGTCTAATCCGTAAAGGTCACTTCCTGGAACAGGCAGTGGGGAAGGTTACTTCCTCCATCTTGGGGCCCTACAGAACCTTATCTTCCTGTTGATCACAAAGCACCTTTCTGTAGGGAAACCTGATCCCCTGCAGGGGAAACACAAATTCCTATTGTGAAACACACTTTTATGTGAGGGAACCCTTGTTCCAGTAGGGTTCTCTGGAACTCATCTTCCGGTGGGAAAAGTATCTTCCTGTTCAGAAATCCTTCTTGCTGTGGGGAATAGGCACCTTCCTATGTGGAAACACATATTCCCATGGGAGAACCCTTCTTCTGTATTAAACCCTCCTGTGGAGTGAACCCTTCACTTTGTGTGGTTACACAACCCCCTATGGGGACAATACACCTACCCTTGAGGGAAATTCACCTTATTGCAGAGGAAAGGCCCCTTCCTTTGTGGGAACACATCTTCCTTTGAAAGAAACACACCTTTATGTGAGGAAACACATTTTCTGTAGGAGATATTGACCTTCCTAAAGGATAATTTATCTTCCTGTGGGGGAAATCCATTTTCCTATGTGGGAATCATAATTTCTGTCAGGGAAAAGTAACTTTTTGTGGGGAAATTCACCTTTCTATAAGGAAATGCAGCTTCCTATGAGGGAAACAGAAGGTCCTGTGAGGGAATACACCTTCCTGCTGGGGAACACAGTTTCCTTTTGGAGAACAATCTTCCTATAGCAAAGTGCTACTTCCTGGACACATTCATATGCAGGAATTCTTCCTAAGGGCGAACACACCTTTTTGTTGAGAAACACTTCTTCCTTTGGAGAAAATAACCTTCCAGTGGAGGAACTTATCTACCGTATTTGCCAGCATATAAGACGATTTTTTGGCCCTGAAAAATACCGTATTTGCCAGCGTATAAGAGACTGGGCGTATAAGACGACCCCCTAACATTTCCACTCAAAATACAGAGTTTGTTATATACTCGCCGTATAAGACTACCCTCCACTTGGAGGCATATTTTTCAGGGCCAAAAAATCGTTTTATACGCCGGCAAATACGGTATGTGGGGGAAAATTCACCTTCCTGGGAGGAAACTAATCTTCCTGTAGAAGGAATGCATCTGCCTCTGAGGAAATTCACTTTTTGTGGGATAAAACCTTCCTGAGTGAAAATCATTCTTTCTTTGCGGGGAAAGGCACCTTCTTTTGTGGAAACCCTTCTTCCTTTGTGGGGAAAGCCACCTTTCTGTGTGGGAAACAAACCTTCTGATAAGGGAATGCTCCTTCTTGTTGGGTAAAGCTTCTTACTGTGATAGAACCTTTTTCTTTAGGAGGAACTCTCCATTTTGTGGTCAAATCACAGTTTCCTAAGGGGAAAACATACCTTCTTGATGGGAAACATCTTTAGGGAAAACGCACCTTTCTGTATGGGAACTTATTTTCCTGTGGGGAAAACTAATCTTCCTGTTGGGGAAAAACACCTTTCCTTTGGGGGAATCCAATTTTCTTGTGGAGAAAGCACATATTCCTGTTGGTAAACACCTTTCTATGAGGGAACCTTTCTTTCTGTGGATGAACACATCTATCTGTAGGGGAAAATGCATGTTCCTGTGAGGGAACCAATATTCTGTGGGAAATATGCACCGTCCTATGTGGAAATGCATTTTCCTATGAAGGAACTTAGGTTCCTGTGGGGGAAACATACTTTCCTGTGGTGCAAATGCACCTTATTATGGAGGAACACATTTTTCCTTTGGGGGACATATACTTTCCTGTATGGAAATTCTCTTCCTCTAGGGGAAACATCTTCCAGTTTGGGAATTATTTTTTTCAGTCAGGAAAAAACAAGATTATGTGGGGAAACACACCTTCCTGTGAGGGACGCATCTTCCTCTGTGAACCCAACTTCTTGTTGGGGAACCATCTTTCCATAGTGCACATTCCTGGGTGCAAAACATGCTTTCAGGTGCAGGAATTTTTCTTCCTGTGGGTGAACACATCTTCATGTGGAGGAACACTGCTTACTTTAAGGGTAATGGACCTTTTTGCAGGAAATCTCATCTTTTGTGGGGAAAATTCATCTTCCTAGGGGAAATCTAATTTTCCTGGAGGGTAAACACATCTTCCTGTGGGGAAATGCACCTTCTTCTTGGCAAAAACACTTGCCTGTGTGGGAACCCTTCTTCCTTTGGAGTACACACCTTTCTGCTGGAGAAATGCATCTTCTGATAGGGGAATGCACCTGTAGAGCAACACTTCTCATTGTGGTGGAAACTTTCTTCTTTAGTTGGAACCCTCCTTCTTGTGGTCAAAATGCAATTGTCTGTGGGGGAAACAAACCTTCCTGTATGGAATATATTTTCCTATGGAGGAAACTAATCTTCCTGTTGGGGAAGAGCACTTTCCTTTGTGGGGATTTATTTTTAAATGGAGGAAGCACATATTCCAGTTGGGAAACACAACTTTCTGTAAGGGAACTTCTTGTGGGTGAACACATTTACCTGCGAGGGAAATGCATTACATGTAAGGGAACCCTTCTTTTTATAGAGGAAACTCACTTTCCAGGGGGGAAAACACAACTTCTTGTGGGGGAACACATTTTCATGTAGGGGAAAATACATCTTTCTGTGGGGAAAAAATACACCTTCTTATGAGAAAAACTCACTTTTCTGTGAAGGCATCCCTCTGGCTGTAGGAAAAAGGCATCTTTCTCTGCAAGAAACACACTATCATGTGTGGGAACCTTTTCTGTGGGAAAAATGCACCTTCCTGTGCAGGAAATTTTCTTTTGTGGGAAAGGGCACCTTCCTGTGAGGGAACAAACACATCCTCCTCTTGAAAACACAACCTCCTTTTAGGAAATAGTCTTCCCATGGTGAAATACACCTTTCTGGATGTGAAACACACCTTCCTGTGCAGGAATTCTTCTTATTCTTGTGGGCAAACATATCTTCCTGTGAAGGAACACATCTTACTTTTGGAGGTACGCACCTTTCTGTGGGGAAATAAATCTATATGTTGGGGGAAATTCACCTTCCTGGATGGAACCTAATCTTCCTGAGGTACATTTCTAACAGGAAAATGTGTTCACCAACAGGAAGAGGGTTCCGTGAGGGCACACATCTTCCTGTAGGGAAAGTGTTCCTATGACAAAATGTACCATCCTTGAAATACATCTTTCTGTGGGCAAAAATATCTTCCTGTGCAGAAACCATTCTTCCTGTAGGGGGAATGCATCTTCCTATCAGGAACCCTTTTTCATTTAGGGGCAAAAATTTTCCTGTTAATGAAATTGAACCTTCCTATAGGGGAACGTACCTTCCTGTAGGGCTACACTTCTTCATGTGGTGGAACCTTTTTTTTTCCTGTAGGGGAAGCCTTTACCTGTGGTCAAAACACACATTCCTGTGAAGAAAATGAACATTCCAGTTGGGAAACACACCTCCAGTGTGGGAACCTATATTCCTTTTGAGGAGTCTAATCTTGTGGGGGGGGGGAGGGGGGAAATTATGTTGGGAAATACAACTGTCTGTGAGAAAACCTTTTTTCCTGTAGGGGAAAATCATCTTCCAATGGGGGAAACGCATCTTTCTGTTGGGGAACACATCTATCAGTGGTGGGAATATACCTTCCTGTGGGGGAAATGTATCTTCCTGTGAAGGACACTCAACTTCCTGAGCAGGAATCAATTAAAAAAAATACATTTTATTGATATTTTTTACAGAGAGGAAGAGAGAGGGATAGAAAATTAGAAACATCGATGAAAGATAAATATTGGTCAGCTACCTCTTGCATACCCCATTTTGGGGATGTACCTGCAACCAAGGTACATGATCTTAATTGGAATCAAACCCAGGGTCTTTCAGCCCACATACCAGTGCTCTATTCACTGAACCAAATTGTTTTGGCAAGCAGGAGTCATTTTTGCTATAGGAGATGAGGGGGAGAAAACATCCTGTGTGGGAACACATCTTTTTGTGGGAACACCCTTCTTCAGGGGAAAACCCACCTTCCTGTGGGGTGAACCCTTCATTTTGTGGGTTATGCACAATATTCTAGTGGGAGTAATGCACCTTTCTTTGAGGGAAATTCATCTTCTTTTGAATGAAAGGGCCTTGCTGTGTGAGAACAAATCTTCCCTTGGGGAAAATATACTATCATGTGAGAACACACTTCCTGTAGGGGGGATATTCATCTTTCTGTGGGGAAAAACATTTTTTCTGTGTGGGAATTGTTCTTTCTGTCAGGTAAAAACAAATTTTTGTAGGGAAATTAAACTTCCTCTAGGAAAATTCAGCTTCCTATGGGGGAACACATCTTCCTTTTGGAGAAAGATGTTCCTATGGCAAAATGTACTATCCTGGAGGGGAAATACCTCTTTCCTGAGCAGGAATTCTTCTTCTTCTGTGTGAACACATCTTCCTGTGCAGGAACACTTCTTCCTTTGAGGAAAAAGCACCTTCCTGTGGGGAAAGACATGTTTATATGGGAGAAATTAACCTTCATGGGGGGTCCTATTCTATCTGTAGAGGGAATGCATCATCCTGTGGTGAAATGCACCTCCTTTGCAGCATAAATACCTTCCTGTGTGGAAACCCTTCTTCCTGTGAGGAAAACTTACGGTCCTGTGGGGTAAATGCACCTATGGGGTGAACCCTTTATCCTTTGGGAAATACACACTTTCCTGTGTACTAAATTCACCTTTTGTGGAAAAGACATATTCCTGTGTGGGAATATATCTTCCTTTGGGGGGAAACATACCTTTCTGTGAAAATACACATATTTCTGTGGTGGAAATTTGCCTTCCTGTAGGGCAAATTCACCTTCCTTTGGGGGAAACACATCTTTCTGTGATGGAATTGTTCTTTCTTTCAGGAAAAAGCAATTTTTGTTGTTGGGAAATGCACCTTCCTGTAGGGAAATTCAACATACTGTGGGAAAATGCACCTGCCTATGAGTGAACACATCTTCCTGTAAGGAATACAACTTCCTTTAGGGGAATGATCTTCCTATGGTGAAATACACCTTCCTGAGGGGGGAACACACCTTGCTATGTAGCAATTCTTCCTGTGGGTGAACACATATTTCTGTGAGGAAACCTGTTTTTGTTGGGGGAAACACATCATACTGTTGGAGAAACAGACATTCCTATAGGGGAGTGCATCTTACTGTAGGAGAACAATTCTTCCTGTGGTGGAACATTTCTTCCAGTTGGGAAACCCTATTGCTGTGGTCAAAACACACCATTTTGTGGGAAAACTAGTCTTCCTATAGAGAAAAACTTAATTTGGGGAAATGCACACTTCTGTGTGGGACTCTTTATTTCTGGGGGAGGGACCTAATTTTCCTGTTGAGGAAAAGCACCTTTCTGTTGGAAAACCAAATCTTTCTGAAGGGAAAACATACATTCTTGTGAAACAAAATTTTCTGTGAAGGAACCCTTCTTTCAGTGATGACAATTCACCTTTCTTTAGGGAAATGCTCATTTCTGTGGGGGAAACACTTCTTCCTGTCGGGGAAACTCACCTTCCTATGGGGGAGATACAACTTTTTGTAGGGGAAAGTATCTTCATGTGAGGTAAACTCATCTTTATGTGAAGGAATCCTTGTGGGGGAAAGACACCTTCCTGTGCAGGAACATATATTCTTGTGGGAGAATCATTCCTGTGTAGAAAACTCACTTTCCTGTGAGGTGAACCTTCACCTTATGAGGTATACGCAACTTCCTATGGGGAAAACGTGCCTTCACTTGGGGAAAATTCATCTACTTGCAGGAAATGGCCCTTTGCCATGTGGGAACACATTTTCCTTTGGGAGAAACACTCCTGCATGTGAAGAAACAAATTTCCCATGGGAGAAATTCACCTCCCTAAGGGGCAATTAATCTTGATTTGGTGGAAACACATTTTCCTTTCTGTCAGGAAAAACAACAACACCATTTTGAGGGGAAATTCACCATCCTATAAGGAAATTCAGCTTTCTGTGAGGGACCACACCTTCCTGTGAAGTAACACATCTTCCTGTGGGTGAAATACACCTTCCAGGGTAGAAACTATCTTCCTGTGAGGGAAACTCACCTTCCTGTGCAGGCATTCTTCTGACTATCGGGAAAAGTCATTTTCCTCTGCAAGAAAAACACTTCCTGTGTGGTAAAACATCATCTTTTGGGGAAAAACATGCATTCTTGTGAAGGAACACATCTTCCCATAAGAAAAATTCACTTTCCTGTTGGTAAATTCATCTTCCTCTGGGGAAAACACAACTTCCTGCTTGGGAACCATTCTTTCTGTCAGGGAAAAGCAACCTTTGTGGGAAAATACAACTCCTGTGGAAAAAAATTACTTTGAGAGAACACATTGACCTCTATGGCACACAACTTCCTTGTGGGGAACAATCATCCCATGTCAAAATACACATTACTGGGTATGAAACACAACTTTCTGTACAGGAATTCTTCTTCCTGTGAGTGAACACATCTCCCTGTGGAGGAAACCTTCTAATTTTGGGTGAGATGCACCTTCCTCTGGGAAACGCATCTTCATGTCAGGGAAATTCACCTTCTTGTGGAGGAACCTAATTTTTATGTAAAGGGAACATATTTCCTGTAGAAAAATGCACCTTCCTGTGGGTAAAAACAAAAACAAAAGCCTTTTCCTATGCTGAAACCATTCTTTCCTGCGTGGGGACCCTTGGCCTTTCAATCATATATGGGAATTTATCTTCCTATAGGGCTACACTTCTTCCAGTGGTGGAACCTTTTTTCTTTTGGGGGAGCACTTCTTCCTGCGGTAAACAGTCACATTCTTGTGGGGGAAGTGAACCTTCCACATGTTTCTTTGAAGTGAACACACCTTCCAGTGTGGGAACCTATATTCCTGTGGAGAAAATGAATTATCCGTAGGGGAAAAGGCCCTTGCTGGGGGGAAAATATATTCTTGTGGTTAAACACAGGCTTCTGTGAGAGAGTATTACTTCCTATAAGTGAACAAATTTATCTGTGAGGGATTTGCACCTTCCTTTGAGGGAACACATATTCTTTTATGGAATAAAACTTTCTTTAGGGAAACAATCTCTCATGGCAAAATGCCCCTTCATTGGAGAAATTGCACCTTCCTATACAGGAAATCTTATTATTATAAGTGATCACATCTTCCTGTGGTAGAACTATTCTTCCTGTGGGGTACACATCCTGTTAGGGGAACTGATATTCCTATATGGGAATGCATCTTCCTGTAAGGGAACACTTCTTTCTGTGGAGAAACATATCTTCCTGTAGGGAAACCTATCTTAGTATAATTGAAACACACCATTCATGCAGAAACTAACC
The DNA here is from genome assembly GCA_963924515.1 of Vespertilio murinus. Taxonomy (NCBI): domain Eukaryota; kingdom Metazoa; phylum Chordata; class Mammalia; order Chiroptera; family Vespertilionidae; genus Vespertilio; species Vespertilio murinus. Next base: position 2,089,332 of record OZ004723.1, read on the forward strand.
TTTATGTTGAAGAAAACATCCTCCTTTGGGGAAAATGCACATTTCTGTGTGGGATCCTATTTTCCTGTGGAGAAAACTAACCTTCCTGTTGAGGGAATGCACCTTCCCATTGGGGAACCTAATATTTCTAAAAGGAAAATACACATTTCCTGTTGTGAAACACTTTTGTGAAGTTACTCCTATTTCAAGGGGGAAACTCATGTTCCTATGTGGAAATATACCTTCCTGTGTGGGAACACACCTTCCTTTGAAAGAAACACACTTCATGTGAGGAAACACATTTTCCCTTGGAGAAATTTACCTTCCTGATGGACAATTCATCTACCTGTGGGGAAAAACATTTTCCTATGTGGGAATCATAATTTCTGTAGGAAAAAAGCAACTTATTGTGGGGAAATTCACTGTCCTCTAGAGAAATGCAGCTTCCTGTGGGGGAATCAGACCTTGCTTAGAAAGAACATCTATTCCTGCAGTGAAAATACATCTCCCTGTGGGGAAAAGTATCTTCCTTTGAGGGAAACTCAAATCCCTGTGCAGGCATCCTTCTGGCTGTGGGAGAACAGCATCTTCCTCTGCAAGAAACATACCTTTGTGTGTAGTAACAATCTTCCTGTAGAAGAACATTTTCTTTGGGGGAAAATCCACATTCCAGTGGAATGACCACTTCTTCCTGTGGGAGGATATGCACCTTATTGTAGGTTAAATTCACATTTTGTGGAGGAAAGACGCATTCCTGTTTGGTAACAAATCTTCCTTTGGGGGAAACACATCTTCGCATGAGTGAAATTCACCTTCCTGTGGGGAAATTAATCTTTCTGGGTGGGAAACACATCTTCCTATTTGGAAATCATTTATGTCAGGGACAGGTAACTTTATGTGGGGACATGCAACTTTCTGTAGGAGAATGCAGATTCCTATGGGAGAAACACACCTTCCTGTGGGGGAACACATCTTCCTGTTGGGGAACAAAACTTCCTTTTTGGGAAAAATCTTCCCATTGCAAAATGCACTGTCTTGCAGGGAAATGCACCTTCCTGTGCAGGAATTCTTCTTCCTGAGGGTGAACACATATTCCTGTGGAGAAACACTTCTTTCTTTTGTAGAAACACATCTTCATGTGGGGAATGCATTTAAAAGTGGGGGAAATTTACCTTTCTGTGAAAGAACTTATTCTTACTGTAGGGGAAACACATTTCCTGAGGATAAATACAACTTTCTGTGGGAAAAAACATCTTCCTTACAGAAACCATTCTTCCTTTGGGGAAAGGCAACTTATTGTGCATGACCCTTCTTTTTCAGGAGCCCATATCTTCCTGTTGGGGAACCATGAATTCCTATAGAATAATGTGCCTTCTTGTAGGGCAATGCTTCTTCCTGAGGTGGAACCTATTTTCCTTTAGGGGAGCTCTTCTTCTGTGGTGAAACACACATAATGTGGAGGGAATAAACCTTCCAGTTGTGGAACACATCTTCTTTTGGGGAAAATTCAACTGTATTTCTGTGTGGGAGCCTATCCTTCCAGTTGGGGAAAGCTCTTTCCTGTGGGGCAACATATTCATGTTGTGAAATACACTTGTCTGGGATGGAACCCTTATCCCTGAGGCTGAACATACCTACCTATGGGGGAAATGCATGTTCCTGTGAAGGAACTCTTCTTCATGTGGAGAAAACGCATCTTCCTATGGGGGAAATGCACCTTCCTGTAGGGAAACACATCTTTCTCTGGGGGAATTACACCTTGCTGTGAGGAAAGTATCTTCCCCTGAGGGAGACACATTCTTTTGCAGGAATCCTTGCTTTGGTGGAAAGGCACTTTCCTGTGTGGGAACACATATTCCTGTGGGAGAATCCTTACTGTGGGGGGAAACCCACCTTTCTGTGGGGTGAACCTTCATCTTGTGGGATATGTGCAACCTCCTATGGGGGAAATGAACCTTCCCTAGGGGAAAATTCACTGTCTTTAAGGGGAAAGGCTTCTTGCTGTGTGGGAACACATTTTCCTTTGGGAGAAACACAACTTCATGAGAGGAAACTCATTTTACATGGGAGAAATTCACCTACCTGAGGGTCAATTCATCCCGTAAGGGAAACACATTTTTCTATGTGGAAATTGTTATTTCTGCAGGGGAAAGCAACATTTTGGGGGAAATGCACCTTCCTGTGAAGGGCAATATCTTCCTGCTGAGTAACACAACTTTCTTTTGGGGGACAATCTTCCTATGGATTATTGCACCTATTTTGGAGTTGAATACACCTTCCTATGCAGGAATTCTTTCTGTGAGTGAACACATCTTCCTGTGGAGGAATACTTCTTACTTGGTGAGAATGTCACTTTTCTGTGTGAGATCACATCTTCCTTTGGGGGAAACATGCCTTCCTGAGACGGAACACATCTTTTTGTGGTGGAAATTCACTACTCTCCTGTAAAATAAATTCCTCATCCCATGGGGGAAGGGGAAAGAAATTATTCTTCCTGGGTGAGATTTATTCTTTCTGTCAGGGAAAAGTGATTTTTTGGAGGAGGGGAATGCACAAGCCTGTGAGGGAACACATCTTTCTTTGTGAAACACAACTTCTTTTTGGAGGGACTATCTTCCCATGGTGAATACACCTTCATTGGGGGTAAATGCTCCTTCCTGTATAGGAATCCTTCTCTTTGTGGGTGAAAGGCACCTTCCTGTAGGAAAACCCACCTTCCTATGGGGTGAACCTTTCCTCTTGTGGGATATACAACCTCCTATGGGGAAGCACACCTTCCCTTGGGGGAAATTCACCTTCTTGTGGGGGAAAGACCACTTGCTGTGTGGGAAAACATCTTCCTTTGAGAGAATACACCTATATGTGAAGGAACACATTTCTTTGGGAAAATTCACATTCCTGATGGGCAATTTATCTTCTTGAGGGGGGAAAATCTTCCTGTATGGGAATCATTATTTCTATCAGGGAAAAGCAACATTTTGTGGTGAAATGCACCTTCCTGTAGGGAAATGCGGCTTTCTTTGGGGGAATGCACCTTCTTGTGAGAAGACACTCCTGTGGGGGAAATACACCTTCCTGTGGGTAAAGTATCTTCCTGTGCAGGCATGCCTCTGGCTGTGTGGGAAAAGCATCTTCCTCTACAAGAAACACAGCTTTCTGTGTAGGAACATATCTTCCTGTGGGAGAAACTTTTCAGTGGAGGAAACCAACTTTCATGTGGGATTATCCCTTCATCTTGTGGAGGATACACACCTTCCTGTGTGGAAATTCATATTTTGTGGAGGAAAGGCACTTTCCTGCATGGTAACACATCTTCCTTTGGAGGAAACACACATTCTACGAATGAACACAACTTCCTGTGAGAGAAATTCAACTTCCTGTGGGGGAAACATATTATTATTTTGTGTATGTACCAAAAAATAAAAAATAAATATATCTTGATTGTTATTAAAATACATCCTTTTTTTTTGACAAGGGGTATTCAGCGTTATGAAAATTATAGAGGGGGTACACATATGTCAAAAATTTGGGAAACACTGCTGTAGGGGAACCCTTCTTCCTGTGGTCAAAAAACAACATTGGGGGGGAGGGGGGGAAGGAAGGGTGACTATCCTGCCAATTGAGGAAAATATCTTTCCTCTGGAGGTAACGCACATTTATCTGTGGAAATCAATTTTCCTGTGGGGGAACCTAAACTTCCTAGTGAGGAAAAGCACTTTCCTAATGGGGACCCTAACCCTTCCTGAAGGGAAACCATACATTACTACTGGAAAACAATTTTCTGCGAGGGAATCTCACTTTCCTGTTGGGGAAATACACCTTCCTGTGGGGAAACCCCTCTTTCTGTGGGGGAAATATACCTTCTTATGGTGGAAAGTATCTTCCTATTAGGAAAACTCACCTTCCTGTGCAGGAATCCTTCTTTCTATAGGAACAAAGCACCTTCCTGTGCATAAAAACATCTTCTTGTTAGAGAACTCTTTCTGTGGGGGAACTCAACTCCCTGTGGGTGAACCCTTCATCTGGTGGAGTATACACAACCTCCTATTGGGGAAAATCTTCATATGGAATATTGCACAAGAAGATTCTTGTGCAGAAATTCTTCCTGTGGGTGAATACCTCTTCCTGTGGAGGAACACTTCTACCTTTTGGGGAAGTGCACTTTTGTATGGGAACACATCTTTATGTGAGGGAAATTTACCTTCTTGTGGTGAACCTAATTTTCCTGTATGGGGAACACATCTTCCTGTGGGGAAATGAACCTTCTTGAGCATAAAAACAACTTCCTATGTGGACACGATTCTTTCTATGGAGGGGGGGGCGGCACCTTTCTCTGTGGGGATCCTTCTTTTGGGGGAACACATCTTCCTGTTGGGGAAATGCTCTGTCCATTAGGGGAATGCATCTCTATGTAAAGCAACACTTATTCTTCTTTTAGGGAAACTCTCCTTTTTGTGGTTGAAACAAATCTTCCTATTGGGGACACTTTCTCTGTGCAAGAACCTAATCTTTGTGTGGGGATAATACCCATTACTGTTGGGAAATACACATTTCTGCAAGGAATCCATCTTCCATGGTCAAACACATATTCCTGTGGGGGGAAATGCATATTCCTATGAGGGAACACATGTTCCTGTAGCAAAAAGGAACCTTCATATGGGGGAAATGTAACTTCCTGTGATGGAAACTCACATTCTTATTAGGGAAGTGCACCTTTTTTGTGGAATGAGTTTTTCAGTGGCGGAATTATGCCTTCCCGTTAAGGAAATCACCTTCCTCAGCAGGAATCCTTACTGCTATGGTGGAAAGGCACATTCCTATGCAACAAAGAAGAATTCCTGTGCCAAAACACATTTTGTGTGTGAGAACACTTCCTGTGTGGGAACCCTTCATCCTATAGGGGGCTGGAATCTTCCTGTGGTGAAACAAACTTTCCTTTGTGGGAATATCTCTTCTTTTTTTTGGGGGGGGGGAGGGAAAGAGGGGAAACACACCTTCCTGTGAAGGAAAACATCTTTCTGTGGAGGATATTAACCTTCTTGTGGGGCAAATTCATCTTCCTGTTGGAGAAACACATTTTGTGTGTGTGTGTGTGTGTGTTGCCTCCACAACAAGAAGGATTCCTGCACAGGAAGATGAGTTTCCCTTGCAGGAAGACAATTTACCCCGTAGAAGGTGTATTTCCCCCACTTGAATATTTGTTACCTTTTGGAAAGGAGCATTTCCCCATAGGAAGAAAAGTTTATTCAGAGGAATATATGTTTCCCCCATAGGAAGATGCATTTTCTCCACATGAACATGCATTTCCCCCACAGGAAGATGTGTTCATCCATACGATGAATTCCTGCAAATGAAGGTGTATTTTTCCCCTCCCAGGAAGTGCATTTCCCCATAGGAAGATCTTTTCCCAAAAGAAAGATTTGTTGTCCAGCAGGAAGATGTACTCCCCAAAGGAAGGTGTGTTTCCATGACAGGATGGTGCCTTTTCCTCTGAAGATAAAGACATCCCACACACAAAGGTGCATTCCAACAAAGGAATATGAGTTTCCCTACAGGAAAGTGAATTTTCCCCACATAATTTTCCCCTACAGCAAAGTGAAGTACCCCACAGGTATGTGTGTTTCACCCATGAGAAGATTAGAACCCCCCCACAGAAAGGTGTATTTCCCCAAAAGGAAGTTGTGATCCCCAACAGGAAGGTATGTTTCTCCCACAGGGAGATGCATTTCATCCACAGAAAAAAGGTTTCTCCCACAGGAAGAAGGGGTTCCCCACAGGAAGGTGTTTTTCCCCACATGAAAGGTCATTTCAACCACAGTAAGAAGGGTTCCCCAGCCTACAGGAAGGAGTGTTCCCCAAGGTTTAAAAACACATCTTCCAGTATGAGAACATATCTTCCTGTGGGAGAACCCTTTCTGTGAGGGAATCGGACCTTTTATGGAAGAAAGTCATCTTCCTGTGTGGGAACACATCTTCCTTTGGGGAAACAGACATTCCTGTGAAGTAACACATCTTTCCATAAGGGAAATTCACATTCCTGTTAGGAATTAATTGTTCTGTGGGGGCAAACATCTTTCTGTGTGGAAATCATTCTTTTTGACAGGGAAAAGCAACTTTTTGTGGGGAAATGCAACTTTCTGTAGAGGAATGCAGCTTACTGTGTGATAAACACACCTTTCTGTGAGGGAACACATCTTTCTCTGTAGAATACAACTTGGTTTTAGGGAATGATATTCCCATGAAATGCACATTTCTGGGTGCAAAATGCACCTTCCTGTGCAATAATTATTTTTCTTGTGGGTAAACACGTCTCCTCTTTTTCCTGGTGGTCGAGTTTGTTGGTGCAATACAGATCATATGTACATTCTTATTTAATTTCTACTCTGCCATGTTTTATTTTATTATATTTTGTTCTGTTGGGACAGCATATCCACAATAGCCTGAATGTATTAGTCACAGACAACTCATGAGGAGACTCCATCAATGAAAGGGGCAATAATATTCAATACCAAACTATATCAGGAGAACACAAATAGTGCAAGTAGGAGTTTTTTTCCTAAAACATCCAGGAGATTTGTGAGACTGCATTACTGAATTCCACAAAACTTCTACTACATGGAATACTCCCAAATTTGGCTGGCATAGAAGTTTGATCTAAAACATAGACACAAATACAAAAAGACAGAAAAAATTGAGGAGACAATGAAGATTAGGCTATCATTCAGAATTGAAGGTCAGATAAAGAGTTTCACAGATAAGAAAAAGCTAAAGGAGTTTATCAGTACCAAACCAGGATTATATGAAATGCTGAAGAGTATTTTTTAAGAAGAGAAATAAAAAAAGGTAGAATTAAAAATTATGAACAACAAATAAATATCAACAAGTGAATCTAAAACTCAAGTGGATAAAAAAATTTATGAGCAGCATAAACTGGTGAATATAATAGAATCAGGGGTATAGAAAAGAAGTGGATTGACAATTCTCAAGGGGAAGGGAATGTAGGGGGTGCAAGAAGAGACTGGATAAAATCTTTCACCTATGGATGAGGACAGTGGGAGAGGTAAGGGCAGAGGGTGGGGTGGGAATCAGGTGGAGGGGAGCTGTGTGAGGAGAGAAACAATTGTAATACTCTGAACAATAAATATTTATATTTAAACAAAAAATAAAACAACCTCATTCCACTTTTATTCCTGCAAGCTGCCAATGCCCATACCCACAATAATACTTAGAACCTAACTGCCGGGTGGACAAAATGGCGGCAGAACAGATGGACCTGTTCTGAACTTAGTCCCAGAGCAGATAGAAGGAGTGCCTGAGAATCACTCAGGGAGTGTTAGTTGGCAAGCTGAGGGGTGGTAGAGCTCTAGGAGAAGATAGGGGGGTCTGCTGGACAGGATTCCCTAACCAGACAGCCTGCAATGGGAACCTCCCCCAGACCTACAGGATCAGAGGGAAAACTATGCCATCTTACAAATAAAAGAGGACCTTACCTGAGGCCTGGGGGACCCACAACGGTGGAGTCCACCGAGCAGTTGTGTCACCCCAATTGGCACAGACATGTGGATTCAAGGAAGTTTTTCAATCACCCATGGAAAGGTCAGAGTTTGCCAGGGAGAACGTGGGGGTTCTGGGTTCCTGCTGGGGCGGCAGCCCCTGTAATGGCTGCACAGCCAGAGCAGCTGTAGCGTCTACTTGGCCAGAGCAGGCTCCAGAGTGGCTGCAGAGGCTGCACGGCCAGAGCAGGCAATGAAAGAGGCAGCGGCCCCAGAGAAAATCTTGCACTTCAAGACCCAGTGCCGGGTTTGGCATGATCTTCCCAAAAATTGGGACTGTTTTTTTTTTTTTTTTAAACACCAAGGGGCGCGGGACAAATTCTTAAAAACTGTGTCTATCCCATCGTAAGCGGAACATCTGAACACCTTTGCGCAGACCCATCCTGTGCCTGATCATCCCCTGAATTTTGAGCACTAGGGAAGGACTTCCCAGTTTGGTATATCCTAAGAGACTTCAGGAGGAAATTGCCTTCATGAAAACAGGGGATCTGAAAGGAGCCACCATAGGAGAGCCATAGAGAAGAGCACCATAGAGAAAGAAAGAAGACTAGAGCAGCCAAAAAGATTGGGAATTCAATCCAGAAACACTACCACCAAGGAGCTAACATACAAACTGACTTTTCTTCTTCTTCTTCTTCTTCTTCTTCTTCTTCTTCTTCTTCTTCTTTTTTTTTTTTACTACTTTTAATTAATCAAAAATAAATGGAAGAAATAGCCTACTTAAATTCAGGTCTAAGCTTACAAAACTGAGGTGCAGTGGAATGCAGGGAACTTCAATACTGTCTGGACTGAGAAACAGGTGTGCCAGATAGAAAAACAGAGGAAGTGAATGACCATTTCTGCACATTTTATGCTAATTTTTCTATATTTTGTTTTATTTTCATTTTTTACATCTTTTATTTTATTTTCATATTTTTACATCCTTTACTTAAAAAACCGATTTTTTTCATTTTTCCTCACTTGATGTTACCTTTTCAATAATTACATTTTTTAGTCTCAATCATCATTATTACTACTGTTATTTTGTACTTTTTGTTTCCTTTTTCTTTTCTTTTTTTTAAGTACCATTTTATTTTCTCTCATCCCTACTATAGCATCATTCAACCTTATCTCAACTCAACCTTTTTGCCATCACTCTATTACTAACCTATCCCATTTTCATCTGTTTATCTTAACCCTTTCCTGCTTAGTTTTTCCCTTTATCAGCCTACTTATATTCCTAATTTCCAGCCCTCTGTTCCAAGTGCATAAATACTACTCTCTTGGCTATATTAACTACTAAAACAAAACAAAACAAAACAAAACAAAAAAAACAAGAAAAATAAAACAACTGTTTTCCTCTCTGTCCTTTTGTTGTTGTTTGCGTGAATGTTGATTATATTGAATTTTTATGCTTTTTAGTGAGATTGATATGCTTATTCTTTTGTTGTTAATGTTGCTTAGTATTTTGTAATTGCTTTGTTTTTGTATGTTTTTTACTTATGTTTATCCTGGACTTGCTTGATATTAGTAGGTATTGTATTGTTGCTGGCATTTTCAGGGATTCGTGGTTTTCCTATTGGAATTTTCTCCATATGTGTGTGTGTGTGTGTGTGTGTGTATATATATATATATATATATATATATATATATATATATATATATTGCCCCCCTTTTCTCTATTAGTCTGCTTTTTGTTTCTCTCTTTCTCTCTCTCTCTATTTTTTTTCTTCTTTTTCTTTTTCCTCTTACTCAATTTTAGTTTTATACTAGTTTTTTTTCTTTTTTCCTTTTTTTATCCCTCTTTTTTATCTCTCTCTCTCTCTCTCTCTCTCTCTCTCTCTCTATTTTTTTAACTTTTCTCTCATCTCAGCTAATTTGCCTTTCTCTAGTAGTTACCTTTATTAGAGGTTTTTAATATTGCAAATACATTCCTGTTCATTGCCTTATGGGTTGTATCTGGTAGTGTTGTATTTTGTGCCTTTAAATCAATGCAGGAGAAAGAGAACTACATAACAAGGCATCCTGAAAAGAGAGAGCATGGGGAGACAAAGAAATAGCCCACACATAAAAGAAAAGCAGGAAGCACCAGAAAAGGAAGTAAATGAGTTAGAGGCAAGCAACCTACCAGACCAAGAATTCAGACTAATGATCATAAGATGGCTAAAAAGAATGGAAGACAAATTTGATAATATGAGTAAGACCCAAGAGGAAATGAAGAAGAACCAAGAAAAATGAAAATGACATTGTGACTATGAAGAATTCAATAGAAAGTATCAAGAGTAGACTAGAAGAAGCCAAGTACTGCATCAGTGAGCTAGAAGACAAGATAGAAAAAAAAATACCCAATTAAAGCAGCTTATAGAAAGAAAAATTAAAAAGCAGGAGGAGAGCCTATGGGAGCTTTGAGACAATACAAAACAGAACAATATTAGAATAATAGGGGTTCCAGAAGGAAAGGAAACTGAAGAAGACATGGAAACTGTATTTCAAGAAATAATGACAGAAAACCTTCCTGAGATAGAGAAAAAAACCCCACACAAATCCAAAATGCTCGCAGTCCCAAGTAAAAGGAATCGCAAAAGACCAATGCCAAGGCATATTATAATTAAATTTGCAAACACCAATGACAAAGTTAGAATCTTAAAAGCTTCCAGAGAGAGACAGAAAGTTGCATATAAAGGAACTCCCATCAGACTAGCAACTGATTTTTCAATAGAAACTCATCAGGCCAGAAGGAAATGGGATGAAATATACAAAGCCATGCAAAAGAAGGGTCCGAATTCAAGAATACTGTACCCAGCAAGGTTATCAATCAAAATTGAAGGTAAAATCAGGAGCTTCACAGACAAAAAAAGACTAAAAAAATTTATCTCCACCAAACCAGCAATGCAAAAAATGCTAAAGGGTCTACTGTAAAAATAAAGAAATAGGAAGAAAAGAAGGAACACAGGGGTACAGAATTAAAAATGGTGTCAAATAAGTATCTATCAATAATAACTTTAAATATAAATGGATTAAATGCTCCAATCAAAAGACATAGGGTAACAGATTAAAAAAAAAAAAACCAACAAGACCCATATATCTGCTGTCTACAAGAAACCCATTTCATAAAAAAGATGCACTCAGACTGAGGTTGAAGGGATGGAAAAAGGATTTCCAGGCAAATGGAAATGAAAAAAAAAAAAGCTGGGGTAGCAATGCTTATATCTGACAAATTAGATCTCAAAGTGAAGGACATAACAATAGATAATGAAGGCCACTTGATAATACTAAATGAACAATCCAACCAGAAGAAATAACTCTGGTAAACATATATGCACCCAATACAGGTGCACCCAAGTACATAAAAAAACTACTGGATGCCAAAACTGTTTTGGCTCGGTGGATAGAGCATCAGCCTGTGGACTAAGGGTCCTGGGTTCGATTCTGGTCAAGGGCATGTACATTGGTTGTGGGCACAACCTCAGTGGGGTATATGCAGGAGGCAGCTGAACAATGTTTCTCAATTATAGATGTTTCCAGCTCTCTATCCCTTCCCCTTTCTCTCTGTAAGAAAATCAATAAAATGTATATATTTTTAAAACTGCTGGAGGACAGTAAGGAGAAATTAAAAGCAATACAATCATAGTAGGAGATTTTAATACCCCACTGTCACCTTTGGACAAATCACCTTAACAAAAAATCAACAAAGAAATATCAACCCTAAATGACACACTAGATGTGATGGAATTAATCGACATCTTCAGAACATTTCACTCCAAAGCCACAGAATACACATTCTTCTCAAGCGCACATGGGTCATTTTCAAAGATAGACCATATGTTGGGACATAGGCAAAGTCTCTTCAAATTCAAGAAGATAGAAATTATATTCAGGTTCTTCTCAGATCATAGTGGCGTAAAATTGGAAATCTACTACAATAAAAATAATCCAAGGAAATCAAACACATGGAAACTGAATACCATGCCATTGAACAAGGATTGGGTTACCAGAGAAATCAAGGAAGAAATTAAAAACATCATGGCAACAAATGACAATGAAAACAGAACAACCCAAAATCTATGGGACACAGCAAAAGCAACCTTGAGAGGGAAGTTCATATCTCTGCAAGCCTATTGTAAAAAAAACAAAAACAAACAAACAAACAAAAATTTTTAAAAGAAAAAAATGTCATATCTCTACAAGCCTATTGTAGAAAAAATGTTAACAAATGATCTAACTCTACAACTCAAAGAGTTAGAAAAAGAGCAGCAAGAAAAACCCAGTGCAGGCAAAAGGAAGGAAATAACAAAAATCAGAATGGAGATAAATGACATAGAGACCAAAAAAAAACAAAACAAACAAAAAAAAAACACATAAGATCAACAAAACCAAGAGCTGGTTCTTTGAAAGAATAAACAATATTGATGAACCTCTGGCCAGACTAACCAAGATACAAAGAGAGAGGACCCAAATAAACAAAGTCAGAAATGAAAGAGGTGAAATAACAACAGACCCTGCCGAAATACAAAGGATTATTACAAAATACTACAAACAAACTCTATTCCAACAAACTGGACAACTTAGAGGAAATGGACATATTCCTAGAAAAATGTAACCTTCCAAAACTTAATCAGGAAGAATCTAAAAATCTCAATAGACCAGTGACTTTGGAAGAAATTGAAGCAGTCATCAAAAAGCTTCCAGCAAACAGAAGTCCAGGGCCGGATGGCTTCACAGGAGAGTTTTACTAAACATTCAAGGAAGAACTAAAACCTATCCTCCTCAGACCATTCCAAAAAATTTAAAAGAAAGGAACACTTCCAAACTCCTTCTATGAAGCCACCATCACCCTAATACCAAAACCAGAAAAAGACAACACAATGAAAGAGAAATATAGGCCAATATTTCTCATGAACATAGATGCCAAAACCCTCAACAAAATTCTAGCAAATCAGCTCCAGCAGTACATCAGAAAGATCATACACCATGACCAAGTAGGATTTATTCCAGGAATGCAAGGATGGTACGATGTCAGCAAATCAATAAACGTGATACATCACATAAACAAACTGAAGGTTAAGATGCAGAAAAAGCATTTGATAAAATCCAACACTCTCTCCTGATTAAAAACTCTCAACAAGATGGGAGTACAAGGATCATACCTCAACATAGTAAAAGCTATATACAATAAACCCACAGCAAACATCATACTCAATGGGCAAAAAATAAAACCATTCCCTCTAAGAACACGAACAAGGCATGGATACCCACTCTCACCACTCCTTTTTGACATAGTACTGGAAGTACTCGCCATTGCAAATTAGACAAAAGGAGGAAATAAAAGGCATCAAAATTGGAAAAGAAGTAAAGTTGTCCCTATTTGTAGATGACATGATACTGTATATAAAAAACCCAAAATACTCCATAAAAAAACTAATAGACTTAATAAATGAATTTGGCAATGTAGCAGGATACAAAATCAATGCCAAGAAATTTATGTCATTACTATACACCAATAGTGAACTTACAGAAACAGAGACTAAAAAAGCAATACCATTTACCATTGCACCAAAAAATTAAGATACCTAGGAATAAACTTAACAAAGAAAATAAAAGACCTACCCTCAGAAAACTACACAACACTGAAAAAAGAAATAAAGGAAGATGTAAACAGATGGATTGGTAGAATCAACATCATCAAAATGTCCATGCTTCCCAAGGCAATTTATAAGTTCAGTGCACTCATCATTAAAATACCAACAGCATACTTCACAGACCTAGAAAGAACTCTCCAAAAAATTCATTTGGAAAAATAGAAGACTCCAAAGACCCTCAACAATCTTGAGAAAGAAGAGTAAAGTAGGAGGGATCTCAATACCAGATTTCAAGCTGTATTACAAAGCCACTGTTCTCAAAACAGCCTGGTACTGGCACAAGAACAGACATATAGTCAATGGAATAGAATAGAGAATCCAGATATCAACCCAAATCCCTATGCTCAATTAATATTTGACAAAGGAGGCATGAGCATACAATGGAGTCAAGACAGTCTCTTCAATAAATGGTGTGAAAATTGGACAGATACATGCAAAAGAATGAAACTAGATCACCAACTTACACCATACACAAAAATAAACTCAAAATGGTTACAGGACTTTAACATAAGACAGGAAACCATAAAAATACTAGAGACATCCATAGGCAGCAAAATACCAGACATATACCTATAAGAACTTCTTCACTGATACTAACCCTAAGGCAATGGAAGCTAAAGAGAAAATGGGACAAATGGGACTACATCAAAATAAAAAACTTTTTTACAGCAAAAGAAACCATCAACAAAACAACATGAAAACCCACTGTATGGCAACACATATTTGCAAATGATATCACTGATACAGGTTTAATCTCCATCTACAACTCAATAAAAGAAAATAAACGATCCAATTAAAAAATGGGCAATGGACCTAAATAGAATCCGCTCAAAAGAAGACAAAGAAGGCCAAGAGGCACATGAAAACATGCTCAAAGTCACGAATTATCTGAGAGATGCAAATCAAAACAACAATGCGGTACCATCTCACACCTGTCAGAATGGCCAATAGCAACAAAGCAACCAACAAGTGTTGGCGAGATTTTGGAGAAAAAGAGACCCTTGTGCACTGCTAGTGGGATTGCAGTTTGGTGCAACCACTGTGGAGAACAGTATGGAGCTTCCTCAAAAAACTGAAAATGGAACTCCCATTTGACCCAGTAATCCCACTACTAGGAATATACCCCAAGAAACTAGAAACACCAATCAGAAAGGATATATGCACCCCTATGTTCATAGCAGCACAATTTACAATAGCTAGGATTTGGAAACAGCCTAGGTGCCTGTCAGCAGATGAATTGATCAGAAATCTATGGCACATCTACACAATGGAATACTATGCTGCCATAAAAAGAAGGAATTCTCATCATTTGCAGCAACCTGGATGGAATTGGAGAACATCATGCTGAGTAAAATAAGCCAGTCAATGAAAGAGGAACACCACATGACCTCACTCATTTATGGATAATAAAGAACATTATAAACTAATGAACAGAAAGATAGATAGTGACAGTAAAGCAACAAGCAGACTTTCAAATGACAGCAGGGAGAATAGGGAGATCTGGGGTGATAAGAGATCAACCAAAGGACTGCTATGCATGCATATAAGTACAACCAATGGATACAAAACTCTGGGGAGGGAGAGTATGTATGGGAGATGGGGCGGGGCAATGGTAAGCTATGTACACATATAATATGTTAATAAATTTTAAAAAATAACCATATCCTCAGGCAAGGATTACAAAATTGTTTTTAAAGTAAATAAATAAATAAATTGTTTTATAAATGAATGAATGAATGAATGAATGAATGAATGAATAAATAAATAAATAAATAAATAAATAAATGTATATTATCTATAAATTGCAGATGGGGGAAAAAGAACCTAACTGCTATATACTTTAATACCTCAGGCATCTCACTGCCAAAGTAGGGTAACATTTTTTCTGTCTCCACTGTGACAACATAAGTATCCTACTGCCCAATCATCATAATGAACCCCTGTGCTCCATCTTTCCAAATTATATTTTTTCTGATGCCCACACTCCCAAACCCATCAACCCATAATGCCAGGTAAGGCTCCCACATTCAACATATGAATGTTACAAGGTAAGGACTCCCACTACCTGAACTTCAGTGTGACACAATAGAAATTATCTGGCTCAAATCCATTTTGACTACCAGAGGTATCAATTGACTCTTAAGTCCATACTACAAAAAGATATCTTAGGGTTCTAAATATCCTCACTTCTATTTGTTGTTTTCAGGTGTCCCATAGCCCACATTCCTTTGGGAAATGTGGGGCTCCCATTGCCCAAATTTCAGTGAAACACACCACTCCTTTATTTGCCCACATTTCTCTGTAACACACACAAAAAAGGTCCAACTCTCATTTTCTAACAAGACAGCAGGGCTTTCAGGAACACTGTAATTTTACTATATTCAAAGTCCAAGTCTACACTTCTGGGCTCTCTCTGAACACATTCTACTCTGACACTCTAGGGTTCCAAATTCCATTATAGCTGTCACACCACACCTTGGGTCCCATGGTGCACTCTCCAGTGTTACACACCATGTATCCTGAGATGAAATGACCACTTTAAACCTATGAATTCTTACTATCCTTATTATACCATGATACTTCATGATTCCTAATGCATATATTCCTTTGTGTTAGCCTAGATTTGCTCTCCCACAAAGCCTTCTGGCAGCTGGCAGCCAAGCAATCCATCGCCCCTACTACTCTGTGATTCTGCTGGATTCATATTACAGAATGAAACCTTAAGACACATAGGATCCTTCCACTATGATTTCTGTGGCCTTCCAATACCAATATCTACAATTATCCTTAAGGCCTAACTATCACCTAGTGCCCACATTACAAAGGAAACCTTAAGACATAAGACTGGCCATCCTCTGCAGTGAAACATGTAGTTTACAATTCCTCAATAAACACTTTGACACCTCAGGTGTCACAAAGACTTTCTCCAGAGAGATAAGTCCAAGTCTCTCCAAATCTACACTCTACTATGACTCCCAACTGTTCACATTGTCCAAATATAACTGATATCTGAGGGGTAATTTTGCCAATATTCACTTGGATATCCAAAGTATTCCACAACCCAAATCCATCTGTGATATCTCAGGGCTGGACAGTCCTCAATTTATGATTATACAGAAATCCATTAACAAAACTTTATGTTAAACCCTTGGACTTTCACTGTCTACATTATACTGTGTCTTTTGGAACTTCCACAGCTAACAAGCCACAGTGACACCTAGGGCTTCTACTTCACATGCACTTTCAATATCTACACTTTAGTGTGACACATTTATCCAAAGGAATGTATGTAGAGGTCCCTGCAGTGTCTTTCCCCTGGAAACCCTAGGTGAATCTGTGTTGTAAGGGAATATGAAGCCTAGAAGTAATCCCACTAAATAAATGAACTTTTGGAATATAGGTCATATGCTGTCAATCCCAGTGTGAAATCCAATGGCTCTTAATACCTATATTTCATGGTTACACCTGGGTATTCAATGTCCCCATTCTCTGATACAATCAGTTTGTCAAAGCCCACATTCCGTTTGAAACTCTGAGTTTCCATTGCCCACATTTCATTGTAACAGACTAAGGTTCCCACAACATCTTCCCTACTCACAGTCCAAGATGAAACTCCATGACAACCAATGCATAAACTTCCTTAAGGTTCCAAATGCTCATGATCTACCATGGACAACACTGAATTCCCCAGTGAACACTGCATGCTTTCTAATGTGACACCAAATGTACCCTGAGATGAACTGATAAACCTCAAGGGATTTCATTATCCTCAATCCATGGGCAAAAATCCAATTATTGTGCACTGCTGGTGGGATTAGACACTTATTAGGGAATCTTATAAGTAAGATATGACTCTTATTAGGGAATACTTTGTCTCTCACTGTCCACTACCTACACTGATTCCACAAGAGCTCCATCTATCCACACTAGAAACACCAGACTTCTAGTGCCCTCATTCCACTGTAATATTCCATAATTCTAATTGTACACTCTCCATTGTGACAACCAAGGGCTTTCACTAAATTCTAACACTCCTAAAAACCCATACACAAATGTATCACCTTTGGACCTTGCAGGACCAACACACCTTTCTGAAATCTTATGGCTCCCATTGACATGTCAAAAACAGAGGTTTTTACACTATTTGTCAATACTTTTTATTTGCTTTAAGTCATATTTTATTGTGACACCAAGAGCCTTCCACTCCCCAAATTAACCACAGAAAGAAGTATTCCCCTATATGAAGAAGTGTTCCCCTACAGAAAGGTAAATTCCCCTATAGTAAGAGGTATTCCATAATAACAGAAAGATATGTAACCCAAAGGGAAAAAAGTTTCCTCCCCAGGGAAATGTGTTCACACATAAGAAGAATTCCTGCACAGAAGGTGTATTTCACTATAAGGAAGGTGCATTTCCCCCAAATCTTCCAGTGTGGGAATTGTTCTTTCTGTCACTGAAAAGCAATTTTGTGGGGAAATGCACCTTCCTGTAAGGGAATGCAGCTTCCTGTGGGGGAAATGTACCTGCCTGTGAAAGAACATATCTTCTTCTGCAGAACACAATTTATTTTGGGGAATGATGTTTTCATGCCTAATGCACCTTTCTGGGGCAGAGGGGGAAATGCACCTTCCTATGCAGTAATTCTTTCTCCTGTGGGTGAGCATATATTCCTGTGGGCAAACCCTTTTTTCCTTTGGGAGAAAGGGAACTAATTTTGCTGTTGAGAGAAAATCTTCCTTTGTGGGTACAAACCTATTTTCTGTTGGGGAACTTAATTTTTCTGAAAGGGAAACATACATTCTTATTGTATGTTTTAACATTTTTATGTGAGGGAATCCTTGTTCAAGTAAAAGAAACTCAATTTCCTGTGGGGTAAATGCATCTTCCTGTGTGGGAACACATCTTACTTTGGGAGAAACACACCTACGTGTGAGGGAATACATTTTCCATGGAAGAAATTCACCTTCCTGAGGAGAAATTCATCATATTGTGGGGAAAACACATCTTCCTATGTGGGAATTATTATTTCTGCCAGGGAAAAGTAACTTTTTATGGGGAAATGCACCTTCCTGTAGGATTCATCTTCTTTTGGGGGAACACATCTTCCTGTCTTGGAAGCTAATATTCTTGGGGGGGCACTCCTTTATTTGAGGGGAAAGCATCTTCCTGTTGGGGAACACATCCTTCACATTGAGAGGTGTTCTCCCAGAGAAAGATGCATTCAATCCCACAGGAATATACACTCTCCAAAGGAATGTGCGTTTCTCCAAAAAATACATGTACTCCCTCAGAGGCAGATGCATCCTTCCACAGGAAAGTGCATTTCTCCTCTTCCTCCTCCTCCTCCAGGTAGATAATTGCCCACATCTTATTGCCCACAATAAGATGTATGCCTCATAGGCATGTGTGTTCCACCCACAGGATTATTAGAATTCCCCACAGAAAAGAAGTGCATTATCCAATAGGAAGGTGCATTTCTCTGAAAGGAAGATTCATTCCCTAATAGGAAGGTATGTTTCTCTCACATGAAGGTGCATTTCTTCCACATAAATAACAGTTCCCCCACAGGAAGAAGTGGTACCCCATAGGAAGATGGTTTTCCAAACAGAGAAGTGCATTTTTCCCACAGCAAGAAGGATTCCTCCCTGGGAATGTAAATTTCCCTAACAGGAAGGTATTTTTGCCACAAGAAAGTATATTTCCCTATAGAAAGATGTGTTCCCCCACCAGAACATTTATTTCCTCATAGGAAGATGTGTTTGTCCACAGGAAGAAGGGCTCCCTCACATAAAGGTGTGTTTCCCTGCAGTAATGTGTGGTTCCCCCACAGAAGGTTAATTTCCACCATATACAGGTGAGTGCATTTTTTCCCCACAGGAAGGTGCATTTTCCCCCCAAAAGTACCCCCACAGAAAGATGTGTTCAGGGTAAGAAAATGGCTGTCAATGGGAAAGCAGGCTTTAACATACTGTGTGAGTGAGAGAATGAAAAGTGAGTGTGTGGATGTACAATGAGTATCTATTTGTGAGTGAGCGACAACTATATGCCAAGGAGCTGTTGAGGACTTCCAGACTGGGCTCTAGTGACCAGGCAGCCTCCAATGCTGCTGATATCCCTGCCAGAGCAACAGACTCTCACTACGGAGACCACACCATCTTGAAGGGGAGAGTGGCTGTGATCAGAAATGCCTACTCTTATCTTCAATCGGAAAATATTAGATACCTCCCAGTAACCTACAACCACAACACCCAGTGACCACCTGCAAACTCAAGCAGCACAAATACATGGACTCAGATGAGCTCTGCATCTTCTCACAGAAAAGTCAGATTTCACCCAGAGAAAAGTAGTTCTGTGATCCAGGCTGAAGAAAGAAACATGCACAATAGGATCTAGAGGTTCAGAGGAAATCGGCGGGCATTGGGGCCAGCATATTCTGTAAATGTTGAAGAGGGTCAACAGAGCTTCTGACTGAAGGGAATTCTAGATATCAACCCGTAGCTGGGCTGGGCACAAAAAGGCAACCTGAAATTTCACCAGTATAAAGGCTGTGCTGTTCTAGGGGGAAAAGATGTGTGCAGAGTGATGAGCAGAGTCATGCGTGATGCCAGGGCAAAAAAGTCATGAGTTCACATGCTTACTCTGGCTCTTTTTTTCTCTATAAATCCTTGGTTTTGATTACTAAGCCCAGCACACAAGATCACCCAATTAAAAATACTCTCAGAGACTGCAGGGAAAAGTTGTTTGTGTCGAACCTGGGAATCAGAGAGGGAAGAAATCAGAATACCTACTCTGGGACAGTACATACCCCCAAACCAATATAAGTGCAGCAGGGAAAACAAATTCTAAATACTTGGTTGAGAGGACATGTAGCCCTGGATGTCAATATAACCACAGAAAGGCTGAGTAACAAAGAAATACTGCCTGCTTGAAAACAAGATTCTCACTTAGGACACAAAGAAGCTGTGGAATGAAGGGAACTTCAATACTGTCCTGACTACCCAACAAGGAAACAGGCATCAAAACAGAACAGTAGAGGAAGTGAATGACCTTCATTACTGCACATTTTCATTTTTTATCTTTTACTTAAAAAACCAAATTTTTTTATTTCTTTCTTACTTGATTTTACCTTTTTAATTATATTTTTATTTTTGATCAGTATCATTACTACCACTATTTTACTCTTTTTAAGCTTCATTTTATTTTCTCTTTGTTTTATTTTATTTTGGGATTGGTGTTCTACATTTTATTTTCATTTTTTCTTTAGCATCATTTTACTCTATCTCTATGTTACCTTTATGTCAACACCCTCTTCTTCATTTTTACCCTTTTGTTGTCCTGTTTCTCTTACCCTATTCTGCTTTAGATTTTCCTATTCCTTCTTTTTATCCCATTAAAAATCATTCCTCTTACATATCTAATTTTCAATCCCCTGTTCCAACTCCATATATACTTCTCTCTTCTCTTTCTTCACTATCCAATTTTTTTCTCTCTTCTTTACTTTGTTTTGCACTTATTTACCTTGTTCTATAGTGTTACTTTGATTGTTGATTAGGTTGTTGTTTTTTGGTTTGTTGTGTGATTTTTCTTTTTTTTAATTCTTTATTCCTCTCCTTGCTTATTAGTTTTTTTCCAGTTTGTATTCATATCTGGGTGTTAGTTGTTTGCATTTTTATGGATTAGTTGTAGTTCTGTTGGAGTTTTCCCGCCTATAGTTCTTTCCCTTTTTTACTTCTCTTTCTTTTCTCTCTTACATTTTTTTCCTTTCTCAATATCATTTTTGCACTTTCCTGTCCCCTAATTCTCTTTTCTCTTGCAGTCACTTTTATTTGGGATTATTAGTCTCATGAGTACATTTATGTTCAGTGCCTTGTGTGTTATACCTTCTTGTGTTGTATTTTGTGCATTTAAGTCAACACAGAGAGATATATAACCAGACACCCAGTGAGGAGAGATCTTGGGGAGACAAAGAAATAGCCCACATATAAAGGAAAGGTGGCATCACCAGAAAAGAAAATAAACAAAATCTAGGCAAGGAATATGTCAGAGAAAGAATCCAGCGAAATGGTCATAAGGTCACTGAAGACAAATTCAACAATATCTGTAAGAACCAAGCAGAAATGGAGAAGAACTAAGAAGAAATGAAAAATGACCTCACTGCAATAAAAATCTCAATAGAAAGTACCAACAGTAGATTAGAAGCAGAGGACTGCATCAGTGTGATAGAAAACAAAGTAGAAAGAAATTCCAAAGCAGAGCAGAATTTTGAGAGGGGAATGTTGAAAAAACAAGAGTAGAATTTCAGAGAACTTTGGTACAACCCAAAATGAAAAAATAGAAAGCCTGTTTGAAGAAATAATGACAGAAAACTATTTTGATATAAGGAAGAAAACACACAAATCCAAGAAGCACACAGAGACTCAAATCAAATGAACCCCAAAAGACTGACTCCAAGGAACATTATAATTAAATTGGCAAACACCAATGACAAAGTATGATTCTTAAAAGCAGCTAGAGAGAGCCAGAAGATCCCCTATCAAACTAGCAACTGATTTCTCAACAGAAACACATCAGAGCAGAAGGGAATAGAATGAAATATACAAAGTCATACAAAGGTAGGGTAAAAATCCAAGAATACTGTATCCAGCAATGCTATCAATTAAAATTAAGAGTGAAATCTGGAGCTTCCCAGACAAAAAAAATAAAAGGACTAAGTGACTTTATCACTACCAAACCAGCAATGCAAAAAAAGGCTAAAGGGTCTTCTGTAAAAAGTAGAAATAGGAACCAAAGAAGGAACACAGGGGTAAAGAATAAAAATGGCAACAAACAAGTACTAATCAATAATAACTTTAAATGTAAATTGACTAAATTCCCAATCAAAAGACATAAGGTAATTTAGTGGGTAAGAAAACATGACCCATATATCTGCTGTCTACAGTAAACCCACCTCAGAATTAAAAACATAACCATACTAATGGTGAAGGGATGGAAAAAAAGCATTTTCAGGTGAATAGGAATGAAATAAAACCTGAGGTAGCAATATTTATATCTGACAAATTAGATGTCAAAGTGATGGACATAATTAGAGATAAGTAAGGCCGTTTCATAATATTAAAGGGAGCAGACACACAAAAAGAAATAACTCTGGTAAACATATAATTACCCAATAAAGGAGCACCCAATTACATAAAAAAAATTTTCCTGGAGGATATCAAGTGAGAGATTGACAGCAATACAGTCGTAGCAGGTTACCAGAGAGATCAAAGAAGAAATAAAAGCATCATGGCAACAAATGATGATGAACACAAAATGATCCAAAATTTATGGGACATGGTGAAAGCAGTCTTGAGAGGGAAGTTCATAGTTCTACAGGCCTATCTCAAAAAACAAGAAATATTGGTAATAAATTATGTAATCATACAACTCAAAAAGTTAGAAGGAAGGAAATAATAAAGATCAAAGTGGAGATAAACAACATAGAGACGAAAAAGAAAAAATAAATAAAAGAAAAAAGCAATGCAAAAGATCAACAAAATCAAGAGCTGTTTATTTGAAAGAATAAATAAGATTGATGAATCGCTAGCCAGGCTCACCAAGAAGCAAAGTAAGAGGACCCAAATAAACAAAGTCATAAATGAAAGGGGTGAAGTAACAACCGATCCCTCAGAAATACAAAGTACTATGAAAAATGCTATTACAACAAAATGGACAACGTAGATGAAATGGACATATTCTTTGAAAAATAAAAGTTCCAAAAACTTAACCAAAAAAGAATAAAAATATCTGAATAGGCCAATTAGTAGTGCAGAAATTAAAAGTGATTAAAAAAATCTTCCAGCAAACAAAAGTCCTGATCCATATGGCTTTACAGGGGAGTAATATAAAATATTCAAAGAACTAACAACTATCCTCCTCAGACTATTCCAACAAATTCAAGATGAAAGCACACTTCTAAGCTTTTTCTATGAAGCCAGTATTACCCTAATCCCCAAACCAGATAAAAACATCACACAAAAGAGAACTACAGGCCAATACCCTTGATGAATACAGATGTTAAAATTCTCAACAAATTTCTAGCAAGTCTGGATTCAGAAGTTCATTAGAAAGATCACGCATCATGACTAAGTGGGATTTACTGTGGGGGTGCAAGAATGGCACAATATCTGAAAATCAATAAATCTGATTAATCACATAAACAGAGACAAAACTCACATAATCATATCATTGATACATAAAAGGCATTTGACAAAATCCAACACCCTTTCTTGATAAGAACTTTCAGCAAAGTGGGAATAGAGTGGTCCTACCCGAATATAATAAAAGCCTTAAATGATAAATCTACAGCCAACATATACTAAATGTGCAAAAAATTAACTCATTTCCCCTAAGAACAGGATCAGGACAGGATGCCGTCTTTCACCACTCCTGTTTGACATAGTACTAGAAGTACTAGCCACACTGATCAGACAAGAAGAAGAGATGATAGGCATCCAAATTGGAAAAGAAGAAATAAAATAGTCTTTATTTGCAGATGGCATCACATTATATATAAAAAACCCTAAGACTCCATAAAAAAAACAAAAACAAAACTTACTAGTCCTACTAAATGAATTTGGCATTGTAGCAGGATACAAAATTAACACCCAGAAATCTATGTCCTTTTTATACACCAATAATGAACTTACAGAATAACAAACAAACAAACAAAAAGATCCCAATTATCATTGCACACAAAAATATTAAAATACCTAGGAATAAACTCAACCAAGGATGTAAAAGACCTGTACTTGAAAAATTTTAGGACATTGAAAAAAGAGATAGAGGAAGACATAAATAAATGGAAGAACATACCATGCTCATGGATTAGTAGAATCAACATACCAGTAATTAAAAGCCATCTATAGATTCAATGTTATACCTATTAAAATATCAATGGCATATTTCAAAGATCTAGAGCAAATTCTACAAAAATTCATCTACATTAATAAAAGAGAAAGATGCAAATTGACCATACATCCTCGATGCCCACACACCAATCAGGAGTGAGTATGCAAATTAACCCAACAAAAAAATGGCATTTTAATGTGTACATCAGGCACCAAGTAGTCAGGAGTGGGGTGACACTAAGTGGCCTGGGTCCTGGGGATGAGCGCCAGCCCACAGCCTACCGGGGCCAGCAATGGTCCCAGGAAGTGAGGGAGACCATACCAAGCCATGCATGCAGGCTCCTGGGATCATCACTGGTCTCAGGAGGCAAGGGTGGCCACACAACTTGACAGCAATCATCAGGGCCTGCTTGACCCTCACCATGGCATGGAGCAGGCAGACCCTCACTGGGAGCAAAGAGGGATATCCATACAGTTTAGAGGCATTCCGCCACCCCTCACTCCCTACAGTCTTTTCTCACCTAGAGAAGGGTATTCTATCTGTATTGGAACTATTCTTGGATCTGTTATTGTTACTAAGCAATGAAATACTGATGGGTTTTATGAGTGTGCTAATCAATCGTGTTCTTCCCCCAGAAAAGGAAACATTTCCACCCGTTCACTATCCCTGTCCTCACAGTGAGATGTGACTTAGAAGTCTCTGCCAAGAATGTCCTACCTTCTGCTGCTGCGTTGTGTCATTCTCAGAGATTTCATAGACTAGCGTGTGCTTTGTGCTCTTTCCACCAAATTTTCCCAACTTGTACCAGCTTCTTCCTTCCCTCTGTGCTCATGAATGGGTAATGGTTTACCGAGATTATTCTAATGCTTCACAAGGTTTACTGTTGCTTTTTCCATTCTTCACACAGATAATGGCTACTTTTCAGGGAGTACTCTGAGGTTTCTAAAACTGCTCTACTGTGCTTGCTGCTGCCATTCCTGGCCAGCACCACACTGCGCAAACATGATTTTCACACAGAGCGATGAGTTCTTGACTCGTCGTCCAATAAATCAGCTTGTATACATACATGATAATTTTCAGTCAGTTACTAATGGTTTCTACTGCTCTGCTGTGGTGCACTTCTGCTCATCAGCACCAAGAGTCGCCAAAAGGGTTCCACACTTGTGTACAGTTTCCCCACATGTTCATAGGTGATTTTTTATCACATGTCTTGTGTCCTTAGTGTGGTTATTATAGCTGTGTTCAGTGATTTCAAAATGCTTTTTAATGTGTACTTGAGCATATGTATTGCTGCTATTCAACACTCATTTCGTCTTGAGCTCCAAACACTTCACTCTTGCTTCACATTGCAAGTGCTTTTCAGTTGTGCTCTTCAGGTTGTGTGGTTTACTGGCTGATTTCTGTGAATTTTCTCAAATTGGTTTCTTGTTGTCTCCCACAGTGTACATAGTGTTCTTCTTCTCTGACTCAAACACCTTGTACAATGACCCTTGTAGACTCCTCACAGGCCTAAGGTGACTTTCACTCATCATCTCACTTTCTCAGTCTGTCACTGTGGATTTTTGTGGAGTACTTATGCTTCTAACTGCTTGCTCCCATATTTTGCCAGTTGTCTTCTCGTGATCTCCTGAGGATCGGGCAATTTACTTTTTTAAGGCTTGCCCCACAGTAGGGGAAGATGTACCTTGTATCCCAATTATATAGCATTCTCTACTGCTGTGTTTCAGTGTGACCTTACAGTGCTTTCTAATACAGCAACTGTTTGGTAAACTACTCCACCTCATGGACTTCCCCGCATTTCACCAGCTCCTTTCTACATTTGTTCCCTACTTCGTGGCTTCCCTTTGTTCTTCTGCCTTGGGGATGGGAGACTGCTGTTTTACTATGAATTGCTGGTGGTGTTTAACACTGTGCAATATTGTGCTTCCTGCTCTCTGGAAGGCATATCCACACAGCGTGCATCACCTTTCCTCAACATCTCCTTACACAGAGAAACGTAGCTCAACTGGATTCCCTACAGTTCACAGCAGCTTTTTGTAAGTCCTCCTCAGAGGTTTCTTAGATTGGGGCAGAGTGTGCTTTCATCCCATAGCATTGGATTTTCACCCCATGTACAAATTTCTTGCATCCTTCTCCGCCACCATGCATGTGATTGGCTCTTAAGAGCTTTGGAAGATTTACCGCTGCTATCCTCTGCCTCTTGATCTCCTTCATGGCTGTCACCACAATGCACAAACACCTTTGCGGACCTTTACCTCACTCTTCCAAATTACTCGCCTTTGTTTTCTCCTTTGGAGTCACAAGGGGCATTTGGTAAATTCCAGGGCTTCTTGTACTGTGCTCTACCTGCTTGACAGGCATCTTCAAGGAAAAATCTCTCATTGTAGGAAAACTTTCTTTCCTCTCTGCTCACATTGAGAAATTATATGCACTCATTTCCCAAACAATGTGTAAGTTCACTAAGATTTTAGAGAATTCACGATGTATTCAAATCAGTTATTTTATGCTTACTGGTGCATTTCATGGATGCCACTGCTTTGACCAACTCCTTTTCAGGTTTCCTAGACAATACTTACTTGTTTCCTAACTGTTGGGATCAGTTCCTTGCTACATTCCCATGAGAAACTGGGAGCTTTATAATACTCTGCCGCAGCGTGCAAATAGGCACCACTCAAGTTGTTTCCAAACATTGAAAGAACATTTTCCTTTCCAATTTCCTCACAATCATAATTGATTTAAATTGCCTTCCAAATATTTCCTGCATTTTACTGCTGTTATGGGTGATTCTCTGTGAATTCTGGATCCTGCGTAGAGTGTTCTTTAAGAACTTTCCAAAGAATTATCCACTCCCAGTACAAAAAGGATTCTTTGCTCTTTTATTCACATCGAGGAAGGATGTGCATTTGTCTTTCCAACTGTTTTGTGCCCATTACAGCTGGGTCTCAGTGAATACAAAGCATGTTTCCCCCCAAAGAGTATGCATATTGCTTTAGTTTCATGGATATCCAAACAGTTTAGAGGCAATCCGCCACCCACTCCCCACTACAGTCTTTTCTCCCGTAGAGAAGGGTGTTATATCTGCATTGGAACCGTTCTGGGATCTGTCATTGCTGCTATGCAATGAAATACTGCTGGGTTTTATGAGTGTGCTAATCGTGTTCTTCCCGCATATAGGGAAACATTTCCACCCGTTCCCTCTCCCTGTCCTCACTGTGAGAAATGACTTAGAAGTCTCTGTCCAGAATTTCGTAGCTTATGCTGCTGCTTTGTTTGACTCTCGGTGATTTCATAGGCTGGCGTGTGCGTTGTGCTCTTTCCATAGGATTTTTCCCAACTTGAACCAGCTTCTTCCTTCCCTCTGTGCTCACGAATGGGTAATGGTTTACCGAGATTATTCTAATGCTTCACATGGCCTATTGTTGCTCTTACCATGCTGCACATAGAGATTATGGCTGCTTTTCAGGGAGTACTCTGAGGTTTTCAACACTGTCCTACTGTGCTTGCTGCCCTATTCCCTGGCGAGCACCACACTGCGCAAACATGATTTCCACTCGGAGCGGTGAGTCGTCGACTCGTCCTCTGATCGGTCAGCTTGCATACATACGTGACGATTTTCAGTCAGTTCCTAATGGTTTCTAATGCAATACTGTGGTGGCCTCCTGCTCTTCAGCGCTCGTTTCTCCTTGGGCTCCAAGCACTGTTCTTCGCTCTTGCGTCACATTGCAGGTGCCTTTCCGTTGTCTTCTTTCAGGTTGTCTGTTTTACTGGCTGCTTTCTGTCAATTGTCTCCCATTGGTTTCTGGTTGTCTCCCACGGTGTACAGTGTGTTCTTCTTCTCTGACTCAAGCACCTTGCACAGTGACCCTTGCAGACTCCTCGCAGGCCTAAGGTGACTTTCACTGGTCATCTCACTTTCTCAGTGTCTGTCACTGCGGATTTTGGCGGAGTGCTTGGGCTTCTAACCGCTTGCTCCCGTGTTTTGCCGGTTGTCTTCCTGTGATTTCCTGTGCATCGGGCAATTTACTTTTTTCAGGCTTGCCCCACAGTAGGGGAAGATGTACCTTGTATCCCAATCATACAGGATTCTCTACTGCTGTGTTTCAGTGTGACCGCACAGTGCTTTCTAATACAGCGACGGTTTGGTAAACTGCTCCACCTCATGGACTTCCCCGCATCTCACCAGCTCCTTTCTACATTTGTTCCCTACTTGGTGGCTTCCCTTTGTTCTTCTGCCTTGGGGATGGGTGACCGCTGCTCTCCTATGATTTGCTGGTAGTGTTTAACACTTTGCTTCCTGCTCTCTGGAAGGCATTTCCACACAGCGTGCATCACCTTTCTTCAACATCTCCTCACACACAGAAACGCTGTTCAACTGGGTTCCCTACAGTTGACAGAAGTTTTTTGTAAGTCCTCCTCAGAGTTTTCTTAGATTGGGGCAGAGTGTGCTTTCAGCCCTTAACATTGGATTTGCCCCCACCCCCATGTACCAATTTCCTGCTTCCTTCTCTGCCCACCCGGCAGATGATTGGCTCTGAAGAGCTTTGGAAGCTGTATCTCTGCTCTCCTCTGCTTCCTGCTCTCCTTCATGGCTGTCACCACAATGCACAAACACCTTTGCGGACCTTTTCCTCACTCTTCCAAAATTCTAGAAATCTCCTACTCCACAAGATTCTAGAAAGCCTCTTATCCACAGAATTCTAGAAGTCCTCACTTTTTCCGAATTCTAGAAATCCCCTCTTCTACCACATTCCAGAAGTCTTTTACTCCACAGAAATATTGAAATCATCTATTTCACAGCGTTCTAGGAATCCTCTATTATGCAGAATTCTGTAAGTATCCTCTCCCTCTGAATTCTACATATCCTCTTTCCACAGAATTCTAAAAGTCCTCCATTCCTCTAAATTCTAAAAATCACCTATTCTACGGAATTCGAGAAATCTATTCCCAACAATTCTAAAATTCTATTAGTATTTCCCAGAATTCTAGAAATCACCTCTTCCACAGAATTCTAGAAGACCACGTTTCCTACAAATTCTACAAATCCCCTATTCTTTGGAATTGTGGATGTCCTGTCATCTCAGCATCCTAGAAATTTGCTTTTCCACATAACTCTACAATTGCACTATTCCACAGAATTCTATAAGTCCTTTCTTTCTCATTTCTAGAAGTACCCTATTCTACAGAATTCTAGAAATCCTGTTTCATAGAATTCTATAATCTCTCCCACAGAATTTTAGAAATCTCCTACTCCACAAAATTCTCAAAAACCTCTTGTCCACAGAATTCTAGAGTCTTCTATGTCCCCGAATTCTAGAAATCCCCTCATCTACAGCATTCCTGAAGTGTTCTACTCCACAGAAATCTTGAAATCCTATATCGCACAGCGTTCTAGAAATCCTCTATTACGCAGAAGTCTGTAAGTCTTCTCTCCCTCTGAATTCTACAAAACCCCTATTCCACAGAATTCTAAAGGTCCTCCATTCCCCGGAATTCTAAAAATGCCCTATTCTACGGAATTCTACATATCTATTCCGCACAATTCTAAAACTCTATTATTTCACAGAATTCTAGAAATCACCACCTCCACAGAATTCAAGAAGACCTCATTTCCTCACAATTCTAGAAATCCCATATTCTGTGAGATTCTAGATGTCCTGTCATCTCAGAAGTCTAGAAATTTCCTAATCCTCAGAATTCTAGAATTACACAATTCCACAGAATTCTATAAGTTCTTTCTCATTTCCGGTGGTACCCTATTCTACAGTAATCTAGAAATCCTCTTTCATAGAATTCAACAACTAATCTCTTCGACAAATTCTAGAAATCCTCTTGTCCACAGAATTCTAGAAGTCCTCTCTTTTTCCGAATTCTAGATATCCCCTCTTCTACCACGTTCCAGAAGTCTTCTACTCCACATAAATATTGAAATAATATATTTCACAGCATTCTAGAAATCCTCTAATACGCAGATTTCTGTAAGTCCTTTCTTTCTCATTTCTAGAAGTACCCTATTCTACAAAATAATAGAAATCCTCTTTCATAGATTTCTACAAGCAATCTCTCCCACCACATCCTAGAAATCTCCTATTGCACAAAATTCTAGAAATCCTCATGTCCATAGAATTCCAGAAGTCCTCTCTTTGTCCGAATTCCAGAAATTGCCTCTTCTACAGTATTCCTGAAGTCTTCTATTCCACAGAAATATATTGCCCAGCGTTCTAGAAATCCCATATTAAACAGATTTGTGTAAATCTCCTCTCCCTCTGAATTCTACAAATCCACTATTCCACAGAATCATAAAAGTCCTCACTTCCTCTGAAGTCTAAAAATCACCTATTCTAGGGAATTCTAGAAATCTATTCCCCACAAATTATAAAAATCTCTTCTTTCACAGAATTGTAGCAATCACCTCTTCCACAGAATTCTAGATGACCTCCTTTGTTCCCATTTCTAGAAAACTCCTATTCTGTGGAATTCCAAATATCCTGTTACCTCAGAATCCTAGAAATTTCCTATTCCCCAGATTTCTAGAATTACGGTATTCAACAGAATTCTATAAGTCCATTCTTTCTCATTTCTAGTGGTACCCTATTCTACAATAATTTTGAAATCCTCTTTGGCAGAATTCTATAGGAATCACTTCCACAGAATTCTGGAAATCTCCTATACCACAAATCCCTAAAAATCCTCTTGTCCACAGAATTCTAGAGTCCTCTCTTTCTCCGAATTCTAGAAATCCCCTCTTCTACAGAATTCCTGAATTCTTCTACTTTACAGAAATCTTAAAATCCTCTATTGCACAGGGTTCTACAAATAGTCTATTATGCACAATTCTGTAAGTCTACTCTTTCTCTGAATTCACAAATCCCCTATTCCACAGAATTCTAAAATCCCCCCTTCCTCTATATTCTAAAAATACCCTGTTCAACGGAATTCTAGAAATCTATTCCCCACAATTATAAAAATCTATTATTTCACAGAATTCTAGAAATCACCTCTTCCACAGAACTCTAGAAGACCTCATTTCCTCCCAATTTTAGAAATCCCCTAGTCTATAGAATTCTAGATGTCCTTTCATCTCAGAATCCTAGAAATTTCCGATTCCACAGAATTGTAGAATGACACTATTCCACAGAATTCTATAGGTTCTTTCTCATTTCTAGTGGTACCCTATTCTACATTATTTTAGAAATCCTCTTCAACAGAATTCAACAAGTAATCTGTTCCACAGAATTCTAGAAATCTACTCCACAAAATTCTACAAATCCTCTTATCCACAGAATTCTAGAAGTCCTCTCTTTTTCCGAATTCTAGAAATCCCCTCTTCTACCACATTCCAGAAGTCTTTTACTCCACAGAAATATTGAAATCATCTATTTCACAGCATTCTAGGAATCCTCTATTACGCAGAATTCTGTAAGTATCCTCTCCCTCTGAATTCTACATATCCTCTTTCTTCAGAATTCTAAAAGTCCTCCATTCCTCTATTCTAAAAATCACCTATTCTACGGAATTCTAGAAATCTATTCCCTACAATTCCAAAATTCTGTTAGTATTTCCCAGAATTCTAGAAATCACCTCTTCCACAGAATTCTAGAAGACCACGTTTCCTAGAAATTCTACAAATCCCCTATTCTTTGGAACTGTGGATGTCCTGTCATCTCAGCATCCTAGAAATTTCTATTCCACATAATTCTACAATTACACTATTCCACAGAATTCTATAAGTCCTTTCTTTCTCATTTCTAGAACTACCCTATTCTACAGAATTCTAGAAATCCTGTTTCATAGAATTCTACAATAAATCTCTTCCACAGAATTATAGAAATCTCCTATTCCACAAAATTTTAAAAATCCTCTTGTCCACAGAATTCTAGAGTCCTCTATGTCCGAATTCTAGAAATCCCCTCATCTACAGCATTCCTGAAGTGTTCTAGTCCACAGAATTCTTGAAATCCTCTATAGCACAGCGTTCTAGAAATCCTCTATTACTCAAAATTCTTTAAGTCTTCTCTCCCTCTGAGTTCTACAAATCCTTTATTCCACAAAATTCTGAAAGTCCTCCCATCCTACGAATTCTTAAAATCCCCTATTCTACGGAATTCTAAAAATCTATTGCCCACAATTCTAAAAATCTATTATTTCACTGAATTCTAGAAATCACCTCTTCCACAAAATTCTGAAGACCTCATTTCCTCCCAATTCTATAAATCCCATAGTCTATAGAATTCTCGATGTCCTCTCATCTCAGAATCCTAGAAATATCCTATTCCACAGAATTCTAGAATTATATAAGTCCTTTCCTTCACATATCTAGCGATACCCTATTCTACAGTTATCTAGAAATTCTCTTTCGGAGAATTCTACAAGTAATCTGTTCCACAGAATTCTAGAAATCTCCTACTCCACAAAATTCTAAAAATTTTCCGATCCACAGAATTCTAGAGTCTTCTCTCTGAATTCTAGAAATCCCCTCTTCTATGGAGTTCCTGAATTCTTCTACTCCACAGAAATCTTGAAATCCTCTATTGCACAGCGTTCTAGAAATCCTCTCTTACGCAGAATTCTGTAGGTCTCCTCTCCCTCTGAATTCTACAAATCCCCTATTCCAAAGAATTCTAAAAGTCCTCCCTTCCTATGAATTTTTAATATCCCCTATTGTACGGAATTCTAGCAATCTGTTCGCCACTATTCTAAAAAATGTGTTATTTCACAGAATTCTAGGAATCACCTCTTCCACAGAATTCTAGAAAACCTGTTTTCCTGACAATTCTATATATCCCCTATTCTGTGGAATTCTAGTTGTCCTGTCATCTCAGAATCCTAGAAATATCCTATTCCTCAGAATTCTAGTATTATGCTATTCCTCAGAATTCTATACATCCTTTCTTTCCATTTCTGGCAGTACCCTATTTTACAGTATTCTACAAATCCTCTTTCACAGAATTCTACAAGTATTCTCTTCCATAGAATTCTAGAAATCTCCTACTCCATCAAGTTCTAGAAATCCTCTTGTCCACAGAATTCTAGAGTCCTCTCTTTCTCCGAATTCTAGAAATCCCGTTTTGTCGCATTCTAGAAGGCTTCTACTCCACAGAAATCTTGAAACCCTGTCTTGCACCGCATTCTATAAATCTTCTATTAGGCAGAATTCTGTAAGTCTTCTCTCCCTCTGAATTCTCGTAATCCTCTATTCTACAGAATTCTAAAAGTCCTCCCTTCCTATGAATTCTTAAAATCCCCTATTCTATGGAACTCTAGAAATCTGTTCCCAAAATTCTAAAAATCTATTACTTCACAGAATTTTAGAAATCATCTCTTCCACAGAATTCTAGAATACCTTTTTCCTCCCAATTCTAGAAATCCCCTATTCTATGGAATTCTAGATGTCCTCTCATCTCAGAATCATAGAAATTTCCTTTTCCATAGAATTCTAGAATTACACTATTTGGAATGCTATAGAAGATGGTATCTCTAGAATTCGGAGAAGGAGAGGACTCTAGAATTCTGTAGACAAGAGGATTTTTAGGATTTTGTGGAGAAGGAGATTTCTAGAATTCTGTGGAAATCATTACCTTTAGAATTCTGTTAAAAAGCATTTCTAGATTACTGTAGAATAGGGTACCGCCAGAAATGAAAAAGAAAGAACTTATAGATACCCTAGTGAGATGGCGGCCTTGGAAGTCTCCTGGGCCACCATCTCCTCAACAATTTGAAAAAAAAAAACCCCAACAGATAAAATCTAAAGGCATCACACCAGACCTACAGGAAAGCTGGCAAAATGGGAAGGCTACAACTAGACACAAAGCAGGACGGTGCTGCTGTCATGTGGAGTTTAAAATTACAGCGAACCTGAACCTGCCAGAGCCGCTGCTGCCAGGAATGAGGGAAGCCAGACCTCGCTCCGCCTCGGGGCCCAGGTAGTGGGTCAGCCCTGCTGGCTGGCACGGGAGCTGATGTGGGCCTATGCCTCAGGGCCTTCGGCTCCTGCCTGGACCAGACGCCCATGAGCGGGACATCCCACCCCGCCCGCAGTGCTGGAGAGAAGCGGGCGCAGCGTCTCCCTGTCTGCAGCCAGCTCAGCTGGGCCCCCCGCACTCGCGGGCTGGCGAAGAGATGATGTAGTATCTCCCCGCCCGCAGCCAGCTCGGCCCAGAAATGGGAAGGCTACAACTAGACACCAAGCAGGGTGCCGCAGCTGCCATGTGGAGTTTAAAACTACGGCAAAACCGGACCTGCCAGAGATGCTGCTGCCAGGAATGAGGGAAGCCAGACCTCGCTCTGCCCTGGCGCCCAAGGACTGGGCCAGCCCACTGGCCATTGGAACCAGGGAGCTGTTATGGAACCTTCGGCGCCTGCCAACAACCATCCCAAGAAGCTGTCACGGTGTCTCTCGGCCTGCGGCCAGGTGGGCCCAGTCTCCGCACGCACTTTATTGGTGGGGAGCTGGCGCGGCGCCTTCCCTTTGCGCCCTGGGGAGTCTTTTCGCTGCCCCCGCCAACAGTCGGATCCAAAGCTTACGCCACTACCACCATGTGGATTTTAATACTACAGGGGAAATTGAGACACAGGAGCTACCATCGCTGCTGCATCTGCTGCCGCCCCTGAGAATGGGAATCCACCGAAATGAGAGCTCACTACGCCCCTGGCTCAAAGAGAGTGTGGCTTCAGAAATTAGCCTCTGCGTCCACAGGAGCTCCGCTTCCACACCAAAGGAGACACCATTGAGGGGGAATTCTCTGCCCGCAGCCATCTCAGCCCACCCACAACCTTCCCAGCACACCCGCTGTGCAGGTGGGGAGCCAGCACAGCACCTGCTGTTAGCGGCCTCGGCAGTCCTCCTTCAGCCAGCATGGCCAGGACAAAGCTCCCGCCACTGCCACCATGTGAACTTAAAAACTACAATAGAAATTGAACCACAAGAGCGCCCATCACTGCCACACCAGCTACCGCCACCCCCCACCACCAATGCAAATAAAGGAAATCCACCGAGAACAGAGCTCACTAAGCCCAGGGCTCAGAGAGTCGGAGGCCTCAGAACTTAGCCTCCGCGTCCGCAGCTGCTCTGCTTCCACACCAAACAAGACACCTTTGAGGGAGTTCTACCCACCTGCAGCCATCTCAGCCCGCCTGCACCCGTACCAGCCTGCCTGACATGCTAGCAAGGAGCTAGGGCGGCCCCTACAATATGAGACCACAGCACCCGAGAGGGGTCGTATGCCCTGGGTGAGCCATATGTCCAGGGAGCCGTGTGCCCCGGGTGAGCCGTGTGTCCCAGGGGACCCTGTGCCCGGGTGAGCCGTGTGTCCCAGGGGGCCGTGTGCCCCAGGCGAGCCTTGTCTCCCAGGAGGCCGTGTGCCCCGGTTGAGCCGTGTGTCCCATGGGGCCCTGTGCCCCGGGTGAGCCATGTGTCCCTAGGGAAACAGTAGGACACAGGGGGAGGGGCAGTGAGAACCAGAGGAGGAGCGGACTCTATTCGGGTGGTCCTGAGATAGCCACCATAAAACAAGCAGACTGCCAAACGAGGAGCGAATTCTATTCATGAGATCCTGAGATAGTCACCATAAAACAAGCAGATTGTCAAATGACAGCAGGGAGGAAAAGGAGACCTGGGCGGGGGGATGAGAGAAGAACCGAAGGACTGTTACGCATGAATACACCCAACTAACACAGAACTCTGGGGAGGGAGGGCATGAATGGAAGGTGGAGGGGAGGGCAATGGTAAGATATATGTACACATATAATACCTCAATAAAATTCATGTGAGAAAAAAAAGAAAGAACTTATAGAATTCTTTTGAATAGTGAAATTCTAGAATTCTCTGGAATAGGAAATTTCTAGGATTCTGAGAGGACATGATATCTAGATTTCCACAGAATAATTGGATTTCTAGAATTCGGAGGAAAGGATGGCTGCTAGAATTCTGTGGAACATATGATTTCTACAATTCAGTGAAATAATAGATTTTTAGAATTGTGGGGAATAGATTTCTAGAATTCCGTAGAATAGGGTATTTTTAGAATTCAGAGGAAGGGAGGACTTTTAGAATTCTGTGGAATAGGGGATTTGTAGAATTCTGAGGGAGTGGAGACTTACAGAATTCTACGTAATAGAGGATTACTAGAATGCTATGCAATACAGTATTTCAAGATTTCTGTGGAGAAGAAGATTTCAGGAATAGTGTAGAAGAGGGGATTTCTATAATTCGGAGAAAGAGAGGACAGCAAGAATTATGTGGACAAGAGTATTTTTAGAATTTTGTGGAGTAGGAGATTTCTAGAATTTTCTGGAAGAGATTACTTGTAGAATTCTTTGAAAGAGAATTTCTAGAATACTGTAGAATAGGATACTGCTAGAAATGAGAAAAAAATGACATGGAATTCTGTAGATTAGTGTAATTCTAGAATTCTGTGGAATAGGAAAATAATAGGATTCTGAGATAAGAGGACAACTAGAATTCAACAGAATATGGGATTTCTAGAATTGGGAGGAAAGGAGGCCTTCTAGAATTCTGTGGAAAAGGTGATTTCTAGAATCTTGTGAAATAATAGATTTTTAGTATTGTGTAGAACAGATTTCTAGAATTCTGTAGAATATGGGATTTTTTGAATTCAGAGGAAGGGAGGATATTTAGATTTATGAGGAATAGGGGATTTATAGAACTCAGAGGGAGAGGATTCTTACAGACTTCTGCGTAATTGAGGTTTTCTAGAACGCTTTGCAACTGAGAATTTCAAGATTTTTGTGGAGTAGAAAACTTCTAGAATGTTATAGAAGAGGGGATTTCTAGAATTCAGGGAAAGAGAAGACTTCTAGTATTCTGTGGACAAGAGGATTTCTAGAATTTTTTGGAGTAGGAGATTTCTAGAATCCTGTGGGTGAGCTTACTTGTAGAATTCTGTGAAAGACGATTTGTAGAATACTATAAAATAGGATACTGATAGAAATGAGTAAGAAATGACTTATAGAATTCTGTGGAATACTGTTATTTCATAATGTTGTGGAATAGCAAATTTCTAGGATTCTGAGATGACAGGACATCTAGAATTCACAGAACAGAGGATTTCTAGAATTGCGAGGAAAGTAGGTCTTCTAGAATTCTGTGGAAGAGGTGATTTCTAGAATTCTGTGAAATAATAGATATTTAGAATTGCGGGGAATAGATTTCTAGAATTCCGTAGAATATGGGATTTTTAGAATTCAGAGGAAGGGAGGACTTTTAGAATTCTGTGGAATAGGGGATTAGTAGAATTCAGAGGGAGAGGAGACTTACAGAATTCTGCTTAATAGAGGTTTTCTAGAACGATGTGCAATAGAGGATTTCAAGTTTTCTATGGATTAGAAGAGTGCAGGAATGCTGTAAAAGAAGGTATCTCTAGTATTCGGAGAATGAGAGGACTCTAGAATTCTGTGGACAAGAGGTTTTTTAGAATTTTGTGGAGTAGGAGATTTCATGAATTCTGTGGGAGAGATTACTTCTGGAATTCTGTGAAAGAGGATTTCTAGATTACTGTAGAATAGGGTACGGCTAGAAATGAGAAAGAAAGGATTTATAGAATTCTGTGAAATAGTTTAATTCTAGAATTCTGTGGAATAGGAAATTTCTAGGATTCTGAGATGACAGGATATCTAGTAACCCACAGAATAAAGGATTTCTTGAATTGGGAGGAAACGAGGTCTTCTAGAATTCTGTGGAAGAGGTGATTTCTTGAATTCTGTGAAATAATAGATTTTTAGAATTGTGGGGAATAGATTTCAGGAATTCCGTAGAAGTGGGATTTTTAGAATTCAGAGTAAGGGGGGATTTTTAGAATTTTGTGGAATAGGGGATTTTTAGAATTCAGAGGGAGAGGAGGCTTCCGGAATTCTGCGTAATACAGGATTTGTAGAATGTTTTGCAATAGACGATTTCAACTTTTCTGTGGAGTAGAAGACTTCAGGAATGTTGTAGAAAATGGGATTTCTAGAATTTGGAGAAAGAGAAGACTTCTAGAATTCTGTGGACAAGAGGATTCCTAGAATTTTGTGGAGTAGGAGATTTCTAGAATTCTGTGGGAGAGATTACTCATAGAATTATGTGAAAGAGGATTTGTAGAATACTGTAGAATAGGGTAATGATAGAAATAAAAAAAACAGGACTTATAGAATTCTGTGAAATAGTGTAATTCTAGAATTCTGTGGAATAGTAAATTTCTAGTATTCTGAGATGACAGGATATCTAGAAACCCACAGAATAGGGGGTTTCTAGAATTTGGAGGAAACGAGGTCTACTAGAATTCTGTGGAAGAGGTGATTTTTAGAATTCGGTGAAATAATAGATTTTGAGAATTGTGGGGAATAGATTTCTACAATTTCATAGAATAGGGGATTTTAAGAATTCATAGGAAGTGTGGACTTTTAGAATTCTGTGGACTAGAGATTGGTAGAATTCAGAGGGATTGGAAACTTATAGGAATGCTGTAGAAGATGAGATATCTAGAATTTGCAAAAGAGAGGACTCCAGAAATCTGTGGACAAGAGGATTTTTAGAATTTTGTGGAATAGGAGATTTCTAAGATCCAGTGGAAGAGATTACTTGTAGAATTCTGTGAAAGAGGATTTCTAGAATACTGTAGGATAGAATACCACTAGAAATGAGAAAGACAGGACTTATAGAATTCTGTGGAATAGTGTAATTCCATAATATTTTGGAATAGCTTATTTCTAAGATTCTGAGATGACAGGACCGCTAGAATTCCAAAGAATAGGGGATTTCTAGAATTGGGAGTGAAAGTAGGTCTTCTAGAATTATGTGGAAGAGGTGATTTCTATAATTCAGTGAAGTAATAGATTTTCAGAAGAATTGTGGGGAATAGATTTCTAGTAATCCGTAGAATAGGAGATTTTTATTATCAGGAGAAAGGGAGTACTTTTAAAATTCTGTGGAATAGGGGATTAGTAGAATTCAGAGGAAGAGGAGTGGTACAGAATTCTGCGTAACAGAGGATTTCTAGAACGCTGTGCAATAGAGGATTTTGAGATTTTTATGGTGTAGAAGACTTCAGGAATGCTGTAGAAGAGGGGATTTCTAGAATTCGGAGAAAGGGAGGACTATAGAATACTGTGGATTAGAAGATTTTTAGAGTCTTGTGGAGTAGAAGGTTTCTAGAATTCTGTGGAGGAGATTACTTGTAGAATTCTGTGAAAGAGGATTACTGCAGAATAGGGTACCGCTACAAATGAAAAAGAAAGGACTTATAGAATTCTGCAGAATAGTGTAATTCTAGAATTCTGTGGAATAGGAAGTTTCTAGGATTCTGAGATGACATGACATCTAGAATTCCACAGAATATGGGATGTCTAGAATTGGGAGGAAATGAGGTCTTCTAGAATTGTGTGATAGAGGTGATTTCTAGAATTCTGTGAAATAATAGATTTTTAGAATTGTGGGGAATAGATTTCTAGAATTCCGTAGAATAGGGGATTTTAATAATTCATAGGAAGAGCGGACTATTAGAATTCTGTGGAATAGGGGATTGGTAGAATTCAGAGGGATTGGAGACTTACAGAATTCGGCATAATAGAGGATCTCTAGAACGCTGTGAAATAGAGGATTTCAAGATTTCTGTGTAGTAAAAGACTACAGGAAAGCTGTAAAAGAGGTCATTTCTAGAATTTGGAGAAAAAGAGGACTCTAGAATTCTGTGCACAAGAGGATTTTTAGAATTTTGTGGAATAGGTCATTTCTAGAATCCTGTGGAAGAGATTACTCATAGAATTCTGTGAATGAGGATTTCTAGAATACTGTAGAATAAGGTACCACTAGAAATGAGTAAAAAAGGACTTATAGAATTCTATGGAATAGTGTAATTCTAGAATTCTGTGTAATAGGCAATTTCTAGGATTCTGAGATGACATGATATCTAGATTTTTACAGAATGATGGGATTTCTAGAATTGGGAGGAAGTGAGGTCTTCTAGAATTTTGTGGAAGAGGTGATTTCTAGAATAATGTGGAATAATAGATTTTTAGATTTATGGGGAATAGATTTCTAGAATTCTGTAGAATAGGCGATTTTAAGAATTCATAGAAAGGGGGGACTTTTAGAATTCTGTGGAATAGGGGATTTGTAGAATTCAGAGGGAGAGGAGACTTACTGAATTCTGTATAATAGAGGATTTCTAGAACGCTGTGCAATAGAATATTTCAAGATTTCTGTAGAGTAGAAGACTTCAGGAATGCTATAGAAGATGGGATTTCTAGAATTCGGAGAAAGAGAGGACTCTAGAATTCTGTGGACAAGAGGATTTTTAAAATTTTGTGGAGTAGGAATTGTGTATAATTCTATAGTATATAATACTATAGTATCATTCTATACTATAGAATAGTACTATATTAATTTATTATTTATTATTTTTATTTATTTATAAATTATTTATTATATATTTTATATTATTTATTTATTTTTTATTTTTTATGTGTTTATTATTTATTAATTTATTATAAATTTATTATATAATACTATAGAATAATCCTATAGTATCTATAGTATAATTCTATAGAATTATAGAATATAGTAGAATTGTGTGGAATAGAAATCAAGAATTCCTTAGAATCGGTATTTTAAGATTCATAGGAAGGGAGGATATTTAGATTTCTGTGGAATAGGGGATTTGTAGAATTCAGAGGGATAGGATTCTTACAGACTTCTGCGTAATAGAGGATTTCTAGAACCCTGTGCAAAGAGGATTTCAAGTTTTCTATGGAGTAGAAAACAGGAGGAAAGCAGGTCTTCAAGAATTTCAAGTTTTCTACGGAGTAGAAAAAAGGAGGAAAGCAGGTCTTCTAGAATTCTGTAGTAGAGGTGATTTCTAGAATTCTGTGAAATAATAGATTTTTACAATTGTGCGGAATAGATATCTAGAATTCCATAGAATAGGAGTTTTTTTTTTATCCAGAGGAAGGGGGAACTTATAGAATTCTGTCCAATAGGGGATTTGTAGAATTCAGAGGGAGAGAAGATTTACAGAATTCTGCATGAGAGGATTTCTAGAACCCTGTGCAATAGAGGATTTTAAGTTTTCTATGGAGTAGAAAACAGCAGGAATGCTGTAGAAGAAGGTATCTCTAGAATTCGGAGAAAGAGAGGACTCTAGAATTCTGTGGACAAGAGCATTTCTAGAATTTTGTGGAGTAGTAGATTTCATGAATTCTGTGGGAGAGATTACTTGTAGAATTCTGTGAAAGAGGATTTCTAGATTACTGTAGAATAGGGTACCAGGAGAAATGCGAAGGAAAGGTCTTATATAATTCTGTGGAATAGTGTAATTCCATACTTTTGTGGAATAGCAAATTTCTAGAATTGGGAGAGAAAGTAGGTCTTCTAGAATTATATTGAAGAGGTGATATCTAGAATTCTGTGAAGTAATAGATTTTCAGAAGAATTGTGAGGAATAGATTTCTAGAATTCTGTAGAATACGAGATTTTATTATTCAGAGGAAGGGAGGACATTTAGAATTATGTGGAATAGGGGATTAGTAGAATTCAGAGGGAGAGGAGACTTACAGAATTCTGCTTAATAGAGGTTTTCTAGAACGCTGTGCAATAGAGGATTTCAAGTTTTCTATAGATTAGAAGACTGCAGGAATGCTGTAAAAGAAGGTATCTCTAGAATTCGGAGAAAGAGAGGACTCTAGAATTCTGTGGACAAGTGGATTTTTAGAATTTTGTGGAGTAGGAGATTTCTAGAATCCTGTGGAAGAGATTACTCGTAGAATTCTGTGAAAGAGGATTTCTAGATTACTGTAGAATAGGGTACCGCTACAAATGAGAAAGAAAGGACTTACAGAATTCTGTGGAATAGTGTAATTCTAGAATTCTGTGGAATAGGAAGTTTCTAGGATTCTGAGATGACATGACATCTAGAATTCCACCGAATATGGGATTTCTTGAATTGGGAGGAAATGAGGTCTTCTAGAATTGTGTGGAAGAGGTGATTTCTAGAATTCTGTGAAATAATAGATTTTTAGAATTGTGGGGAATAGATTTCTAGAATTCCATAGAATAGGGAATTTTAATTCATAGTAAGAGCGGACTTTTAGAATTCTGTGGAATAGGGGATTGGTAGAATTCAGAGGAATTGGAGACTTACAGAATTTGGCATAATAGAGTATTTCTAGAATGGTTTGTAATAGAGGATTTCAAGATTTCTGTGGAGTAAAAGACTTCAGGAATTCTGTAAAAGAGGGGATTTCTAGAATTCGGAGAAAAAGAGGACTCTAGAATTCTGAGCACAAGAGGATTTTTAGAATTTTGTGGAGTAGCAGATTTCTAGAATCCTATGGAAGAGATTACTTTTAGAATTCTGTGAACGAGGATTTCTAGAATACTGTAGAATAGGGTACCGCTACAAATGAGAAAGAAAGGACTGATAGAATTCTATGGAATAGTGTAATTCTAGAATTCTGTGGAATAGCAAATTTCTACCATTCTGAATTAGAATTTCTAGATAATGTAAGAAACCTATGGGACAACTAGGGAATTTCTAGAATTGGGAGGAATTGAGGTCTTCTAGAATTCTGTGGAAGAGGTGATTTTTAGAATTCTTTGAAATAATAGATTTTTAGAATTGTGGGGAATAGATTTCTAGAATTCCGCCGAATAGGTGATTTTTAGAATTCAGAGGAAGGGAGGACTTTTATTTTTTTAAATAAATCATTATTCTTCATATTCTTACAAATGTTCCTCATCCCTCCCTCTCCATTGCTCCCCTCCACCTAGTTTCCATTCAACTCTCTGCCCTTTCCCCATCCACCATTGTCCTCATCCATAGGTGCACTTTATGTTCAGTCTCTTCCCGCCTGGTCCCACTCCCCATTTCCCTGAGAATCATCAGTCCACTCCCCTTCCATACCTCTGATTCTATTATATTCACCAGTTAATGTTGTTCATCATGATTTTTACTTCCCTTGGTTTTTAGACTCACTTGTAGATAGTTACGTGTTTGTTCATAATTTTTATCTTTATTTTCCTCCTCTTCCTAAAGAACCCCTTTTAGCAATTCATATTTGAATATCTAGCTTGGCAGTGATAAATTCCTTTACTTAAATTTAATTGTGAAGCTCTTTATCTGGCCTTCAATTCTGAGTGATAGCTTTGCTGGGTAGAGTATTTTTGGCTGTAGGTTCTTGTTATTCATCACCTTGAATATTTCTTAACATTCCCGTCTGGCCTGCATGGTTTCTGTTGAGAAATCAGCTGACAGTCGTATGGGTTCCCCTTTATAGATAACTACCTGCTTTTGTCTTGCTGCTTTTAATATTCTCTCTTTGTCTTTAGCTCTTGGAATTTTAATTATGATGTGTCTTGGTGTGGTACACTTTGGATTCCTTTTGTTTGGGATTCTGTATGCTTTCTGAACGTGTAAGTCTATTTCTTTCACCAGGTCGGGGAAGATTTCTGTCACTATTTCTTTCAATATGTTTTCAGTATCTTGCTCTCTGTCATCTTCTGGGATGCCCATAATTCTGATGTTGTTTTACTTGAAGTTGTCCCAGAGGTTTCTTACATTATCTTCAACTTTCTGGATTCTCTTGTCTTCTTGCTTCTGTGGAGGAGTGTCTTCTGGCTCTTTGTGTTCCAAATCTTGGACTTCATTCTTCCAATCTTCCAATCCATTTTTAGTACTCTGTATAATATTTTTTATTTCAGAGAATGTATTCTTCATTTCTAGTTGACCCTTTATTATTTCATGTTGAACCTTTATTATTTCTTGTTGATCACTTTCCATATCCTCATAGGTCTCATTTATTTTATCGGCCTTTTCTAAGAGATTGTTGAACAACCTTATAAGCGTGGTTTTGAACTCTATATCCAGTC
This sequence comes from Vespertilio murinus, assembly GCA_963924515.1. Classification (NCBI taxonomy): domain Eukaryota; kingdom Metazoa; phylum Chordata; class Mammalia; order Chiroptera; family Vespertilionidae; genus Vespertilio; species Vespertilio murinus. Next base: position 2,133,227 of record OZ004723.1, read on the forward strand.
GCTTTTTGTCCTCCATTTCTTTCGTTTGTGATCTATTACCTCGTTTTGACATTTTCGCTGCTTCCCTGAGTTGGTAGGTTGGGAGGATCAGCTGTGTCTATGCCAGGAGACAACCTTATTCCACTAGACTTGGAAACCTGCAAAAGCCTCTCTGAGTTCAGCTTGGTTGGGGCGGAGATTCAGGGTGGAGCCTACAGCCTTGGCTTCTGGTTAGCCCCGCCCTCTGAGGTTCCTGAGTCTCAGTGTACCTTTGTGTCCTTTGGTACTCGCTGCAAGCACCTGTGAGAGAAAGGCGCCCTAGAGCTTTGCCCTCTAACAGACAGTGTAGTCTCTCCCCCAACACGCCCACAACTGGGGTTCAGAGCACTTGGAAGTGGTGTTAAGAACAGTCCAGAGCTTATGTCTCCTTCCCACTAGGGCATCCTCGCAGCCCAATCAACAGGCTATCCTCTGTGCTTGCAATGTGCGCAACTCCAGGGGCTCTGTCTTTCGCAGCTCCCCTGAGCTTCTGAATTATAGCCCAGATTCCCCCTGTATGAGGCTGGGGCCCGAGGGTCTTGCCCAGTACTGAGGTTCAGTGCAGTCAGAACTGGGGCTCAGCACAGTCCTGAGCTTTTGTCTCCTTCCCACTGGGGCAATTCAGCAGTTCAGTGAACAGTCCCTCCTCTGCCGCCAATGTGCGGGACTCGGTGTTCTGCCCTTCACCTCTCCACTGAGCTTCTGCCTTACAGCCCAGATTCCCCTGTAAGAGCCTGGGGCCCCAGGGTCTTGCCCAGAATTGGCATTCGGTGCAGTCGGAGTTGGAGTTTAGTATAGTCCAGAGCTTTTATCTTATTCCCGCTAGGGAACGCCAACCAGGCACTCAGCTGCCCATCCACTCAGCTCCGTCCTCTCCCCACGCGTTCACCATGCCTCTTTCCCTTAAGCTTTTACAGCTCCTCTGATTTTCCTTCACGTTTTCTCTTTCTTCTAGGTGTAGAATTTCTAGTCAGTCAACTTTCCTGTAGTTCTGGATAGTGTCCACTTTATATTTTAGTTGTATTTTTTGCAATTGTTGAGTGCAGCTGCAGCTAGGCATTTACCTCTGCTGCCATCTTATTGCAATCTCCCAGAAAGGAGGGCTTTTAGAATTCTGTGTATTAGGGGATTTCTTGAATTCAGAGGGAGAGGACACTAACAGAATTATTCATAATGCAGGATTTATAGAACACTGTGCAATAGAGGATTTAAATATTTCTGTGGATTAGAAGACTTCAGGAATACTGTAGAAGAGGGGATTTCTATAATTTGGAGAAAGAGAGGACTCTAGAATTCTGTGGACAAGAGTATTTTTAGAATTTTGTGGAGTAGGTGATTTCTAGAATCCTGTGGAATAGATAAGTTTTAGAATTCTGTGAAAGAGAATTTCTAGAATACTGTATAATAGGATACCTCTAGAAATGAGAAAGACAAGACTTATAGAATTCTGTGGAATAGTGTAATTCTAGAATTCTGTGGAATAGGAAATTTCTAGGATTCTGAGATGAGAGGACATCTAGAATTCTATAGACTAGGGGATTTCTAGAATATGGAGGAAAGGAGGTCTTCTAGAATTCTGTGGAAAAGGTGATTTCTAGAATTCTGTGAAAGAAGATATTTTTAATATTGTGGGGAATAAATTTCTAGAATTCTGGAGAATAATGGATTCTTAGAATTCAAAGGAAGGGAGGACATTTAGAATTCTGTGGAATGGGGATTTGGAGAATTCAGAGGGTGAGAAGACTTACAGACTTCTGCGTAATAGAGAATTTCTTTTTTTTAATATATTTTATTGATATTTTACAAAGAGGAAGGGAGAGAGATAGAGAGCTTGAAATGTCAATGAGAGAGAAACATCAACCAGTTGCCTCTTGCACACCCCCAACAGGGATGTGCCCCCAACCAATGTACATGCCCTTGACCGGAATAGAACCCAGGCCCTTTCATTCTGCAGACCAATGCACTACCACTGATCCAAACCAGTTTCGGCCTTAATAGAAGATTTCTACAATGCTTTGCAACTGAGGATTTCAAGATTTTTGTGGAGTAGAAAATTTCTAGAATGTTATAGAAGAGGGGATTTCTAGAATCCAGAGAAAGGGAGGACTTCTAGAATTCTGTGGACAAGAGGATTTCTAGAATTTTGTGGAGTGCATTTCTAGAATTCTGTGGGAGAGACTACTTGTAGAATTATTCGAAAGAGAATTTCTAGAATACTTTAGAATAGGTTACCACTAGAAATGAAAAAGAAAGGACTTATAGAATTCTGTGGAATATTTTAATTCTAGAATTCTGTGTGTTAGCAAATTTCTAGGATTCTGGTATGAAAGGACATCTAAAATTCTATACTCTGGGGCATTTCTAGAATTGGGAGGAACAGAGGTCTAGAATTCTGTGGAAGAGGTGATTTCTAGCATTCTATGAAATACTAGATTTTTAGAATTGTGGGGAATAGATTTCTAGAATTCCGCAGAATAGGGGTTTTTAGAATTCAGAGGAAGGGAGGACTTTTAGAATTCTGTGGAATAGTGGATTTGTAGAATTCAGAGGGAGAAGAGACTTACTGAATTGTGCATAATAGAGGATTTCTAGAACGCTGTGCAATGGAGGATTTCAAGATTTCTGTGGAGTAGAAGACTTCAGGAATGCAGATTTCTGATGCCATCAATTTGAGGACTAGAGGGCATACTCAGTTTGAGGGGTAGGGCCAGCTTCATGGTATAGCTTTAGGGTTAGCATAAGGGTTCCGGGAGAGACTATCATATATCAGATTTGAATTCACTGTGAAAGAGATGCCATCACTGGAGCATGAGTGTAACAGGGCAAATTGAAAACTACAGGACAGAAACTTTTTAGAAGGGTGCTTCCTACACAAGAATTACATGTTCCACTAGATGTAAGACCCGAATTGGGAAAACCAGGTAAAAGTCTGAGAATTTGATGTGGTACTGTTTCCCTATGATTTTAACTGTCAAATTGACTTGTGTTTGTGGGGCGGGAAAGCTGGTGAAAAATTTCACAGCTCCTCTTCATAGACCTATACAACTGTAACTGAGTACTTCAATAAGTAAGAGAGGTAAACAGTAGCCAGGATTGTGTCCAAATAGCGGTAAAATCCTCAAAAGGCCGTTATGATACCTGTATGAAAATGGAGAGCCTGCCAGATCTCCAAATAACAGAGCAGGACAATGTACGTGAGAGAGTGTTCCACTGAAGGAGAAATTCAGTTGGGAACTTCCCCATCTCAGCAGCATGAGAAAATACTGGGAATTTGCCATCAAAGGGCCTGGAAAGGCATGATAGTCATCACAACGTAATAATAGTTTTTTCCGATGCTGGTAGTAATGTAAAAAAAAAAAAGTCGTTTCACATTGGAATTCACATGAAAGCAGCTATAGACCCTTGGAGGTGCTTAACAGAACTCTGGAAACTCACAAACTGAAGTTAGCTTAATATCTAAGAAGGAGCATAAAACATGAGGATTACATCAACAAAGAGCCTTGCTATCAACGACACATTGTTTAATGACAGGAGAATGATGTTGAAACATCAGAGAAACTAGGTTGCTATAGGTTACAGGTCTACCTCAGTGCCAGTGAGCTGTCTTTTTTCAAAGAAGGGTGAGAAGCTTTGAAACAGGAAGTGCTGACTTCATCAAGTGGTCAGGGCCAGGTGAGCAGGCCCACGTGCCCAGGTGATAATTATGTGGACCTGAGCCAACCTGGGAGTTCTGATGCCATCAATGTTAGGTCTAGAGGGCATACACAGATTGAGGGATAGGGCCAGCTTCAGTGGCTAGTGTTAGGGTTAGCATATGGGTTCTGGGAGAGGTTACCATGTATCAGCCTTTGAATTCACGGTGAAAGCATGCCCTCACTGGAGCATGAGTGTAACATAGCGAATTGAAAATTACAGGCCACAAACATTTTAGAAGGGTAATTCCTACACTAGAAATGCATCTTCAACTAGATGTAAGACCTGAATAACACAATATTGGCATGGGGAAAACCAGGTAAAAGGCTGAGAAATTGATGTGCTAGTGTTTCCCTTTGATTTTAATTGTCAAACTGACTTGGTGTTTGTGGGGTGGCAAAAGCAGATGAAAAATTTAACAAAGCCTCTTCATCAACCTGTACAACAGTATATGAGTACTTGAAGAAGTATGAGAGGTAAACAATCCTAACCCTTACATAAATTCATTCCCCCTCACCTGGTGGCACACAGGGTTGTCTGGATTGATTTTCAGCCTGGAAGGAGTAACATGACCCTGCCACGCCTAGGATTTCCAGAGGGTAGGGGCGCTTGGTCCCCAGCACTCACTTCCTCTTGAGTCCCCCAGGACCTCACATAGGCGCTGGAGAGACCCAGCAAAACAGCCCTCCTGTATTTTCTTGCACCCCAGTACACACTGTGACAGGCACACGCACACGCACATCCACATGCAAGTACACAGTGGCAAGGACTCCTAGGATGACCTCGAGTGCTCCCGGCCCTGACTCACTGGGATGGGCTGAAGCTAGGTCGGCATGCCTAACCTGAGGCTGCACACTGATAAGTGACAGCAGGTGTCGGAGCAGAGACCAGGGCCACTGTGTGCGGTGAGCGAGACAGCTGTGTGGGAAGCTCTTCCAAAGACACCCCACCCCCTGAGACCACCTGTAGACCAGCTCCCTCCCCAGACCTGCAGCCAGCCAAGTGAGGGGAGAGGGGCCTGTCTCCCAGATGCAAGGTTGCCTGGTCACCAGAGTTCTACATTCCGTACTGTCCTGTGACTGAGTGAGTGACCTCAAGGTTGCAAGGCTCTACGGCCAGTATGCCTTCCTTTATGTAGGCTGACCTGCAGACCCCTCAGGGCTTTGGACTTTTGGCAAAGCAAAAGCCTACCACAGCCCTAAGCACACCCGAGAGATGATGCAGGAAACCATTTTCTGGAGACCTGGGCAGGTGTCCCTGACTTCAAACCAGCCAGCCCTGCGGGTGGTGGGCGGTGGGCCATGGGCTGTGAACCTGATGGGATGCACACACTCAGAGGTGGCCATGTCTAAGAAGGGCTGCTTGACTGTGGACTGAACGGCCACTTCCAACAGGCCTGGCTCTCAGCACCCACCGTGATCCTGGCCGAGTGCCTGCCACTGTAGGTACAAGTCCGGCCGACCCTGTGCGCTGCCTTGGCACGTTCACGAATTCTTGGCCACTACTAAGCCTTCCCCCATTGACTCGAGAGAGGACTGAGCTGGGGAGATGAAGAGGAGAAATCCCTAGGAGAGCCCAGTTGTGGAGGGTGCTTATTTTGGCTACATGGCTCATCGCACCCCCACACTAGGAGGGCAGCTTGCTGCAGATGGGAGGGAGGGAGGCAGCTGAGGGCTTAGTGGGGAGAGACGTGGTCCCTGCCTGCCTGCCTGCATGAGAGAGGGCAGGCGGTGCTGAGGGCTGAGGGCGGAGAAAGCTCAGAGCTCTGAGCCCCAGGGCAAGCCTGGGGGTGCCAATGGGGCTTGGCGGGCCCACAGTCCTGGTGGAGTGGGCTCTTGAGGATCCCGGAGGCCGGATCCCCCATCTATGGCCATACCACGCTGATAGTGCCTGATCTCGTCTGATCCTGGAAGATAAGAAGGGTTGGGCCTGGTTAGTACTTGGATGGGAGACTGCCTGGGAATACCAGGTGCCTTAGGCTTTTGCTTTGGTTCAGGGGAGGAGTTGGGCATTTTGCTGCCAGCCCCAGCCTCCCTTTTGGCCGCCTGGGTGGGCCCTGTGTGGTGGGGGGGAACCTCCTGTCTGAACTCAGCCCCTATCGAACCCGGAGTGCCCTCCCCCGCACCCCCTCGCCCCGTCCAGCCCTCAAAAGATGGGAACAGGGCTCTAGCTTGGTGGCACATTTCCCGAGGCAGCACCCCGCCACCCTTACAGGGTTGCATGTGCTCCATTCTCCGCACTGTCAGAAGCCTCCCGCTTTCACTCATGGCGGAGTTGGGGGTAGGGGTCCTGGGGTGGGTGCTGGGGACAACAGGGAGGCGTCTGACACACTGACAGGGGGAACAGGCTGCAACGGGTTTGGCTCAGTGGACAAAACAAAGGCCTGTAGATGGAAGGGCCATAGGTTCCATTGGGGTCAAGGGAACTTACCTCCCTTGGAGGCTGGATCCCTCCCTGACCCCTCAGGGCGCCCTAGTGAGGCAACCAATCCAAGTGTCTCCCTCACATCCATGTTTCTCTTTTGCTCTCCGGGCCTCTTCAACTCGCCCTAAGAATCAATGGGAAAATACCCTGCCAGAGGATTCAGATACATGATGGATACATGGATGGATGGATGGATGGATGGATGGATGTGGAACAGGTGAAAACTCAAGTGGGAATCTCACATCTGGCTCTCCTTGGCCATCATCCCGTGGGCACATAGCGGCCTCTGTACCCACCCTCAACTCTGGGCCCACTCTGACTGCCCTGCCCGGGGTCCTGCCTCTAGCACCCGGATAAGGTTTGAAAGGAGATTGACTGGTCCAGCTGAGTCTCCACGACCTCGTCATGATCTCCATGGGAGAGCTTTAAGAGGCACCCCCTGGAGTCCGGGCCCTTAGCCAAAACTGCCTGGGTCTCCCCACAGTAGGGAAAACCCCTTACATAAAGTCATTTCCCCTCACCTGGTGGCACACAGGGTTGTCTGGATTGAGTTGCAGCCAGGAAGGAAGGGGTAACATGATCCTGCCACGGGTAGGATTTCCAGAGGGTAGGGGTGTTTGGTCCCCAGCACTCACTTCCTCTTGTGCTCCCAGGACCTCACATACACACTGTAGAGACCCAGCAAACCAGCCCTCCTGCACTTTATTGCACCCCAGCACACACTGCAACAGGCAAACGTACACACAGACACACACACACGTGCACACGCACGTACACAGTGGCAAGGACGCCTACGATGACCTCGAGTGGTCCCAGCCCTGGCCTCCCTGGGATGGGCTGATGCTAAGTCGGCATGCCTAAACTGAGGCTGCACACTGCGGAGTGACAGCAGCTGTCGGAGGGGAGACCAGGGCCACTGTGTGCGGTGAGCGAGACAGCTGTTGTGAGAAGCTCTTCCAAAGACACCCCACCCCCTGAGACCACCTGCAGACCAGCTCTCTCCCTAGGCATGCGGCCAGGAAAGTGAGGGGAGAGGGGCCTGTCTCACGGATGCAAGGTTGCCTGGTGACCAGAGTTCTACATTCCATACTGTCCTGTGACTGAGCGAGTGACCTCAAGGGTGCAAGGCTCCCCAGACTGTATGGTTTCCTTTAAGCAGGCTGACCTACAGAATCCCTCAGGGCTTTGGACTTTTGCCAAAGCAAAAGCCTACCACAGCCCTAAGGACACCCGAGGGATGATGCAGGAAACCATTTTCTGAATACCTGGGCAGGTGTCCCTGACTTCAAACCCGCAGCACTGCTGGCGGTGGGGGGTGGGCATTGGACAGTGGGCGGTGGGCCGTGTACTGGATGGGATGCACACACTCAGAGGGGTCCAGAGGCTAAAACGGCCTGCTTGGTTGTGGCCTGCACGGCCACTTCCAACAGGCCTGGCTCTCAGCACCCACCGTGATCCTGGCCAAGTCCCAGCACTCTTGAGGGCCCCCCTTGACAAGTGTCTGTAATATCCCAAGACCCCCGTTGAGTCCGACAGAGTGGGCGACGACTCCAAGTCAAACGCCGAGACCGAAACTTGATGTAAAAAGCATGAGGTTTTAATACAAGTGCAGCGCAGGGGCTTCTCAGACAGCAGCAGTGCTGGCTGACTAGAGTGCCGAGTAATTGCAGAACATGAGTTTATAAAGGCAAAAACCACATGCAGGTGGGGTTACACATGGAGGGGGAGGAAGGGAACAAAGAAATTCCAAGAAGGGGAGCTGGGCTCGTTAACTACATGTTTTATAACAGGGTCTATGCTTAGTCAACAGTCCCATCTGGTAATCTTGCAAGCCCCTTTGCCTCCCCCCTTCCCATTCCTCTGGGTAAGTCCTAGTCTGCTATTGAGGCACCTCTGGGCATGATCTTTTCCATAATTACAAGTTAGGCTGGTCTCTTCCTGGCAGGTGCATTCCGAGGTGGTCAGCTCAGTTCCCAGGGGGAGAATTCCACAGCGGTCAACAGGATGAAACCTCTCTGGGGATCTAGACCTGCTTTAATGTTTTGTCATAAAATATTGCATTCTGGCTTTTTGAATTTCAGTGTAGGGAGTTTCTGGGGACTGAATTCATTCTTGCCTAATCTTCAACCTTAAAGAACTGACCTCATTCCTGTCTAATCTATAACCATAAAGGTCACATCCTGGAACAGGCAGTGGGGGAGGCCAATTCCTCAATCTTGGGGCCCTTACATTCCCCCTTTTTCTTTTCAGGGAAGTTCCAATCCTGGAACTATAGGTCTCCATCTTGAGAGAGGGGCAGGTACCTCTGCTAGGGACCCGACCAATTTTTCTAATTTGCCTATAGATTTCTCTATGGTACTTAAATCCTGGTCTATTTATTGGCTTAATTCTTGCTCGCACATTTAGCTTTACTAAGCTTCAGACTTTTTCACTGGCTAGCAAACATGTTTTTACCACAATACCACAGTTCCCATTGAAGTCCAATTCCCCTCCTGCTGGCATCAAGTCTCCTCCTGGCCCTTGTGGAGCTCAGGCTAGGGATCTCATGGGTGACACCACTGGTTGCCAGAATCCAAGCCATTTTCTGTGCAGGAGCGGGGAGTGGTGTAGTCAGGTCTGGGTGCCGTCTACTTCAACAGCCATGGGCGTGGGCGTGCTCAGGGTAACAGTGTAGTGTCCTTCTCAGGTTGGGGTTAGTCTTTGGGCAGTGAATTTCTTTACCCACACAGAGTCTCCGAGCCAGAAGGGGTGTACAGGTTACACAGTGGGCACTGGCAGTGCATCTGGAATAAGCTTATGGGTGGCTCTCTGGGTAAACTGCAGAGCCTGTAAGGATTTGAGCAAGGGAACGGTTACAAATTTTAGCTTTTAGTTTCTCCCTGACCCTCAGAAGGATGGAGAGGAAGTTTACCATACATGATCTCTAAAGTGCGGGAACCCATCGCAGTAGAGGGCACATCTGCTCCATAAGAAGGAGAAGGGCAGGGGGTTGGTCCAATTTTCACCGGTTTCTAGGCCAAATTTAATTAAACTTTTTAGAGTCCTGCTCATGCCTGTCCTAAGGCTTGAGCTATACTTTGAGATACCTTGATACAAAGGCTGGGCTGTTATCTGATCCTATGATTACTGGCAGCCCAAACCTAGAGGCAGTTTCTGTTCTAGTGGGGTATGCTTCAATCTGACCTGAGGTGTTTACAAAAGAACAAAAACAAAAAACAAAAGAATTAGCATGTACTTATATCTTAATGTTCGTGGCTTAATCTCTGCGAAATACACCTCCCAATGCTCTCCTGGGGAATCTCCTTGGGGCCTGATCCCGGAAGGACCCTCTTACCTTGCTTAGTATTTACCTGTGCACAGACAGTACTTCTGGTGACTATGCCTTTAATTACCTTATCTAAGCTTGGTAGCACCTGTCTTACAGAAGTTCAGAAGACATGGTGACACCTAAGTGGGTAACCTGATGTAACTGGGCAACTAATGTCTGACCTGAAGCCTCTGGGACCAACAGCCTGTCATCTGGTAGAGTCCACCAACCATCTGGTCCTTTGATGACTTGCTTTCTGTTCAGCCAATTCCTCTTTTTGCTTGGTGCAGGTCGGGGTCCGGCAGGGTTACTAAGACTTATAAAGGAACCACTGGTTTTTGGGCATCTTCCTTAATAGTTTGGTCTACGGCTCTATTTCCTCTGGCTTTAATTGTCTCCCCTCTCTGATGTCTTTTGCAGTGCACTATTGAAGCTGCCTTTGGGAGTCAGATGGCCTCAAATAGGGCTAAAATAATGTCCTTTCTGGCTGGAATTGGTAACCCTCTTTCCCGGGGGATGGCACTGTGTCCCCATCAAAGGGCCTGGATTAAAGCCAAAAGTTCAGGAACTGTGCCCAAACTGTGTGTTCCATGGTGACTACTGCTGCCCTGGCATATCAGATCCCATCCTGTACATAACTGTTCCCATCCATGAACAGTACCTTGTCTGGTGATGATGGCAGGACATCTGTCAGTACTGCGTCTGTTACCTCTATGCAGTCATGAATGGGTTCCTCTGGATCATCTGGAAGCAGGCTGGCAGGGATGATGGCCAGTGTCTTATGGAACAGGACACAGGGCTGGTCCAGGTGAAGAGCTTGGCACTGGGTGATTCTGGTGTTTGACATCCATCTCTCTGGAATACTCAAATGAGGGCCTCAATGGCATGGGGTGTTGTCAGGGCTAGCTCCTGGCCCAGAGTCTGCTTATCTGCCTCCTTCACCAGCAATGCTGTAGTGGCCCCTGCTCAGGGCACACTGGCCACTCTGCTGCCACAGGGTCTAGCTTCTTAAACAGAAAGGCATCAGGTCTCTTCCAGGGACCTAGAGTCTTAGTGAGAAACCCTTTCTTTAATGCCCCTTACCTCAGTCTCTTGGTGACATCTGGCAAGGCTAGGGCAGGTGCTGAGATGAGATCCTACTTTAGCTCCTCAAAGGCCCGTTGTTCCACTTTGGTCCAGCTCAGCGGCTGCATTCCCCAAGTACGTGTTCCTTCCCAGTTCTATGGTCCTTTTCGATGTCTCAGGAAAACAGGCAGTTTGTCTGGTGGCTCTCTGGACTGATATCTTCTTAGAGGTCCCATTGGCTCTGTCAAGACTGCATAAACTGCCCCAGTGTTCACCAGTAAGTTAATAGGTTTGCCTCTCACTTGTAAGGTTACCCGTGGGGGCTTAATGGAAAGGAGCCCCGGTCCTGTTAGTCCTCTTCCTCTATGTTAAAAAAAAACCCTGAAGTTTAAGTCTCCCTTTCTTGCCTCTCTAGCTAATCTGCTAGGACATCCTCCCTTGCAGTGCCTTTGTTTCCTTCAATAAGCATACTAATTCCTTCCTATTTACTGCTGGACTTTTCCTTCTTTCAACCTGTCCCTGTTCCCCTTCTCATCACATGCACAACCTTCACAAAAATATTTACTATTTTAAATTAGCCTTCAAACTTTCTCTCTATGTCTTTCAAAAACGCAAAACAATGCCTTAAACCTTCCATTATTAAAAATATATATATTTAGAAAAGGAGAGAGGGAAGAGAGAGCAGGCTTAGCCCCCTGTTCCCAGGCCTCCAGCCGCTTGAAATTTAAAGTGACACATTTTTTTCCTATAGATAAGGATCCCAGTTTCTGATAAGCCTGAAAAGAGGAATGGGGGAATTTCTAACTGCACTTTTAAGCTCCTTAAGCCCCCTAACAGAACACCTTGAAAAGTGTCCAAGCAGTCATGGGGGTTTGGGGGTCTCATTGGAGTACAGGGGGGTCACAAGAGAATTTCCCTCCTAGTCAGCTATTCTAAACAACCCCGGCAGGGAATGGACACGGGGTGGTTGGATACAGGGAGTGGCGCAGGTCCCAGGTGGTAAAGGCCCTGCTTCCACAGAGGCATTTTCATCTGGTGGTCCACTAAGATAATCATTTGCCTCCTGCTGATGAAGGTGGAGCAGGGGAACCAGTGACCCTTACACTGAAATCAGAGTCCCTGAATGTTCTGAAAAGTTCTTCTGCTCGACTGTGTTTCCATTAATATTATTGATTTTAAAACCATAATGTAAGGGTTGACATACACACACCAGGACCTAGTTGTCCTCAAAATATTTTCTTCCCTTTCTAAAGATTTTACAATGTACTGTAATCATTAATCACATCAAATTTAAATGACCAATTGAGACAAACAGTTCTGAAACCATTCCTCCACCACTGATGACAACTGTGTGGCAGCAGGTGTCTGAAATAAGATTCATTTAGTTATTGAGTTTGCTGGGCAGACTTGGTGACTTTGCCAGCACTATCTTCCTTCTTGTAAATAGTTAACTCAAGAATTTTGTATCTGCTTTTAACTTTTTGTACCACAATTGTTACAATTTCAAACCTTCAAATTAATAAACATACATAGAACTTTTGTTAGGCCAGCCGTTTTCCCTCTGGCAGAAAGCAAGCACCCCTGGGGACGAAAGAGTTCCCTGTGGCCATTTGGGGCGGTTTGCTATCCGTCAGAGCACTTAGTTTTAAACAAATTAAAAGTTTCTTTCTTTCTCCTTTTCTTCTCTCACAGATTTTCACACTTACCTGAATAAATAATTACACCCAAGCAAACAAAATATCAAACAAACATCTGTACTTATACCCTTTCAATAAACAAGTAACATTATAGTGTTTCAGCAAAACAGAAATGGCACTCATTTTGGACAAAGAAACCAAGACTAATAGTCTAGGAACCATGAGAGGAAAGTTATCTTACAGACCGGCATTGACCTGGGAAAAAGTGTGGTTAAGTCAAAAGAATTAATATAATACAGAGACAAAGAACAAAAAGCGATACAACAAGACACCAGGCCCACTCGAACTTACACAGATACAGAATACCAGACCAGATGAGGGATGATATCCCTCCCAGACGCCAGCCCGGCCAGACATGCAAGTGCCATTGCCGGTCAGCTACCAGAAGTGACGAAGACCTCTCAGTCACCACCCGTCAATGGGGCATCCCCCAGGGTGACAGCTTTTCTGGTCAAAGACCCTTCAACCAGAGGTGCAGATTCCTTACGGTACCGACACCCTGTCCCAGACGAGGGATGATATTCCTCCCAGATTCCAGAGAACACCAAAAATGAACAGAGGACAAGACAAACAATGAGCGACTCCGGAGTCTGCTTACCTCTAAGATATACCTTGGCCCTTGAGGGGTGGTCGCCCCATCCCGGACGAGCGCCCAAATGTAAGGTCCCAAGACCCCTGGTGAGTCCTCCGAGTGGGCGACGACCCCAAGTCAAACGCTGAGACCAAAACTTGATGCAAAAAGCAAAAAGCATGAACTGACCTCATTCCTGTCTAATCTATAACCATAAAGGTCATATCCTGGAACAGCCAGTGGGAAAGGCCAATTCCTCAATTTTGGGGCCCTTACATGTCCACCCGTAGGTACACGTACGTCCGGCCCTGGCCACTGCCTTGGCATGTGCACGTATTTTTGGCCCCCACTAAGCCTTTCCCCATTGACTGGCTTCTCCATGAGAGGAGGCTGCGCTGGGGAGGTGAAGAGGAGGAATCCCTAGGAGAGCCCAGTTGTGGAGGGCACTCCCTTCTGGCTAGGTGGAACATCACACCCCCACTGGAGGAGGGCAGCTGGCTTGCTGCAGGTGGGAGGGAGGGAGGCAGCTGAAGGCTCAGCAGGGAGAGGCTTGGTCCCTGCCTGCCTGCCTGCAAGAGGCCAGACAGGCTGGAGGGCTGAGGGCAGAGAGAGCTGTGGGCTCTGAGCCCCAGGGCCAGCCTGGGGGTGGCCATGGGGCTCGGCGGGCCCACAGTCCCGGCGGTGCCCGGAGGCGGGCTCCTCTGTCTATGGCCATACCACCCTGAACACACCCGATCTCGTCTGATCTCGGAAGCTAAGCAGGGTCGGGCCTGGCTAGTACTTGAAAGGGAGACCACCTGGGAATACCGGGTGCCTTAGGCTTTTGCTTTGGTTCAGGGGAGGAGCAGGGCATTTTGCTGCCAGCCCCAGCCTCCCTTTTGGAGGCCTGGGTGGGGCCTGGAGGAGAGGGGGAGGAAACCTCCTGTCTGAACTCAGGCCAACCGACCCCCGGAGTGCTCTCCCCCCCATCCCAAGTGTCCTCCCCCCCATCCCCGCGCCCAGTCCCGCTCTCCAAACATGGGAACAGGGCTCTAGCTCGCTCTCGCACTTCCTGGGGAAGCACCCCGCTGCACTCACAGGGTTGCGTGTGCTCCATTCTCCCCCACCAGCGGAAGCCTCCCCCCCATGCTCATGGCGGGTGGGGGGTCGGGTTCCCCGGGGGTGGGCTGGGGACAATAGGGAGGCGTCTGACACACTGACAGGGGGAACAGGCTGCAGTGGGTTTGGCTCAGTGGACAAAGTGCAGGCCTGTGGATGGAAGCCCTGCCTGTTGCATTGGGGTCAAGGGCACTTACCTCCCTTGCAGGCTGGATACCTTCCTGCCCCCTCAGGGTGCCTGCGGGAGGCAACCAATCAAAGTGTCTCCCTCACATCCATGTTTCTCTCTGCCTCTCTGGACCTCTTCCACTTGCCCTAAGAATCAATGGGAAAATAAATACCCTGCGAGAGGATTCAGATACATAATGGATACATGGATGGAAGGATGGATGGATGGATGGGTGCATGGATGGACGGATGGATGGATGGATGTGGAACAGGTGAAAACTCTGGTGGGAATCTTACATCTGGCTGTCCTTGGGCATTATCCCGTGGGCATTCACCAGCCTCTGTACCCACCGTCAACTCTGGGCCCAGTCTGACTGCCCTCCCCGGGGTCCTGCCTCTAGCACCGGACAAGGTTTGGAAGGAGTTTGACTGGTCCAGCTGAGTCTCCACGACCTCATCATTATCTCCAGGGGAGAGCACTGAGAGGCACCACCTGGATGGAGTCAGGGCCCTTAGCCAAAACTGCCTGGGTCTCCCCACAGTAGGGAAAACCCCTTACATAAAGTCATTTTCCCTCACCTGGTAGCACACAGCTTTGTGGGGATTGACTTGCAGCCATGAAGGAGTAACATGACCCCGCCAAGCCTAGGATTTCCAGAGGGTAGGGGCGCTTGTTCGCCAGCATTCACTTCCTCTTGTGCCCTCCAGGACCTCATATAGGCGCTGGAGAGACCCAGCAAACGAACCCCCCTGTACTTTCTTGCACCCCAGCACACACTGCCACAAGCACATGCACACACACATCCACACCCACGTACACAGTAGCAAGGACCCACAGGATGACCTCGAGTACCCAGGCCCTGGCCTCCATGGGATGGGCCAGTGCTAAGCCGGCATGCCTTACCTGAGGCTGCACACTGCCGAGTGACAGCAGGCGTCGGAGGGGAGACCAGGGCCACTGTGTGCGGTGAGCGAGACGGCTGTTGTGGGAAGCTGTTCCAAAGACACCCCACCCCCTGAGACCACCGTAGACCAGCTCTCTCCCCAGGCCTGCAGCCAGCCAAGTGAGGGGAGAGGGGCCTGTCTCCCGGATGCAAGGTTGCCTGGTGACCAGAGTTCTACATTCCGTACTGTCCTGTGACTGAGCGAGTGACCTCAAGGGTGCAAGGCTCTACGGCCAGTATGCTTTCCTTTAAGCAGGCTGACCTGCAGACCCCTCAGGGCTTTGGACTTTTGCCAAAGCAAAAGCCTACACCCAAGGGATGATGCAGGAAACCATTTTCTGGAGACCAGGGCAGGTGTACCTGACTTCAAACCCGCCAACCCTGCGCTGGGCAGTTGGCAATGGACACTGGGCCTAGGGCGGTGGGCGGTGGGCGGTGGGCGGTGGGCTTTTGCTTTGGCTCAGGGGAGGAGCTGGCCTTTTTGCTGCTGGCCCCAGCCTCCCTTTTGGTGGCCTGGGGTGGGGCCTGGGTGGGGTAACCTCCTGTCTGAACTCAACTCCCAACCCCAGAGTGCCCTCTCCTGCACCCCTGTGCCCCATCCTGCCCTCCAAAGATGGGAACAGGGCTCTAGCTCGCTAACTCCCTTGCTGGCTTGCTCATGCCTTTCCAGCGGCAGTACCCCGCCGCCCTCGCAGGGTCACCTGTGCTCATTCTCCTGCACCTCTGGAAGCCCCCCACCCTGGCGCTCAGGGAGGGACATGTGGTGGGGGTTCGGGGGCGCGCGGGGACAACAGGGAAGCCTCTGACACACTGACAGGGGGAACAGGCTGCAGCAGGTTTGGCTCAGTGGACAAAGCACAGGCCTGTGGATGTAGGGCGGTGGGTGGTGGGCCCTATACCAGATGGGATACACACTCTCAGAGGTGGCCAGAGTCTAAGAAGGGCTACTTGGTTGTGGACTGAACTGCCACTTCTAACAGGCCTGGCTCTCAGCACCCACCGTGATCCTGGCCGAGTGCCAGCGCTCTGGGCCCCCTTGAGAAGTGTCCACCTGTAGGTACACGTCCTTCAGGGCCAGGGCTCTGTCTTGGCATGTGCACGTAATCTTCATCACCACTAAGCCTTCCCCCATTGACTGGCTTCCCCAGGATTGGAGGCTGTGCTAGGGAGGTGAAGATGATGAATCCCTAGGAGAGCCCAGTTGTGGAGGGCGCTCCCTTCTGGCTATGTGGCGCATCACACTCCCACCTGAGGAGGGTGGCTTCCTGGAGGTGGGAGGGAGGGAGGCACCTGAGGGCTCAGCTGGGAGAGGTGTGGTCCCTGCCTGCCTGCAAGAGAGGGCAGGCAGGGCAGAGGGCTAAAGGCAGAGAGCACTGAGGGTTCTTGTCCACAGAATTCTGAAAGTCCTCTCTTTTTCTGAATTCGAGAAATCCACTCTTCTACAGCATTCCTGAAGTCTGCTACACCACAGAAATCCTAAAATCCTCTATTGCACAGCGTTCTAGTAATGCTCTATTACACAGAAGGCTGTAATTCTTCTCTCCCTCTGAATTCTACTAATCCCCTATTCCTCAGAATTCTAAAGTCCTTCCTTCCTATGAATTCTTAAAATCCCCTATTGTACGGAACTGTAGAAATCTATTCCCCACAATTCAAAAAATTTATTATTTCACAGAATTCTAGAAATCCCCACTTCCACAAAATTCTAGAAGACCTCATTTCCTCCCAATTCTAGAAATCCCCTATTCTGTGGGTTTCTAGATATCCTGTCATCTCAGAATCCTAGAAATTTCCCATTCACAGAATTCTAGAATTACACTATTCCTCAGAATTCTATCAGTCCTTCCTTTCTCATTTCTATCAGTACCCTATTCTACAGTATTCTAGGAATCTTCTTTAACAGAATTCTATGACTAATCTCTTCCACAGAATTCTAGAAATCTCCTACAGCACAAAATTCTAAAAAACCTCTTGTCCACAGAATTCTAGATTACTCTCTTTTTCCGCATTCTAGAAATGCCCTCTTGTACAGCATTCTGGTATTCTTCTACTCTATGGAAATCTAGAAATCCTCTATTACACAGAATTGTGAAAGTCTCCTCTCCCTCTAAATTCTAAAAATCCCCTATATCACAGAATTCTAAATGTCCTCCCTTCCTCTGAATTGTAAAAATGTCTTCTTCTATGGAGTTGTAGAAATCTATTCCTCACAATTCTAAAAATCTATTATTTCACAGAATTCTAGAAATCACCTCTTCAACTGAATTTTAGAAGACTTCCTTTCCTCCCAATTCTAGAAATCGCCTATTCTGTGGAATTCTAGATGTCCTGTCATCTATGAATCCTAGAAATTTCCTATTCCACAGAATTCTAACATTACACTGTTTCACAGAATTCTAGAATTACGCTATTCCACATAATTCTATGAGTCCTTTCTTTCTTATTTCTATCTGTACCCTATTCTACAATATTCTAGAAATCCTCTTTCACAGAATTCTACAAATAATCTCTTCCACAAAATTCATGAAATCTCTTACTCCACAAAATTCTAAAAATCCTCTTGTCCACAGAATTCTGGAAGTCCTCTCTTTTTCTGAATTCTAGAAATCCCCTCTTCTATAACCTTCCAGATGTCTTCTACTCCACTGAAATATTGAAATCATCTATTTCACAGCGGTCTAGAAATCCTCTATTACACAGAATTCTGTAAGTCTCCTCTCCTTCTGAACTCTACAAATCCCCTATTCCACAGAATTCTAAAGGTCCTCCCCTCCTCAGAATTCTAAAAATCCTCTATTCTTCGGAATTCTAGAAAGCTATTCCCCACAATTCTAAAAATCTATTAATTCACAGAATTCTAGAAATCACCTCTTCCACAGAATTCTAGAAGACCTCCTTTCCTCCCAATTCTAGAAATCCCCTATTCTGTGGAATTCTAGTTCTCCTGTCATCTCAGAATCCTAGAAGTTTCCTATTCCACAGAATTCTAGAATTACGCTATTCAACAAAATTCTATAAGTCCTTCTTTCTCATTCCTAGTTGTACCCTATTCTACAGTATTCTAGTAATCCTCTTTCACAGACTTCTACAAGTAATCTCTTCCACAGAATTCTAGAAATCTCCTAGTCCAAAGAATTCTAGAAATCCTCTTGTCCACAGAATTCTAGAAGTCCTCTCTTTCTCCGAATTCTAGAATTCCCCTCTTCTGTAACATTCTAGAATTTTTCTACTCCACAAAAATCTTGAAATTCTCAGTTGCAAAGTGTTCTAGAAATCCTCTATTACGCAGAAGTCTGTAAGTCTTCTCTCCCTCTGAATTCTACAAATCCCCTAATCCCCAGAATTCTAAAAGTCCTCCCTTCCTACAAATTCTTTATTTTATTTTATTTTTTTTACTATTAGTACATGGAGATTTTTTTAAAAATATATATTTTATTAATGTTCTTTTTTCTTCTTTTTTAAAAATTTATTAAAGTATTATATGTGTACATAGCTTACCATTGCCTCCCTCCTCCCCTATATATGCCCTCCCTCCCCAGAGTTTTATGTCCATTGGTTGTACTTTTATGTATGCATACCAGTACTTCGGTTGATCTCTTATCTCCCCCAGATATCCCTATCCCTCTCCCCCGCTGTCATTTGACAGTCTGCTTGTTGTTTTACTGTCTCTATATCTATCTTGCTATTCATTAGTTTATAATGAACTTTAATATCCATAAATGAGTGAAGTCATGTGGTGTTTCTCTTTCATTGACTGGCTTATTTCACTCAGCATGATGCTTTCCAATTCCATCCAGGTTTCTGCAAATGATGAAAATTCCTTCCTTTTTATGGCCACATAGTATTCCATGGTGTAGATGTACCATAGTTTACTGATCCATTCATCTGCTGACAGGCACCTAGGCTGTTTCCAAATCCTAGCTATTGTAAATTGTGCTGCTATGAACATAGGGGTGCATATATCCTTTCTAATTGGTGTTTCTTAGGGTATATTCCTAGGAGTGGGATTACTGGGTTAAATGGGAGTTCCATTTTCAGTTTTTTGAGGAAGCTCCATACTGATCTCCACAGTGGTTGCACCAACCTGCAATCCCACCAGCAGTGCACGAGAGAGGGTTCCTTTTTCTCCGCAACCTCGCCAACATTTTTCCTTTGTTGTTTTGTTGATGTTGGCCATTCTGACAGGTGTGAGATGGTATCACATTGTTGTTTTGATTTGCATCTCTCAGATGATTAGTGACTTTGAGCATGTTTTCATGTGCCTCTTGGCCTTCCTTCTGTCGTCTTTTGAGAGGATTCTATTCAGGTCCGTTTCCCATTTTTTAATTGGATCATTTATTTTCCTTTTATTGAGTTGTGTAAGCTGTCTGTAGATGTTGGAGATTAAAACTTTATCAGTGATATTATTTGCAAATATGTTCTCCCATATCGTGGGACTTCTTGTTGTTTTGTTGATGGTTTCTTTTGGTGTAATAAAGCTTTTTATTTTGATGTAGAGGAAGATGTAAACAGATGGAAGAACATACCATGTTCATGGATTGGTAGAATCAACATAATCAAAATGTCCATACTTCCCAAAGCAATTTATAAGTTCAACGCACTCCCTATTAAAATATCAACAACATTTTTCACAGACCTAGAAAGGACTCTCCGGAAGTTCATTTGGAACAATAAAAGACCTCGAATAGCCGCAGCAATTCTGAGAAAGAAGAGTAAAGTAGCAGGTATCTCAATACCAGATTTCAAGCTGTATTACAAAGCCACTGTTCTCAAAACATCCTGGCACTGGCACAAGAACAGACATATAGATCAATGGAATAGATTAGAGAATCCAGATATCAATCCAAATCAATATGCTCAATTAATATTTGACAAAGGAGGCACAAGCATACAATGGAATCAAAAGAGTCTCTTCAGTAAATGGTGTTGAGAAAATTGGACAGAAACTTGCAAAAGAATGAAACTAGAGCACCAACTTACTCCATAAACAAAAATGAATTAAAATGGTTAAAGGACTTAAACATAAGACGGGAAACCATAAAAATACTAGAGGCATCCACAGGCAGAAAAATCTCAGATATATGCCAAAAGAACTTCTACACTGATACTGCCCCTAGGGCAATGGAAGCTAAAGAGAGAATGAATAAATGGGACTACATCAAAATAAAAAGCCTTCCTATGAATTCTTAAAATCCCCTATTCTCCGGAATTCTAGAAATCTATTGCCCACAATTCTAAAACTCTATTATTTCACAGAATTCTAGAAATCACCTCTACAATAGAATTCTAGAAGACCTCATTTCCTCCCAATTCTAGAAATCCCCTATTCTGTGGAATTCTGGATGTCCTCTCATCTCAGAATCCTAGAAATTAGCTATTCCACAGAATTCTAGAATTACACTTTTCCTCAGAATTCTATCAGTCCTTTCTTTCTCATTTCTATAGGTACCCTATTCTACAGTATTCTAGAAATCCTCTTTCACAGAATTCTACATTAATCTCTTCCACAGAATTCTAGAAACCTCCTACTCCACAAAATTCTACAAATCCTCTTATCCACAGAATTCTACTGTCCTACCTTTCTCCGAATTATAGAAATCACATCTTCTACAGCATCCCTGAATTCTTCTACTCCACAGAAATCTTGAAATCCTCTATAGCAGTGTTCTAGAAACCCTCTATTACCCATAATTCAGGAGGTCTCCTCTCCCTCTGAATTCTAAAAATTCCCTATTCCACAGAATTATAAAAGCCCTCCTTCCTATGAATTCTAAAAATACCCTATTCTATGGAATTCTAGAACCCTATTCCCCACAATTCTAAAAATCAATTATTTCACAGAATTCTAGAAATCACCACTTCCACAGAATTCTAGACTACCTCTTTCCTCCCAAGTTTAGAAATCTCCTGTTCTATAGAAATCTAGATGTCCTGTCACCTCAGAATCCTAGAAATTTCCTATTGCACAGAATTCTAGAATTACACTATTCCACAGAATTCCATAAGTCCTTTCTTTCTCATTTCTAGCTTTCCCCAATTCTACAGTACTCTAGAAATCCTCTTTCATAGAATTCTACAAGTAATCTTTACCACAGATTTCTAGAAAGCTCCTACTCCACAAAATTCTGAAAATCCTCTTGTCCACAGAATTCTAGAGTCCTCTCTTTCTCCAAATTCTAGAAATCACGTCTTCTGCAGCATTCCTGAAGTCTTTTACTCCACAGAAATATTGAAATCTTCTATTGCACAGCGTTCTAGAAATCCTCTATTATGCAGAATTCAGGAAGTCTCTTCTATCTCTGAATTCTACAAATCACCTATTCCACCGAATCGAAAATCCCTTCCTCTGTATTCTAAAAATCACCTATACTACGGAATTATAGAAATCTATTCCCCACAATTCTAAAAATCTACTATTTCACAGAATTCTAGAAATCGAGACCTCGGGAAAATGGCGGAAGAATAGGTAGGCTAGTTCTGACCCGGATCCCGAAGAGGAAGGACAGAGCACCCGAGGGCCTCGCTGGGAGTGCCTGTCGACAAGCCAAGAGAGAGGCAAACACCTGGAGAAACTGGGGGGCGCCTGATTGGGTTGTCCCTGACAATTGAGCACCCACGGCCCGATCCTCTCCCGGAGCGAGCAAGGGGAGAAGATGGGGAAATCTCGCCATCTTGACGGGAGGAGATTTGGATTAGAGGACAAAATAGCCAGGCTGTAAAGACCACCAAGTGGCTGTTCGCCCCTGGACGCCGACCACAGTCAGCGCAAACGCTTGGATTGAAAGGAGTGCTCTACCCCAGGGTGAAAAATCGGATGTTGTGGAGATTGGGTGAGTTTCTGCCGCGGCCCGCACATCCCCAGCGGCGCAAGCATCTACCCCAAGCAGCAGCTCGCGTGCGGCAGCTTGCGCGTGCCAGGCTCACAGAGGGGTCTGTGTTTGTAGGAAACCCAGAGCTGGGCTGGAGCCACCCCTGACTGTGGTCGGGGCTCCTAAGGAGCAGTACGTCTGGATCGGACTCAGAGGGAGTTACAGGCCAGCGTGGTCAGCTCCTCTTGCCCAACCCCCACCCCTCCATAGATCAGGGACACAGGGGGGAAAAAAAAAAGAAAGACCTCAGAACCCTGGCTCTCTGCCACCAAGAAACACCGCCACCTAGAGGCTACAGTACATATGGACTCTAGAACTGCTTTAAAAATCAAGACCCGATTACAACACGGAAGAAACACTGGGAATTGTAATTAACACCCAGACTGGGAACTGGTGAGCTAGACAGAACAACAGAGGAAGTGAATGACCTTAATTACTGCAGACTTTATTTAATTTTTAATTTTGATTTTCTAATTGTTTATTTTTTCTTCTGTTTTTTTTTTTAATTTACACTAGTTGCAAAGTTTACTTAAGAAGATATTTTTTTTCATCTTTCCTCACTTGATTTTACCTTTTTAATTAACTCACTTTTATATGTAATCAATATTATTACTACTAGTAGTTTGCTCGTTTTATCTTTTTTATCTTATTTTCTTTTGTTTATTTTTATCATTATCTTTTAAGTGCCATATTATACACTTTAAAAATTTTTTTTTCTTTTCTCTTTTTTTCCCCCTTTGGGATTACTATTCAACAGACTATTTATACCTTTCCTTCTCCAACACTCTATTCTAACTCATCCCTACCTTTAGGCCATCAATCTCTTCCTAACCCTTTCCCTTTGGTGTCCTGCTTATCTTAACTCTTTATTGCTCTAGATTTTCCCTATTTTTTTTTCTATTTACCCTCTCCAAAAATTTCACCCTTCCTATGTATATCTAACTCCCAACCCCTACTCCAAGCCCACTCACACCTACCTTGTCGCTGTCCTAAAACAAACAAACAAACAAAAAAAACCCCACAACAACAAAAAATCCTTCTCTCCACTCCTTTGTAGTTGTATGTTAAATGCTAACTATATCAAAGTTGTATGTTTTTTTGTAAGATTGGTTCGCTTATTCTTTTTATTTGATTGTATGATTTTGTTAGCTGGGTTCTAGTCACCTTTATTGGAGGATATTAATATTGCAAACGCTTTTCTGTTCAGTGCCTTGTGTGTTGTACCTGGTTGTGCTGTATTTTGTACCTTTAAATCTAAGCAGGAGAGAGAGAACTACATATACAGGCATCTTAAAATAGAAAGATCATGGGGAGGCTAAGAAACGCCCCCCCCCCCCCCATGAAAGGAAATCAGCCATCACCAGAAAAGGAAGTAAATGATTTAGAGGCAAGCAACCTACCAGAGCAAGAATTCAGAGTAATGATGGCTAAAAAGAATGGAAGACAAATTTGACAATATGAGTAAGTCCCAAGAGGAAATAAAGAAAAACCAAGAGGATCTGAAGAAGAACCAAGAGGATCTGAAGAAGAACCAAGAGGAAATGAAGGCGACCCAAGAAGAAATGAAAAATGACATCACTTCTATGAAGAACTCAATAGAAAGCATCAAGAGTAGACTAGAAGAAGCAGAGAACCGCATCAGTGAGCTAGAAGACAAGATGGAAAAAAATACCCAATTAGAGAAGCTGCTAGGAAAAAAAAAATAAAAAAAAAAACAGGAGTAGAGCCTACGGGAGCTTTGGGACAATACAAAACAAATCAATATTAGAATAATAGGGGTCCCAGAAGGAAAGGAAACTGAGCAAGATATGGAAAAAGTATTTCAAGAAATAATGACAGAAAACTTTCCTGAGATAGAGAAGAAAAAACCAACACAAATCCAAGATGCTCGAAGAGTTCCCAACAAAATGAACCCCCAAAGATCAACACCCAGACACATTATAATTAAACTGGCAAAAAACATTGACAAAACCAGAATCTTAAAAGCAGCCAGAGAGAGACAGAAAGTTACATATAAAGGAACCCCCATCAGACTAGCAACAGATTTCTCAACAGAAACTCATCAGGCCAGAAGAGAATGGGATGACATATACAAAGTCATGCAAAGGAAGGGTCTGAACCCAAGAATACTGTACCCTGCAAGGCTGTCAATCAAAATTGAAGGTGTAATCAGGAGCTTCACTGACAAAAACAGACAAAAGGAATTTATCTCCAACAAACCAGCAATGCAAGATATGCTAAAGGGTCTACTGTAAAAATAAAGAAATAGGAAGCAAAGAAGGAACACAGGGGGATAGAATAAAAATGGCACCAAATACCTACCTATCAATAATTACTTTAAATGTAAATGGTTTAAATGCTCCAATCAAAAGACATAGGGTAACAGATTGGATAAGAAAGCAAAACCCATTCATCTGCTGTCTATAAGAAACACACTTCAGAAAAAAAGATGCACACAGGCTGAGGGTGAAGGGATGGAAAAAGATTTTCCAGGCGAACTGAAATGAAAAAAAGGCTGGGGTAGCAATACTTATATCAGACAAATTAGATTTCAAAGTGAAGGACATAAAAAGAGATAATGAAGGCCACTTCATTATACTAAAGGGAGCAATCCAACAAGAAGAAATAACCCTGGTAAACATATATGCACCCAATGTGGGAGCACCCAAATACATAAAAAAAACTGCTGGAGGACATGAAGGGAGAGATTGATTGTAATACAATCATAGTAGGAGATTTTAATACCCCACTGTCACATTTGGACAAATCACCCAAACAAAAATCAGCAAAGAAATATCAATCCTAAATGACTCACTAGACCAGATGGAATTAATCGACATCTTCAGAACATTCCACCCCAAAGCTACAGAATACACATTCTTCTCAACTGCACATGGGTCATTTTCAAAGATAGACCACATGTTGGGACATAGGCAAAGTCTCTTCAAATTCAAGAAGATAGAAATCATATCAAGCATCTTTTCAGATCATAGTGGCATAAAACTGGAAATAAACTACAATAAAAATAATCCAAAGAAATCAAACACATGGAGACTAAACAGCATGCTATTAAACGAGGACTGGATTACCAGAGAAATCAAGGAAGAAATTAAAACATCCTGGCAACAAATGACAATGAAAACACAACAATCCAAAATCTATGGGACACAGCAAAAGCAGTCTTGAGAGGGAAGTTCATATCTCTACAAGCCTATTGCAAAAAACTAGAAAAAAAGGTAACAAATTATCTAACTCTAAAACTCAAAGAGTTAGAAAAAGAGCAACAAGAAAAGCCCACTGTAAGCAGAAGGAAAGAAATAATAAAAATTAGAGCAGAGATAAACGACATAGAGACCAAAGAAACAATACACAAGATGAACAAAACCAAGAGCTGGTTCTTTGAAAGGATTAACAAGATTGATGAACCTCTAGCCAGGATAACCAAAAAACAAAGAGAGAGGACCCAAATAAACAAAATCAGAAATGAAAGAGGTGAAATAACAACAGACCCCACCGAAATACAAAGGATTGTTTCAAAATACTATGAGCAACTCTATTCCAACAAATTTCACAACCTGGAAGAAATGGATATATTCCTAGAAAAATACAACCTTCCAAAACTCAATCAGGAAGAATCTAAAAATCTCAACAGTCCAGTTACTTGGGAAGAAATTGAAACAGTCATCAAAAAGCTGCCAGCAAACAAAAGCCCAGGGCCAGACGACTTCACAGGAGAGTTTTACCAAACATTCAAGGAAGAACTAAAACCTATCCTCCTCAGACTATTCCAAAAAATTCAAGAGGAAGGAACACTTCCAAACTCCTTTTATGAAGCCAGCATCACCCTAATACCAAAACCAGATAAAGACAACTCAATGAAAGAGAATTACCGGCCAATATCCCTCATGAACATAGATGCCAAAATACTCAACAAAATTCTAGCAAATAGGCTCCAGCAGTACATCAGGAAGATCATACACCATGACCAAGTAGGTTTTATTCCAGGAATGCAAGGATGGTACAATATCCGCAAATCAATAAACGTGATACATCACATAAACAAATTGAAAGATAAAAATCATATGGTCATATCAATTGATGCAGAAAAAGCATTTGATAAAATCCAACACCCTTTCCTGATAAAAACTCTCAACAAGGTGGGAGTACAAGGATCATACCTCAACATAATAAAAGCTATATATGATAAACCCACAGCTCAATGGGCAAAAACTAAAGCCATTCCCTCTAAAAACAGGAACAAGACAGGGATGCCCACTCTCACCACTCCTGTTTGACATTGTACTGGAAGTACTTGCCATTGCAATTAGACAAGAAGAGGAAATAAAAGGCATCCAAATCGGAAAAGAAGTAGTAAAGTTATCCTTACTTGCAGATGACATGATATTGTACATAAAATACCCAAAAGACTCCATCAAAAAACTAATAGACTTAATAAATGAATTTGGCAATATAGCTGGATACAAAATTAACGCCAGGAAATCAATGGCATTTCTGTACACCAACAATGAATTTACAGAAACAGAGACCAAGAAAGCAATCCCATTTACCATTGCACCAAGAAAATTAAGATACCTGGGAATAAATTTAACTAAGGAGGTAAAAGACCTATATACGGAAAACTACACAACACTGAAAAAAGAGATAGAGGAAGATGTAAACAGATGGAAGAACATACCATGTTCATGGATTGGTAGAATCAACATCATCAAAATGTCCATACTTCCCAAAGCAATTTATAGGTTCAATGCACTCCCCATCAAAATACCAACGGCATATTTTACTGACCTAGAAAGAACTCTCCAAAAATTCATTTGGAACAGTAAAAGACCTTGAATAGCAACAGCAATCCTGAGAAAGAAGAGTAAAGTAGGAGGGATCTCAATACCAGATTTCAAGCTGTACTACAAAGCCACTGTTCTCAAAACAGCCTGGTACTGGCACAAGAACAGACATATATATCAATGGAATAGAATAGAGAATCCAGATATCAACCCAATACAATATGCTCAATTAATATTTGACAAAGGAGGCACGAGCATACAATGGAGTCAAGACAGTCTCTTCAATAAATGGTGTTGGGAAAATTGGACAGATACATGCAAAAGAATGAAACTAGAGCACCAACTTACTCCATTCACAAAAATAAACTCGAAATGGTTACAGGACTTAAACATAAGACGGGAAACCATAAAAATACTAGAGGCATCCACAGGCAGAAAAATCTCAGACATATGCCAAAAGAACTTCTTCACTGATACTGCCCCTTGGGCAATGGAAGCTAAAGAGAAAATAAACAAATGGGACTACATCAAAATAAAAAGTTTTTTCACAGCAAAAGAAACCATCAACAAAACAACAAGAAAGCCCACTGTATGGGAAAACATATTTGCAAATGATATTACTGATTAAGGTTTAATCTCCAACATCTACAAACAGCTTATTCAACTCAGTAAAAGAAAAATAAATGAGCCAATTAAAAAATGGGCAATGGA
Source organism: Vespertilio murinus (assembly GCA_963924515.1). NCBI lineage: Eukaryota > Metazoa > Chordata > Mammalia > Chiroptera > Vespertilionidae > Vespertilio > Vespertilio murinus. Next base: position 2,160,594 of record OZ004723.1, read on the forward strand.
ACTAAATAGAATCTTCTCAAAAGAAGACAGAAGGAAAGCCAAGAGGCACATGAAAAACTGCTCAAAGTCACTACTTATCCGAGAGATGCAAATCAAAACAACAATGCGATACCATCTCACACCTGTCAGAATGGCCAACATCAACAAATCAACAAACGATAAGTGTTGGCGAGGTTGTGGAGAAAAAGGAACCCTCGTGCACTGCTGGTGGGAATGCAGACTGGTACAATCACTGTGGAGAACAGTATGGAGTTTCCTGAAAAAACTGAAAATAGAACTCCCATTTGACCCAGTAATCCCACTCCTAGGAATATATCCCAAGAAAATAGGAGCACCAATCAGAAAGGATATATGTACCTCTATGTTCATAGCAGCACAATTTACAATAGCTAGGATTTGGAAACAGCCTAGGTGTCCATCAGCAGATGATTGGATCAAAAAACTATGGTACATCTATACAATGGAATACTATCCTGCCATAAAAAAGAAGGAATTCTCATCATTTGCAGCAACCTGGATGGAACTGGAGAATATCATGCTGAGTGAAATAAGCCAGTCAATGAAAGAGAAACACCACATGACTTCACTCATTTATGAATAATAAAGAACATTATAAACTGATGAACCATAAGTTAAATATAGCGACAGTAAAGCAACAAGCAGACTGTCTAATTACAATGGAGAGGGGAGGGAAATATGAGGGAAATAAGAGATCAACCGAAGGACTTGTACACATGCATATAAGTATAACCAATGGACACAAAACTCTGGGGAGGGAGGGAATTTTTTTTCGGGGGGGGGGGGCAATGGTAATATATGTACACAGATAATAATTTAATTTAAAAAAGGGGGGGGGGAGAATTCTAGAAATCACCTCTTCCACAGAATTCTAGACCACATTTCCTCCAAATTTTAGAAAGCCCATTATTCTGTGGAATTCTAGATGTCACATCATCTCAGAATCCTAAGAATTTCCTATTCCACAGAATTCTAGAAACCTCCTACTCCACAAAATTCTAAAAATCCTCGTGACCACAGAATTCTAGTGTCATCTCTTTCTCCAAATTGTAGAAATCACATCTTCTACAGCATTCCTGAAGTCTTCTACTCCACAGAAATCTTGAAATCCTCTATTGCACAGTGTTCTAAAAACCCTCTATTACCCAGAATTCAGTAAGTCTCCTCTCCCTCTGAATTCTATAAATCCCCTATTCCAAAAAATTCTAAAAGTCCTCCCTTCCTATGAATTCTTAAAATCCCCTATTCTACGGAATTCTAGAAATCTATTCCCTACAATTCTAAAAATCTATTACTTCACAGAATTCTAGAAATCACCACTTCCACAGATTTCTAGAAGACCTCTTTCCTCCCAATTTTAGAATACCCCTGTTCTATAGAATTGGAGATTTCCTCTCATGTCAGAATACTAGAAATTTCCTATTGCAGAGAATTAGGGAATTGCACTATTCCACAGAATTCTATAGGTCCTTTCCTTCACATTTCTATCGATACCCTTGTCTACAGTACTCTAGAAATACTCTTTCACAGAATTCTAAAAGTAATCTCTTCCACAGAATTTTAGAAATCTCCCACTCCACAAAATTCTAAAAATCCTCTGTCCACAGAAATCTAGAGTCCTCTCTGTCTCCGGATTCTAGAGATACCCTCTTCTACAGCATTCCTGAAGTCTTCTAATCCACAAAAATCTTAAAATCCTCTATTGCACAGCCTTCTAGAAGTCCTCTATTATGCAGAATTCTGTAAGTCTCCTATCCCTCTGAATTCTACGAATCCCCTATTCCACAGAATTCTAAAAGGACTCCCTCTGAATTCTAAAAATACCTTATTCTACAAAATTCTAGAAATGTATTCCACGCAATTCTCAAAATCCATTATTTCACAGAATTCTAGAAATCACCTCTTCCTCATAATTCTAGAAGACCTCATTTCCTCCAAATTCTAGAAATCCCCTATTCTGTGGGTTTCTAGATGGCCTGTCATCTCAGAATCCTAGAAATTTCCTATTTCACAGAATTCTATAAGTTCCTTCTCTCTCATTTCCGGGGTACCCAATTCTACAGTAATCTTGAAATCCTCTTTCACAGAATTCTACAAGTAATCTCTTCCACAGAATTCTAGAAATCTGCTATTCCAAAAAATTCTATAAATCCTCCCGTCTACAGAATTCTAGAGTCCTTTCTTTCTCTGAATTCTCGAGATATCCTCTTCTACAGCATTCCTGAAATCTTCTACTCCACAGAAATCTTGAAATGCTCTATTGCACAGCATTCTAGAATTCCTCTATTATGCAGAATTCTGTAAGTCTCTTCTCCCTCTGAATTCTATAAATCCCCTATTCCACAGAATTCTAAAAGTCCTCCCTTCCTCTGAATTCTAAAAATACCATATTCTATGGAATTGTAGAAATCTATTCCGCACAATTCAAAAACTCTATTATTACACAAAATTCTAGAAATCACCTCTTGCATAGAATTCTAGAAGACCTAGTTTCCTCCCAATTCTAGAAATTCCCTATTCTGTTGGATTCTATATGTCCTCTCATCTCAGAATCCTAGAAATTTCCTATTCAACCGAATTCTAGAACTATACTATTCCACAGAATTCTATAAGTCCTTTCTTTATCATTTCTTGCGGTACCCTATTCTACATATTCTAGAAATCCTTTATGACTGAATTCTATGACTAATCTCTTGCACAGAATTTTAGAAATCTCCTACTCCACAAAATTCTAAAAATCCTCTTGTCCAAAGAATTCTAGAGTCCTCTCTTTCTCCGAATTCTAGTAATCCACTCTTCTACTGCACTCCTTAAGGCTTCTACTCCACAGAAATTATAAAACATCTCTTGCACAGCATTCTAGAAATCCTCTATATCGCAGAACTCTGTAAGTCTTCTCTCCCTCTGAATTCTACAAATCCCCTATTCCACAGAATTCTAAAAGTCCTCTCTTCATATGAATTCTTAAAATGCCCTATTCTATAGAATTCTATAGAATTCTATAGAAATCTATTCCCAACAGTTCTAAAAATCTATTATTTCATGGAATTCTAGAACTTACCTCTTCCACAGAATTCTACAAGACCTCTTTTCCTCCCAATTCTACAAATCCCAAAGTCTATAGAATTCTGGATGTCCTACCATCTCAGAATCCTAAAATTTGCACAGAATTCTAGAATTACATTATTCCACAGAATTCTATAAGTCCTTTCCATCTCATTTCTAGTGGTACCCTATTCTACAGTAATCTAGAAATCCACTTTCACAGAATTCTACAAGTAATCTCTCCCACAGTTTTCTATAAATGTCTTATCCACAAAATTGTAGAAATCCTCTTGTCCACAGAATTCTGGATTCCTCTCTTCTCCGAATTCTAGAAATACCCTCTTTGTTCCAGTTTTACACAACCAAGGCTTGAAATATGCAGGTCAGTCAGGTAATTAGCTTAGTCTGAGATCTACAAGCTAAAACTCCTAAGCCCCCAACTTGTTTTCCTTGGTCGGACCCACACACAAAGACAAATAGAGGATGAAATGAGATTGAAGTGAGACACAATTTATTACCTTGCTTGGTGGCTTCCGGGCTCAGCAATGGATGCGTCACAAACCGTGATGTGAAGATCAGACAGACAAAGAGATGTGGTCCGGTGGGAGGCGAGATCACCAAAGTGAAGCTCTCAAGTCTCAGTTTATGTAGCCCTTTTGTTCAGGGCTGGCCTGTCCTTATTCCAGGGTGTAGTGGACCTTCTGTCTTTATCTGTAGTTCGCAGTGTGTTCAGGGCTGGCCTGTCCATATTCCAGGATGTAGTGGACCTTCTGTCCTTATCTGGAGTTCCCAGCCAGCGGTGTCCCCAGGTCTTCTGTCTGTGTGCAGTCCGTGCTTCACCCTGTCAACACTCAAGCTTACATGCTAGGGTTCAGGCTTTTACTCCATTTTATAATGCTTTCACACAATTTCACACAATTACAACTTATTTTATATTCTATATACTTATATAAGGTTCATATTCACTGAAATAAATATCTTATCTTAATACTATATCACTCTTGTACAGCATTCCTGAATTCTTCTAATCCACAGAAATCTTGAAATCCTCTATTGCACAGCTTTCTAGAAATACTCTATTACCAGAATTCTGTAAGTCTCCTCTCCCTCTGAATTCTACAATCCCTTATTCCACAGAATTCTAAACGTCCTCCCTTGCTCTAAATTCTTAAAATCCCCTATTATACGGAATTCTAGAATTCTATTCCATATAATTCTAAAAATCTATTATTTCACAGAATTCTAGAAATCACCTGTTCCACAAAATTCTAGACCTCTTTTCCTAGCAATTCTAGAAATCCCCTAGTCTATAGAATTCTAAATGTCCTCTCATCTCAGAATCCTAGAAATTTTCTATTCCACAAAATTATAGAACTACTCTATTCAACAGAATTCTATAAGTCCTATCTTTCACATTTCTAGCGATGCCCTATTTTACAGTAATCAAGAAATCCTCGTTCACAGAATTCTGCAAGTAATCTCATCCACAGAATTCTAGAAATCTCCTACTACACAAAATTCTAAAAATCCTCCTGTCCACAGAATCCTAGAGTCCTCTCTTTCTCTGAATTCTAGAAATCTCTTCTACTACAACATTCCTGAAGTCTTGTACTACACAGAAATCTTGAAATCCTCTATAGCACAGCGTTCTAGAAATCCTCTATTACACAGAAGTCTGTAAGTCTCCTCTCCAACTGAATTCTACAAATCCCCTATTCCACGGAATACTAAACGTCCTGCCTTCCTTTGAATTCTAAAAATGCCATATTCTACAGAATTCTAGAAATCTATTCTGCAATATTCTAAAAATCTATTATTTCACAAAATTCTAGAAATAAACTCTTCCACAGAAATCTAGAACACCTCATATCTTCCGATTTCTAGAAATCTCATATTCTGGGGGATTCTAGATGTCCTGTCATCTCAGAATCCTAGAAATTTCCGATTCCACACAATTCTAGAATTACACTATTCCACAGAATTGTATAAGCTCTTTCTCATTTCTGGCGGTAGCATTTTCTACAGTAATCTAGAAATCCTCTTTTGCAGAAATCTGCAAGTAATCTCTTGCACAGTATTCTAGAAATCTCCTACTCCACAAAATTCTAAAAATCCTCTCGTCTACAGAATTCTAGAGTCATTTCTTTCTCCGAATTCTAGAGATACCCCCTTCTACAGCATTCCTGAATTCTTCTACGCCCAGAAATCAATAAATCCTCTATTGCACAGCGTTCTAGAAATCCTCTATTCCCAGAATTCTGTAAGTCTCTTCTCCCTCTGAATTCTACAAATCCCATATTCCACAGAATTCTAAAAGTCCTCTCTTCCACTGAATTCTAAAAATACCCTTTCTACGGAATTCTAGAAATCTATTCCACTCAATTCTAAAAATCTATTATTTCACAGAATTCTAGAAATCACCTCTTCTACAGAATTCTGGAATATTTTGGTTCCTCCCAATTCTAGAAAACCCCTATTCTGTAGGATTCTAGATGTCCTCTCATCTCAGAATCCTAGAAATTTCCTATTCCACAGAATTCTAGCATTACACCATTCCACAGAATTCTATAAATTCTTTCTTTCTCATTTCCATCAGTACCCTAATCTAACGTAATCTAGAAATCCTCCTTCACAGAATTCTACATGTAATCTCTTCCACAGAATTCTAGAAATCTCCTACCCCTCAAAATTCTAAAAATCCTCTTGTCTACAAAATTCTAGAGTCCTCTCTTTCTCCGAATTCTAGAGATACCCACTTCTACAGCTTTTCTGAATCGTTCAACTCCACAGAAATCTTTAAATCCTCCATTGCACAGCGATCTAGAAATCCTCTACTTCGCTGAATTCTGTAAGTCTCCTCTCCCTCTGAATTCTACAAATCCCCTATTCCACAGAATTCTCAAAGTCCTCCCTCCTCTGAATTCTAAAAATACCCTCTTCTTCGGAATTCTAGAAATCTATTCCGCACAATTCTAAAAATCTATTATTTCACAGAATTCTAGAAATCACCTCTTCCACAGAATTCTAGAAGACCTCCTTTCCTCCCAATTTTCAAAATCCCATATTCTGTGGGATTCTAGATGTCCTCTCATCTCAGAATCCTAGAAATTTCCTATTCCACAGAATTCTAGAATTACACCGTTACACAGAATTCTATAAGTTCTTTCTTTCTTTATTCTGGTGATACCCTATTCTACAGTAATCTAGAAATGCTCTTTCAAAGAATTCTACAAGTAATCTCTCCCATAGTATTCATGAAATCTCCTACTCCACAAAATTCTAAAAATCCTCTTGTCTACAGAATTTTAGAGTCCTCTCTTTCTCTGAATTCTAGAGATACTCTCTTCTATAGCATTCCTGAATTCTTCTACTCCCAGAAATCTTGAAATCCTCTATTGCACAGCGTTATAGAAATCCACTACTACGCAGTCTCATCTCCCTCTGAATTCTACAAATCCGTATTCCACAGAATCCTAAAAGTCCTCTCTTCCTCTGAGTTCTGAAAATACCCTATTCTACGGAATTCTAGAAATCTATTCCGCATAATTCTAAAAATCTATTATTTCATGAAATTCTTGAAATAACTTCTTCCACAGAATTCTAGAACACCTCGTTTCCTCCGATTTCTAGAAATGCCCTATTCTGGGGGATTCTAGATGTCCTGTCATCTCAGAATACTAGAAATTTCCTATTCCACACAACTCTACAATTACACTATTTCAAAGAATTCTATAAGTTCTTTCTTTCTCATTTCTGGCGGTACCCTATTCTACAGTAATCTAGAAATCCTCTTTCCTCATCCATAGAATTCTACACCTCTGTTCCTCCCAATTCTAGAAATCCCCTAGTCTATAGAATTCTAGATGTCCTTTCATCCCAGAATCCTAGAAATTTGCTACTCCACAGAATTCTAGAATTAAAATATTGCACATAATTCTATAAGTCCTTTCTTTTTCATTTCTAGCGGTACCCTATTCTACAGTAATCCAGAAATTCTCTTTCAAAGAATTCTACGATTAGTCTCTCCCACAGAATTCTAGAAATGTTGTACTCCACAAAATTCTAGAAATCCTCTTGTCCACAGAATTCTAGAAGTCCTCTCTTTCTCTGGATTCTAGAAATCCTATAACATTCTAGAAATTTTCTACTCCACAAAAATCTTGAAATCCTCAGTTGCAAAGCATTCTAGAAATCCTCTGTTTCACATAAGTCTGTAAGTCTCCTCTCCCTCTGAATTCTACAAACCCCCTATTCCCCAGATTGTAAAAGTCCTCCCTTCCTATGAATTCTTAATATCACCTATTCTACAGAATTCTAGAAATTTATTTCCCAAAATTCTAAAAGTGTTTTATTTCACAGAATTCTAGAAATCGCCTGTTCCACAGAATTCTAGAAGGGCTCCTTTCCTTCCAATTTTAGATATCCCCTATTCTGTGGAATTCTAAATGTCCTCTCATCTCTGAATGCTATAAATTTCCTATTCCACAGAATTCTAGAATTACGCTATTCCACACAATTTTATAAGTCTTTCCTTTCCTATTTCTAGCAGTACCCTATTCTACAGTATTCAAGAAACCCTCATTCACAGAATTCTATGACTAATCTGTTCCACAGAATTCTAGAAATCTCCTGCTCCACAAAATTCTAGAAATACTCTTGTCCACAGAATTCTTTGTGTCCTCTTTTTCTCCAAATTATAGTAATCACCTCTTCTACAGCATTTCTGAAGTCTTCTACACCAGAGAAATCCTAAAATCCTCTATTGCACAGCGTTCTAGAAATCCTCTATTAGGTAGAATTCTCTAAGTATCCTCTCCCTCTGAATTGTACAAATCCCCTATTCCACAGAATTCTAAACATCCTCCCTTCCTCTGAATTCTTAAACTCCCCTATTCTACGGAATTCTAGAAATGTATTCTGCACAATTCTAAAAATCTATTATTTTACAGAATGCTAGAAATCACCTCTTCCACAGAATTCTAGAAGACCTCGTTTCACACAACTCTAGAAATCCAATATTCTGTGGAATTCTAGATGTCCTGTCATCTCAGAATCCTAGAAATTTCCTATTCCACAGAATTCTAGCATTGCACTATTCCACAGAATTCTATAAGTCCTTTCTTTCTCATTTCTAGCAATACCCTACACTACAGTATTCTAGAAATCCACTTTCACAGAATTCTACAAGCAATCTCTTCCATAGAATTCATGAAATCTCCTACTCCACAAAATTCTAAAAATCCTCTTGTCCACAGAATTCTAGTCCTCTCTTTCTCCAAATTCTAGAAATCCCCTGTTCTACAGCAGTCATGAAGTCTTCTACTCCACAGAAATTTGAAATCCTCTATAGCACAGCTTTCTAGAAATCCTGTATTACACAGAATTTCTAAGTCTCCTCTCCCTCTGAATTCTACAAATCCCCTATTCCACAGACATTTAGAAATCTATTCCCAACAGTTCTAAAAATCTATTATTTCACGGAATTCTACAAATTACCATATTTGCCGGCGTATAAGACGATTTTTTGGCCCTGAAAAATATGCCTCCAAGACTTATAAGGCGAGTATATAACAAACTCTGTATTTTTAGTGGAAATTTTAGGGGGTCGTCTTATACGCCCAGTCATCTTATACGCCGGCAAATACGTATTTTTCAGGACCAAAAAATCGTCTTATATGCCTGCAAATAAGGTACCTCTTCCACAGAATTCTACAAGACCTCTTTTCCTCCAAATTCTAAAAATCCCTAGACTATAGAATACTAGCTGTCCTTCCATCTCAGAATACTAGAAATTTCCTATTGCACAGAATTCTAGAATTACATTATTCCACAGAATTCTATAAGTCCTTTCTATCTCATTTCTAGTGGTACCCTATTCTGCAGTAATCTAGAAATCCACTTTCACAGAATTCTACAAGAAATCTCTCCCACAGAATTCTAGAAATGTCGTATCCACAAAATTCTAGAAATCCTCTTTTCCACAGAATTCTGGAGTCCTCTCTTCTCTGAATTCTAGAAATACCCTCTTGTACAGCATTCCTGAATTCTTCTACTCCACAGAAATCTTGAAATCCTCTATTGCAGAGCATTCTAGAAATCCTCTATTATGCAGAATTCTGTAAGTCTTCTCTCCCTCTGAATTCTACAAATTCTTTGCCAGGAAAGGAAACCTAACATTATCACTGGTAATAAAATGTAAAGGGAACTGGCCAACCTTGATGGCTCTGAATGGTCAGAGCTACTAACTCATTGACTCTAGGTTGAGTCACTAGTGATAAAATGTAAAAAGAACTGTCTAACCCAAACCAAACATTGTCACTATTGTTAATATGCAAAGAGAGATGGCCAACCTCAATGGCTCTGAAAGGTCAGAGCAATTACCTCATTGTCTAGTTGAGATAGTAGAGCTTGAGGCAATTTTAGTTTGTTAATTGTATGTAAATTCTAGTTAATTTTCTGCTGCTGGAACTTTTCTGCCTAAGAGATGTCATTGTCTCAGAATCTCAATAAAAAAATGGTAAAAGGCCAGATGGGGGTGAGTCTTCCCACTAGAGGCTTGACTCCCCGCCTGGCCTGCATTTTCCCAAATTAACTCTTTTCCAGTCTCTTCATTTTTATTTTAAGGCCTTCTCCAGAAAGCAGACCCTGAGTGTGTGCCCTGAACCTAGCTGGTTGTGGTGAGGGTTCCCACATCTGTCGCCTTCAATGCTACACTTCTGGAGGAGATGATATTTTTCGCCTAGAGCAAAGGAGGAAAAATACACCTGAAAAAGGTGAGGGAAATTCACCTGAAAAAGGTGAGGGAAATTCACCTGAAAAAGGTGAGGGAAATTCACCTGAAAAAGGTGAGGGAAATTCACCTGAAAAAGGTGAGGGAAATTCACCTGAAAAAGGTGAGGAAAATTCACCTGAAAAAGGTGTGGAAAAATTCACCTGAAAAGGGTGTGGAAAAATTCACCTGAAAAAGGTGAGGAAAAATCACCTGAAAAAGGTGAGGGAAAGCCCATGGCCAGCTGCAGCATTGCGAACTGTAAGTACAGTGGGAATGTCTTTTTTAACCAGGCTAATTGGAAAAATTAAGTTATAAATATAAAGTAAATTTTATTACAAAATTTGGCTTATATACTTAAAGAATGTGGTTTCTTGTTCAAATTAAAATCTTAGTTTGTGTTTGGAATTTAAAATCTGTATAAGAAATGAAACTCCACCATTGAAACCGCTTCTGATGTGGAGAAATTCAAAGCTGGCAGGAGAGGGCAAGACTATCTGCTCTCTGCAATGAGATCACTGAATGCTTTGTTTAAAAGTTATAAAAGAACTTGCAAGTTAGGTGTTATCTTGTCCAAATTGGGTGCTAGTTATTACTTCAGAAAGAAAAAAGGAAAGATAAAATTTTAGATCTGTCTTTATTAAACATGAAAAAAATGTGTGGCCAGATCTGTTGCTGAAACCTCCCAAAATAAGGTAAAGAATGGGGTATTTTGTATTTGAATGGCTACAAACTTACTCCAAATCCTGTGTCAAAAAAAATATTTTTTGGAAGTTTGCTTATATAAAACATAAAGAGGTAAAGTTTAAATTTGCCTCTTAAAAAAATCTAGAGGACAAAATTGAAACTCTTAATTGATTATGTCTTGTATTTTTCTTAGAAATGTAAAGTGTTATTAATCGAGGACATGCAAAATATATTTGACTTATCAGCTTTAAAAGTTCAAAGTATAAGTTAAATTGGAAAAAAATATGTAGTTGTGGTAATTAAAATACCTAAAAGTATAACTTGTTTTTGAGAAAATAAAATGTGTTTTCTCTAATAATTAGGAATTCAAAATAAGTTGCTTATTATTGGCCTAATTAAAAGGGAGGATTAATTCTGTGATCTCAACCAAAAATTGTCTATGCAAAAGCTAGTCTAATTGATATATTGAGATAATAATAAAAGGTATTATAATATTTAAATCATATATGGATATAGATATTTTTTTGGTTTTTTTCCCATGATAAAATTTCATGGCCTTAACAGAAATAATTCTTGGAAAACTCCAAGGGCTCGGAGTAATACAAGAAATTTATTCTCTTTCTTAAAGGAAATATTTTTAAAACAGATCTATTATACTTGAAATTACATGGAAAGCCTTATCAAATAAAAATAAAAATACTTTAGATATTTTAGAAGGTTTACAGGCATGTATTATTACTGGCAAAGGAAAGAAGTTAATAACTCAAATAGGATATCAACCTTTTTAGGAGCAGTCACTGCTCAGTCTCCTCACCCTCATGCTGATCCTAAACAATGGAAAGATGATAGACCTGTATGGGTGGATCAGTGGCCATTAACCACGGAGAAATTAAGTCATATTCATGAATTAATACAAGAACAAATAGAGGCTGGCCACATAGAACCTTCTAATAGTCCCTGGAATACGCCTATATTTACAATCCCTAAAAAGGCGACAGGAAAATGGCGATTGTTACATGATCTTAGAGCGGTAAATGCTACTATGCATACCATGGGAGCTTTACAACCTGGACTTCCAGCGCCTTCACAAATCCCTTTAACTTGGTTCCTCATAGTCGTAGATCTTAAGGATTGTTTTTTTCACAATTCCCTTGGCCCCTCCAGATAAAAAGAGATTTGCATTTTCAGTGCCATCTATTAATTATATAGAGTCTATGAAAAGATATCAAGGGAAGGTTTTACCTCAAGGAATGGCCAATACCCTACTTTGTGTCAAAAATATGTGGCTCAAGCTGTTCAGCCTTTAAGGGACAAATATTCCCAATGTTACATTATTCATTACATGGATGACTTCCTCTTAGCAAGCTCACGGGAAGAACAGACCTTTGCCATGTTTTCACAATTAGAAGAGGAGCTCCCTAAAATGGGGCTTAAGAATTGCTCGAGAAGGTACAAAAAGAAGTGCCTTTTCAATATTTGGGAACCATAATTGAAAGCCAAAGCATTAGGCCTCAGAAGGTGGAGATAAGAAAAGATTGTCTTAAAACTTTAAATGACTTTCAGAAATTATTAGGAGACATTAGCTGGTTAAGACCTTATCTGAAGATCTCTACAGGAGAAATGACGAATTTGTTTAGTTTACTTAGAGGTGACTCTAATCTTTCTTCTCCTCGAACTTTAACTGATGAACTAGGAATGAGTTGCTAAGGGTTGAGCAGGCAATTTCCTCAGCCCAAGTAGCACGGGTACAGCCCGAATTACCTTTATTGGGACAAATTAACCCTACTACAAATAGTCCCACAGGAGTCATCTTTCAAAATAAAAATTCTCCTGCCATTATTGAATGGGTCCACCTAGGACATCAATCCTCTAAAACTGCAGTTACATATGTAGAATTAATAGCCCAGCTATTATTTCTAATTAGGAGACGTTGTAAACAGCTTGAGGGGAAGAGCCTCAGTGTATCTACCTCCCCCTAAATGGGAAGCAATTAGAAATGTTATTTCAAACTGATATAAATTGGCATATTGGGTTAGGTGGATATTCAGGGGAACTTAGCTGTCATCTATTAAAGCATAAATTACCACAATTTTTTTATATAATACCTCCATTATTATACGAAAAAAATACTAGGCAGGAACCTATTCCTGGAGCTTTAACTGTTTTTACTGATGGGTCATCAAATGGAAAAGCTACCTATCATACAATAAATTCAAACCTAGTCATATGGACCAGTCATACTTCTGTACTAAGAACTGAACTAGAAGCTATTAAGGCTGCATTGCAAGATTTCCAAGAGCCTCTTAGTATTGTCTCTGATTCTTTTTATGCTGCAAACTTAGTAAATAGAATTGAAACTGCCTGATTGAAATGGCTTAGTGGCCAAAGTTTATTTTTACTATTCCAACAATTTCAGCTGATTGTACAACAGAGACAATATCCTTTTTATATTACTCATATCAGGGCTCATAGTGTCTTACCTGGTCCTTTAACCAAAGGAAATGCACAGGCTGATCAACTGGTTGCTTTATTAAAAAAAGCCTTAGAATCTCATCAGCTTTTACATCAGCCTGCAAAAATGTTGTCTAAACAATTCTCAATGACTCGACAACAGGCAAAACAGATTATTAAAGAATGTCCAACTTGTATGTTACATGTACCTCAAGGGCCTAACACAGGAGTCAACCCCAGAGGTTTGCTAAGAGGTCATATCTGGCAAATGGATGTAACGCATTATAATTCCTTTGGACGCCTTGGGGCATTACATGTCTCTGTAGATACCTTTTCAAAAGTCCTATGGGCTACTGCATCTACAGGAGAAACTGCCAAACAAGTTATTAATCATTGCCTGGCTGCTTTTGCCATCATGGGAATTCCAAAAATTATTAAAACTGATAATGGGCCTGCATACACAAGCTGTCAATTCCAGGAATTTTGTAAAAGGTGGAAAATTCAGCATATTACAGGAATACCATATAATTCCCAAGGACAGGCCATTATTGAACAACAGCATTAGCAGTTAAAATCCCAGCTTGAAAAACAAAAAAAATGGGATGATGGAGAAATCACCTGTAGGTAGGCTGCACCAAGCCTTGATTACTTTAAATTCTTTCACTTGTGATGATGAAGGAAGGACGCCTATGGAAATACATTGGCATCAGAATAAAACAAAAGAAAATGGTCTAGCTAAATGAAAGGATCCCGAATCCGGTTTATGGAAGAGACTGATCCATTGTTAACCTTTGGCAGAGGGTATGCTTGTATATTCCCAGAGAATTTTTCCAAACCTGTGTGGATTCCTGCTAGAAATATTAAACTGCAACAGGAATCCAAGAAGGAGAATAGCCAGACTAATGAGGACCTTGTGCCTGGAGCCACACCTTGCAGCTCCAGACAATCAACTACTCCAGCTACAGAGGGCAGTGACTCCAAGCAGTCCACTGAAGATGAGCTGGAGGAGGACGAGCCAGACAGGAAACAGCCCCAAGAACACGGGCATGGTAAAGAAGTCAGTACAGACACCGGACATTTGAGAATGTCTTTCTTGCCATGTTAGCAGTAGTCATCTGTATGGTAATTTTACTTGGGACAAATGTGGAAGTGTTTAGGACTTATGTTCCTGACCCTTCATGGGTAAAAGACCCTTCATGGGCTGATCCCTTGCTTAATGTAGTCACCAATAATTCTAAAAACCGTGATCATTTAGGAAGAAAATGGGTGAAGCTGTAAGGTCCCAAACCCCCGGTGAGTCCGACAGAGTGGGCGAAGACCCCAAGTCAAATGCTGAGACCGAAACTTGATGCAAAAAGCAGGAGGTTTTAATACAAGTGCAGCGCAGGGGCTTCTCAGGCAGACAGCAACAGCACTGTCTGCCTGGAGCCCCGAGTAACTGCAGAACATGAGTTTATAAAGGCAAAGACCAACCGCAGGTGGGGTTACACATGGAGGGGGAAAAAGGGAACAAGGAAATAAACACCACAAGCAGGTGGGGTTACACATGGAGGGGGAAGAAGGGAACAAGGAAATAAACACCACACGCAGGTGGGGTTACACATGGAAGGGGAAGAAGGGAACAAGGAAATTCCAAGAAGGAGAGCTGGGCTCGTTAATTACATGTTTTATGACAGGGTAGTCAACAGTCCTCTTTGTCTCTCCCCTTCCCATCAGGGTAGGGAGTTTCTGGGGACTGATTTCATTCTTGCCTAATCTTCAACCATAAAGAACTGACCTCCTCCCTGTCTAATCTTTAACCGTAAAGGTCACATCCTGGAACAGGCAGTGGGGAAGGTCAATTCCTCCATCTTCATGCCCTACATTCCCCCCTTTTCTTTTCAGGGAAGTTCCAATCCTGGAACTATAGGTCTCCATCTTGAGAGAGGGGCAGGTACCTCTGCTAGGGACCCAACTGATTTTTGTAATTCACCTATAGATTTCTCTAGGGTACTTAAATCCTGATCTATTTGTTGACTTAATTCTTGCTCGCACATTTAGCTTTACTAAGCTTTAGACTTTTTCACTGGCTAGCAAAAATGTTTATACCACAGTTCCCATTGAAGTCCAATTCCCCTCCTGCTGGCATCAAGTCTCCTCCTGGCCCATGTGGAGCTCAGGCTAGGGATCTCACAGGTGATGCTGCTGGTTGCCAGGATCCAGGCTGTTTCCTGTGCAGGAGCGGAGAGTGGTGTAGTCAAGTCTGGGTGCCATCAGGTAACAGTGTAGCGTCCTTGCAGGTTGGGGTTAGTCTTTGAGCAGTGAATTCCTTTACCCACACAGAGTCTCCGGGCCAGAAGGGGTGTACAGGGTCCATGGTGGGCACTGGCAGTGCATCTGGAATAAGCTTATGGGTGGCTCTCTGGGTAAACTGCAGAGCCTGTAAGGACTTGAGCAAGGGAACAGTTACAAATTTTAGCTTTTAGTTTCTCCCTGACCCTGGGAAGGATAGAGAGGAAGTTTACCATAGATGATCTCAAAAAATGAGGGGAACCCATCCCAGTAGAGGGCACATCTGGTCCATAAGAGGGAGAAGGGCAGGGGGTTGGTCCAATTTTCACCAGTTTCTAGGACAAATTTAATTAAACTTTTTAGAGTCCTGCTCATGCCTGTCCTAAGATACCTTGCTACAAAGGCTGGGCTGTTATCTGATCCTATGATTACTGGCAGCCTAAACCTAGAGAGAGTTTCTGTCCTAGTGGGGTATGCTTCAACCTGACCTGAGGTGTTTACAAAAGAACAAAAACAAAAAACAAAAGAATTAGCATGTACTTATATCTTAATGTTTGTGGCTTAATCTCTGCGAAATCCACCTCCCAATGCTCTCCTGGGGAATCTCCTTGGGCCTGATCCCGGGGGGACCCTCTTACCTTGCTTAGTATTTACCTGTGCACAGACAGTACTTCTAGTGACTATGCTTTTAATTACCTTATCTAAGCTTGGTAGCACCTGTCTTACAGAAGTTCAGAAGACATGGTGACACCTAAGTGGGTAACCTGGCATAACTGGGCACTAATGTCTGACCTGAAGCCTCTGGGACCAACAGTCTTTCATCTGGTAGAGTCCACCAACCATCTGGTCCTTTGATGACTTGCTTCTGTTCAGTCATTTCCTCATTTTGCTTGGTGCAGGTCAGGGTCCGACAGGGTTACTAAGACTTATAAAGGCCCCACTGGTTTTTGGGCATCTTCCTTAGCAGTTTGGTCTGCGGCTCTATTTCCTCTGGCTTTCATTGTCTCCCCTTTCTGATGTCTTTTGCAGTGCAGTATTGCAGCTGCCTTTGGGAGTCAGATGGCCTCAAATAAGGCTAAAATAATGTCCTTTCAGGCTGGAGTTGGCAACCCTCTTTCCCGGGGGACGGCACTGTGTCCCCATCAAAGGGCCTGGATTAAGGCCAAAAGTTCAGGAACTGTGCCCAAACTGTGTGGTCCATGGTGACTACTGCTGCCCCAGCGTATCAGATCCCATCCTGTACGTAATTGCTCCCATCCGTGAACAGTACCTCCTCTGGTGATGATGGCAGGACATCTGTCAGTACTGCGTCTGTTACCTCTATGCAGTCATGAATGGGTTCCTCTGGATCATCTGGAAGCAGGCTGGCAGGGTTGATGGCCAGTGTCTTATGGAACAGGACACAGGGCTGGTCCAGGGGAAGAGCTTGGCACTGGGTGATTCTGCTGTTTGACATCCATCTCTCTGGAATACTCAAATGAGGGCCTCAATGGCATGGGGTGTTGTCAGGGCTAGCTCCTGGCCCAGAGTCTGCTTATCTGCCTCCTTCACCAGCAATGCTGTAGTGGCCACTGCCCAGAGCACACTGGCCACTCTGCTGCCACAGGGTCTAGCTTCTTAGACAGATAGGCATCAGGTCTCTTCCAGGGACCTAGAGTCTGAGTGAGAACCCCTTTCTTTAATGCCCCTTACCTCAATCCCTTGGTGACATCTGGCAAGGATAGGGCAGGTGCTGAGATGAGATCCTACTTTAGCTCCTCAAAGGCCAGTTGTTCTACTTTGGTCCAGCTCAGCAGCTGCATTCCCCCATTATGTATTCCTTCCCAGGTCTATGGTCCTTCTCGATGTCCCAGGAAAACAGGCAGTTTGTCTGGTGGCTCTCTGGACTGATATCTTCTTAGATGTCCCATTGGCTCTGTCAAGACTGAATAAACTGCCCCAGTGTTCACCAGTAAGTTAATAGGTTTGCCTCTCACTTGTAAGGTTACCCGTGGGGGCTAAATGGAAAGGAGTCCTGGTCCTGTTAGTCCTCTTCCTCTATGTTAAAAAACTCCTGAAGTTTAAGTCTCCCTTTCTTGCCTCTAGCTAATCTGCTAGGACATCCTCCCTTGCAGTGCCTTTGTTTCCTACAACAGGCATACTAATTCCTTCTTATTTACTGCTGGCTTTTTCCTCCTTTCAACCTTTCTCTGTTCCCCTTCTCATCACATGCACAACCTTCACAAAAATATTCACTATTTTAAATTACCCTTCAAACTTTCTCTCTATGTCTTTGAAAAATGCAAAACCATGCCTTAAACCTTCCATTATTAAAAAATACTTAGAAAAGGAGAGAGGGAAGAGAGAGCAGGCTCAGCCCCCTGTTCCCAGGCCTCCAGCCGCTTGAAATTTAAAGTGACACATTTTTCCTACAGATAAGGATCTCAGTTTCTGATAAGCCTGAAAAGAGGAATAGGGGAATTTCTAACTGCACTTTTAAGCTCCTTAAGCCCCTAACAGAACAAGGTGAAAAACGTCCAAACAGTCATGGGGGTTTGGGGGTCTCATTGGGGTACAGGGGGGGTCACAAAAGAATTTCCCTCCTAGTCAGCCACTCCCTCCAGTTACTCTAAACAACCCCTGGAGGGAATGGACAGGGGGCGGCGCAGGTCCCAGGTGGCGAAGGCGCTGCTTCCACAGAGGCATTTTCATCTGGTGGTCCACTGAGAAAATCATTTGCCTCCTGCTGATGAAGGTGGTGCAGGGGAACAGGTGACCCTTACACTGAAATCAGAGTCCCTGAATGTTCTGAAAAGTTCTTCTGCTCGACTGTTTCCATTACCGTATTTGCCTGCATATAAGACGACTTTTTGGCCCTGAAAAATATGCCTCCAAGTGGGGGGTAGTCATATACGGCAAGTATATAACGAACTCTGTATTTTTAGTGGAAATGTTAGGGGGTCGTCTTATATGCCCAGTCGTCTTATATGCCAGCAAATACGTATTTTTCAGGGCCAAAAAATCGTCTTATACGCCGGCAAATATGGTAATATTATTGATTTTAAAACCATAACTTAAGAGTTGACATATACACCAGGACCTAGTTGTCCTCAAAATATTTTTTTTCTTTCTAAAGATTTTACAAAGTACTGTAATCATTAATCACATCAAATTTAAATGACCAATTGAGACAAACAGTTCTGAAACCATTCCTCCACCACTGATGATAACTGGGTGGAGGCAGGTGTCTGAAATAAGATTCATTTAGTTTTTGAGCTAGCTGGGCAGACTTGGTGACTTTGCCAGCACAGTCTTCCTTCTTGTAAATAGTGAACCTAAGAATTTGATATCTGCTTTTAACTTCCCGTACCACAATTGTTACAACTTCATACCTTCAAATTAATAAACATACATAGAACTTTTGTTAGGCCAGCCGTTTTCCCTCTGGCAGAAAGCAAGCACCCCTGGGGAAAGAGTTCCCCGTGGCCACTTAGGGCGGTTTGCTAGCTGTCAGAGCACTTAGTTTTAAACAAATTAAAAGTTTCCTTCCTTCTCCTTCTTTTTCTCTCACAGATTTTCACACTTACATGAACAAATAATTATACCCAAGCAGACAAAGAAAATATCAAACAAACGTCTGTACTTATACCCTTTCAATAAACAAGTAACATTATAGTGTTTTAGCAAAACAGAAAAGGCACTCATGTTGGACAAAGAAACCAGGACTAATACTCTAGGAACTGTGAGGGGAAAGTAATCTTACAGACCCGCATTGACCTGGGAAAAAGTGCGGTTAAATCAAAAGCATTAATATGAGACAGAGACAAAGAACAAAAAGCTATACAACAAGACATCGAGGCCACACGAACTTACACAGATACAGAATACCAGACCAGATATGGGATGATATCCCTCCCAGATACCAGACGAAGGATGATATCCCTCCCAGACGCCAGCCTGGCCAGACACGCAAGTGCCGTTGGCGGCCAGCTACCAGAAGTGACCAAGACCTCTCGGTCACAACCCGTCCCTGGAGCGACCCCCAGGGTGACAGCTTTTCTGGTCGAAGACCATTCAACCAGAGGTGCTGATTCCTGTCCCAGACGAGGGATGAAATTCCTCCCAGATTCCAGAGAACACCAAAAACGAACAGAGTACAAGACAAACACTGAGCGGCTCCGGAGTCTGCTTACCTCCAAGACCGATCTTGGTGCTTGAGGGGTGGTCGCCCCAAGTCCCGGACGAGCTCCCAAATGTAAGGTCCCAAGACCCCCAGTGAGTCCGACGGAGTGGGCGACGACCCCAACTCAAACGCCGAGAACGTAACTTGATGCAAAAAGCAGGAGGTTTTAATACAAGCACAGCACAGGGGCTTCTCAGGCAGACAGCAACAGCGCTGTCTGGCTGGAGCCCCGAGTAACTGCAGAACATGAGTTTATAAAGGCAAAGACCATACCCAGGTGGGGTTACACATGGAGGGGAAGAAGGGAACAAGGAAATTCCAAGGAGAGCTGGGCTCGTTAATTACATGTTTTATAACAGGGTAGTCAATAGTCCCCTTTGTCTCTCCCCTTCCCATCAGGGTAGGGAGTTTCTGGGGACTGATTTCATTCTTGCCTAATCTTCAACCGTAAAGAACTGACCTCCTCCCTGTCTAACCTTTAACCATAAAGGTCACATCCTGGAATAGGCAGTGGGGAAGGTCAATTCCTCCATCTTGGGGCCCTACAGAGCAAGGAAATTTAATTACATAAGTCTTGCCACCCAGCTTCCCTTTTTGTATGACATAATCAAACCACTGTTCCTTTGTGTGTAAAAAATTAAATAGAGGTTTCTGGCTTGCACCAAAGTAGAGGAATATCACTACTTGCTCCTGAGAGAGGTGCAGAGAATATAACTAAGATCTTGTCTATATAAAAAGAAATTGACAGCCAGTTTGAATTTGAATTGTCATTGGCTTAGAGCAAAAGTATTCTTGCATGGTATTATCCTACAATGTCATTAATTTTTAATGTAATAGCATATTTTACAATTATTACAAACAAATTTAAATTTAACTTTTGAATGTTTGGCAGCAATTTAAAGGACATGAAAGGATTTAATCCCTTCCACTGTGGAAAGCCTCACTGGGAAGGTACTTGAGCATTCTATATTGGCCTTTCGTGCCTTATTTGCAAAGAGGAACCTCTCCTCAAAATCCAATTGCCCACAGCTGTTGCTTGAGTTTTCAATTCATGCTGAGGTTAAAGCTTTAAGATGGCTGGAACCATGGATCTGTTTCTTGCACAATGGTTTGAGTGGGCCTTCCCTGGAGAAGCAACCTGGGTTCCCAAAGATCAATGCAGGGGCCCTGCCAGCAGGCGAGAGCATCCCAAGGCAGATTCTGGGCATGAAGGCCATAGGGGCCATCAGGAGAGAACTTGGGGGTGAACAGAGGTGGGGTACAGAACCTCACCCCCCCAAATGTTGCAGGGGCTTGAATAATCGCCCCTTCTGAGGGAGGTCTCCTGCCCCATGGCTGCTTCCTGCTTCCCATGCCCAGCACAGATTGGGATCCAGGCGACAAACAGATTTGGCCCAGTTCAGATTGAGATCCAGCTACAAATGAGAGACTTGGCCCAGCTCAGATTGGGACCTAGACAATAGAGAAGTGGCAATGGCTACTGCCCTATATCTAAATCTAGCCTAAATCTAGGAGTGCTCGGGGCTCTCTCAAGGATGCATATAATCCTTTCCATTAATTTTTACAGAGTAAACTAAAATTGTTGTTAAAAGTATTAAATTTGACAGTAAAATAGTCAAGTTTTCAGATTAATTTAATTTGGCTAAGTGAAATGAGTTAATATTCAAGAAAGTTTAATTTAGCTGTTCCTAAAGTATTAACAAAAATTTCTATTGATAGTTGATTTCATGGTAAAATTGTTTCACATGCAATGTCATAGTTTTTGTGCAAAAAAATTAAAATTTAAAAGTTACCAAAACAGCATTATAAAAAATTTCTAAAAGCCTCTTAATAATTAAATAAAAGAGGGGGATAGTGTAAAAATACCATGTAAGGAAAAATGTCCTGTAAGTAAATTACATCTAGAAAAGTTTTTTCTTTTGAAAACCAATTTTAATTTGTAATGATAGCAGTAAGATAGCCATATAAAACACAAATAGTATCAAAATAAGTCAGGAAAATTATTTGGGCAAAAAGTGTCCCAAGTAAAATTTATAGAAAACATTCCTTTATTAATTTTGGTCGAGATATGTTTATATATTTTCAGAAAACAACTCCAAGACCATGTGGATTCCTGCAACAGAGGAATTAGCAGGAATTCTCCAGCCATAAAGACAAGAGGAGAAACAGTCCAGACATGGAAGACACTGAGGAGGCCTTGCCATGCCAGCAGTCAGCAGCTGTGCTTCACTGCAGGTTGGCCAGAACCAAACCAGAGATGGTCGGACCTGCATCGCCACTGTTTGTACACCATCCAGATATCATTGCTGACATACACATAAGGAACTTTGGGAATCAGAACTTTGGGACTGAGAACTTTTGGACTAAGAACTTTTGGACACTGAAACTTTTACTTAGAACTCTTGGACTTTGACATTGGGACTCAAACATTTCGTTCTTATATGTTTATTTCTGGTCTGTAAATGCAAGATTTTTTAAAGGAAGGAATTGGGGGGAGATGCCGGGAACCGAAACCCAACATTATCACTGGTAATAAAATGTAAAGGGAACTGGCCAACCTTGATGGCTCTGAATGGCCAGAGCTACTAACTCATTGACTCTAGGTTGAGTCACTAGTGATAAAATGTAAAAAGAACTGTCTAACCTAAACCAAACATTGTCACTATTTTTAATATGGAAAAAGAGATGGCCAACTTAAATGGCTCTGAAAGGTCAGAGCAATTAACTCATTGTCTAGTTGAGATAGTAGAGCTTGAGGCAACTTTAGTTTGTTAATCATATGTAAATTCTTGTTAATTTTCTGCTGCTGGAACTTTTCCTCCTAAAAGATGTCATTGTCTCAGAATTTCAATAAAAGAAATGGTAAAAGGCCAGTTGGGGGTGAGTTTTCCCACTAAAGGCTTGACTCCCCGCCTGGCCTGCATTTTCCCAAATAAACTCTTTCCCAGTCTCTTCATTTTTAGTGTATGGTCTTCTCCAGAAACCGGACCCTGAGTGTGGGCCCTGAACCACACTGGTCGTGGTGAGGGTTTGAACATCCCTTATTCCACAGAATTCTAATAGTCCTCCCTTCCTCTAAATTCTTAAAATCCCCTATTCTATGGAATTCTAGAAATCTATTCCCTACAATTCTAAAAATCTATTATTTCACATAATTCTAGAAATCACCTCTTCCACAGAATTCTTGACCTCTTTTCCTAGCAATTCTATAAATCCCCTAGTCTATAGAATTCTAAATGTCCACTCATCTCAGAATCCTAGAAATTTACTATTCCAAAAAATCATAGAACTACACTATTCAACAGAATTCTATAAGTCCTTTCTTTCACATTTCTAGCAATACCCTATTCTACAATAATCAAGAAATCCACTTTCACAGAATGATACAAGAAATCTCATCCACAGAATTCTAGAAATCTCCTACTACACAAAATTCTAAAAATCCTCTTGTCCACAGAATCCTAGTGTCCTCTCTTTCTCCGAATTCTGGAAATCAAGTCTTCTAAAGCATTCCTGAAGTCGTCTACTCCTCAGAAATATTGAAATCATCTATTGCACAGCGTTGTAGAAATCCTCTATTACACAGAATTCAGTAAGTCTCCTCTATCTCTGAATTCTACAAATCCACTATTCCACAGAATTCTAAAAGTCCATTTTTCTGAATTCTGAAAATTCCCTATTCTACAGAGTTCTAGAAATCTATTCCCCACAATTCTAAAAACCTATTATTTCACAGAATTCTAGAAATCACCTCTTCCACAGAATTCTATAAGACCTCTTTTCCTTCTTATTCTAGAAATCCCCTAGTCTATAGAATTCTAGATGTCCTTTCATCTCATAATCCTAAAACTTTCCTATTCCACAGAATTCTAGAATTACACTATTCCACAGAATTCTATAAGTCCTTTCTATATCATTTCTAGTTGTATCCTATTCTACAGTAATCTAGAAATCCTCTATCACAGAATTCTACAAGTAATCTCTTCCACAGAATTCCAGAAGACCTTGTTTCTTCCCAATTCTAGAAATCCCCTATTCTGTGGAATTTTGATGTCCTGACATCTCAGAATCCTAGAAATTTCCTATTCCACAGATTTCTAGATTTGCGCTATTCCACAGAAATCTAGAATTACGCTATTCCACAGAATTCTATATGTCCTTTCTATCTCATTTCTAGCGGTACCCTATTCTACAGTAATCTAGAAATCTACTTTCACAAAATTCTAGAAATCTCCTACTCCAAAAAATTCTAAAAATCCTCTTGTCCACAGAATTCTAGAGTCCTCTATGTCTCTGAATTCTAGAAATCCCCTCATCTACAGCATTCCTGAAGTGTTCTACTGCACAGCAATCTTGAAATCCTCTATAGCACAGCGTTCTAGAAATCCTCTATTACGCAGAAGTCTGTAAGTCTTCTCTTTCTCTGAATTCTACAAATCCCCTTTCCACAGAACTCTAAAAGTCCTTACTTCTTCTGAATTCTAAATATCAGTAGAAGAGATTTACTGATTTCATCGTAATAGAGGATTTCTAGAAAGCTGCACAATAGAGGATTTCAAGATTTCTGTGGAGGAGAAGACTTCAATAATGCTGTATAAGAGGGTATCCCTAGAATTCAGAGAAAGAAAGTACTCTAGAAATCTGTAGACAAGAGGATTTTTTTAATTTTGTGGAGTAGGAGGTTTCTAGAATTCTGTGGAAGAGATTACTTGTAGAATTCTATGAAAGAGGATTTCTAGAGAACTGTAGAGTAGGGTACCACTAGAAATGAGAAAGAAAGGACTTATAGAATTCTTTGGAATAATGTTATTCTAGAATTCTGTGGAATAGGAAATTCCTAGGATTCTGAGATGACATGACATCTAGAATTCCACAGAATAATGTGATATCTAGAATTGGGAGGACAGATCCGGGGAAAATGGCGGAAGAATAGGTAGGCAAGTTCGGACCCCGGTCCCTTATAGGAATCAGAGAGCACCCGAGGGTCTCACTGGGAGTGCCTCTCAACAAGCCAAGAGAAAGGCGAACCCCTGGGGTAACTGGAGGACGCCTGATCAGGTTGTCCCTGACAGTTAAGCTCCCACAGCCCAATCCTTTCCCGGAGCTAACTAAGGGCGAAGACGGGGAAATCTCGCCATCTTGACGGGAAGAGATTTTGGTTAGAGGACAGAATAGCCAGGCTGTAAAGACCACCAAGTAGCTGTTTGCCCCTAAACGTCGACCACAATCAGCACGAATGCTTGGATTAAGAGGAGTGCTCTACCCCCGGGTGAAAAATCAGATTTTGCGGAGATCAGGTGAGTTACCTCGGTGGCACGCACATCCCTCCAAGCAGCAGCTCTTGCACAGCAGCCTGCGCGTACCAGCCTGTGAGCACCAGCTTGAGTGCACCAGGCGCACAGAGGGGTCTGTGTTTATAAGAAACCCAGAGCTGCGCTGGAGGCACCCCTGACTGTGGTCAGGGCTCCTAAGTGGGGGTTATCTAAGGAGCAGCAGGTCTGAATCTGACTCAGAGAGATTTACAGGCCAGTGTGGTGGGCTCCTCCTGCCCAACCCCCACCCCTCCATAGATCAGGGACACAGAGAGGGGAAAAAACTAGAAAGACCTCAGAACCAGGGCTCTCTGCCACCAAGAAACACCACCACCTAGAGGCTACAGTACATATGGACTCTAGAATGGCTGAAAAATCAAGACCTGATTACAACACGGAAGAAACAGAGGGATTTGCAATTAATGCCCAGACTGGGAACTGGTGAGCTAGACTGAACAACAGAGGAAGTGAATGACCATCAGTACTGCAAATTTTATTTAATTTTTTATTTTTATTTTCTAATTGTTTAATTTTTTTTCTGTTTTTGTTTTGTTTTTTTAAATTACATTAGTGGCAAAGTTTACTTAAGAAGATATATTTTTTTTAATCTTTCCTCACTTGATTTTACCTTTCTAATTAATTCACTTTTATATGTAATCAATATTATTACTACTACTAGTTTGCCCTTTTTATCTTTTTTGTCTTATTTTCTTTTGTTTATAATTTTCTTTTAAGTACCATATTATATACCTTTTTCTTTTTCTCTTTTTTTCTTTCTTTTCTCTTTTTTTACCCTTTGGGATTACTATTCAACAGACTACTTATACCTTTCCTTCTCCAACTCTCTATTCTAACTCAACTTTACCTTTATGCCATCACCCTCTTCATAATCCATTCACTTTGGTGCCCTGCTTACATTAACTCTTTACTGCTCTAGATTTTCCCTATTTTTTCTACTTACCCCTCCTAAAATTTCACCCTACCAGTGTATATCTAACCCCCAACCTCCTACTCCAAGCCCATTCACACCTAACTTGTCGCTGTCCTTAAAAAAAAAAAAATCCTTCTCTCCACCCCTTTGTAGTTGTATGCTAAATGCTAACTATATCAAAGATTTATGCTTTTTTGTAAGATTGGTTTGCTTATTCCGTTTACTTGATTGTATGATGTTGTTAGCTGGGTTCTAGTCACCTTTATTGGAGGATATTAATATTGCAAACACTTTTCTGTTCAGTGTCTTGTGTGTTGTACCTGGTTGTGTTGTATTTTATACCTTTCAATGTTAGCAGGAGAGAGAAAACTTCATAAACAGGCATACTAAAAAGAAAGATCATAGGGAGGCTAAGAAACAACCCGCCTATTAAAGAAAATCAGCAATCACCAGAAAAGGAAGTAAACGATTTAGAGGCAAGCAACCTATCAGAGCAAGAATTCAGAGTAGTAATCATGGGATGGATAAAAACAATGGAAGACACATTTGACAATATGAGTAAGACCCAAGAGGAAATGCAAAAGAACCAAGAAGAAATGAAAAATGACATAGCTACTGTAAATAACTCAATAGAAAGTATCAAAAGTAGGCTAGATGAAGCAGAGGACCGAATCAGTCAGCTAGAAGACAAGATGGGAAAAAATACCCAATCAGAGCAGCTTTTTGAAAAAAAATTTAAAAGCAAGAAGAGAGCCTACGGGAACTTTGGGACATTACAAAATAAAACAATATTAGAATAATAGGGGTTCCAGAAGGGGGAAAAAAAAAAGAGAGGAAGGCATAGAAAAACTGTTTCAAGATATAATGACAGAAAACTTTCCTGAGATAGAGAAGAAAAAACCCATACAAATACAAGAAGCTCGCAGAGTCCCAAGCAAAATGTATCCCCAAAGAACAAGAGCTAGGCACATTATACATAAAGTGCAAAATAACGAGAAAGCAAGAAACTTAAAAGCAGCCAGAGAGAGATAGGTTACATATAAAGGAACCCCCATCAGACTAGCAACTGATTTCTCCACAGAAACTCATCAGGCCAGAAATGAATGGGATGAAATATACAAAGTCATGCAAAGGAAGGGTCTGAATTCAAGAATACTGTACTCAGCAAGGCTATCAATCAAGATTGAAAATGAAATTAAGAGCTTAACAGACAAAAAAAAGACTAAAGGAATTTATCTCCACCAAACCAGCAATGTAAGAAATGGTAAGAGGTTTAATGTAAAAATAAAGAAATAGGAAGCAAAGAAGGAACACAGGGCTATAGAATAAAAATGGCATTCAGAACCTGGGAGTTTTGATGACATCACTGTGAGGTCTAGAGGGCATACTCAGTTTGAGGGATAGAGCCAGCTTCAGGGGCTAGGGTTAGGGTTAGCAAATGGGTTTCGGGAGAGGATATCATGTATCACCCTAACTCTAACCCTAACCCTAATCCTAACCCACAGGGCTGGCGGGTTTGAAGACAGGGACACGTGCCCTGTTCTCCAGAAAATGCTTTCCTGCATCATCCCTCAGGTGTCTTTAGGCATCTTGTAGGCTCTTGCTTTGGCAAAAGTCCAAAGCCCTGAGGGGTCTGTAGGTCAGCCTGCTTAAAGGAAAGCATACAGGCCATAGAGCCCTGCACCCTTGAGGTCACTCACTCAGTCACAGGACACTTCAGAATGTAGAACTCTGGTCACCAGGCAACCTTCTCATGGAGGCCAGGGCCAGGAGCAGTCGAAGTCATCCTAGGCATCCTTGCCACTGCTTACTTGTGTGTGGATGTGCGTGTGCGTGTTCTTGTGGCAGTGTGTGCTGGGGTACAAGAAAGTGCAGGAGGGCTGGTTTGCTGGGTCTCTCCAGTGCATATGTGAGGTCCTGGGGACACAAGAGGAAGTGAGTGCTGGGGACCAAGCGCCCCTACCCTATGGAAATCGTACGCATGGCAGGATCATGTTACTCCTTCCTTCGTGGCTGCAACTCAATCCAGCCAACCGTGTGTGCCACCAGGTGGGGGGAAAAGACTTTATGTAAGGGGTTTTCCCTACTGTGAGGATACTCAGGCAGGTTTGGCTAAGTGCCCGGATTGCAGGCGGTGCCTCTCAGAGTTCACCCTGGAGATCATGGAGGTGCTTACAGAACTCTGGAAACTCACAAACTGAAGTAAGTTTAATGTCTAAGAATGAGTATAAAACACGAGGATTACATCAACAAAGAGCCTTGTTAACAGCAACACATTGTTTAATGACAGGAGAATTGTGTTGAAACATCAGAGAAAGTAGGTTGCTATAGGTTACCGGTCTACCTCAGTGCCAGTGACTTGTCTTTTTTCAAAGAAGGCTGAGAAGCTTTGAAACAGGAAGTGCTGACCTCATCAATGGTCAGGGCCACGGGAGCAGGCCCACGTGCCCCGGTGATAATTATGTGCGCCTGAGCCAACCTGGGAGGAAGTTCATGCCTTACCTGAGGCTGCACACTGCCCAGTGACAGCAGGTGTAGGAGGGGAGACCAGGGCCACTGTGTGCGTTGAGCGAGACAGTTGTTGGGGGAAGCTCTTCCAAAGACCCCCCCACCTCCTGAGACCAACTGCAGACCAGCTCTCTCCCCAGGCCTGTGGCCAGCCAAGTGAGGGGAGAGGGGCCTGTCTCCCGGATGCAAGGTTGCCTGGTGACCACAGTTCTACATTCCGTACTGTCCTGTGACTGAGACAGTGACCTCAAGGGTGCAGGGCTCTATGGCCTGTATATTTTCCTTTAAGCAGGCTTATCTTCAGAACCCTCAGGGCTTTGGACTTTTGCCAAAGCAAGAGCCTACAAGATCCCTAAGGACACCCGAAGGATGATGCGGGAAAGCATTTTCTGGAGAACAGGGCACGTTTCCCTCTTCAATCCTGCCAGACCTGCTGGTTAGGGTTAGGGTTATGGTTAGGGTTAGGATTAGGGTTATGTCTAGGGCTAAGCCTAGGGTTAGGGTTATGATTAGGGTTAGGGTTAGGGTTAGCATATGGGTTCTGGGAGAGTTTATCATGTATCAGCCTTTGAATTCACGCTGAAAGAGATGCCCTCACTGGAGCATGAGTGTAACACGGCGAATTGAAAACTATAGGCTACAAAAATTTTAGAATGGTACTTCCTACACTAGAAATGCATGTTCAACTAGATGTAAGACCCGAATAACACAATGTTGGCATTGGAAAAAACCAGTTACAAGGCTGATAATTTGATGTGGTACAGTTTCCCTTTGATTTTAATTGTCAAATTGGCTTGGTGTTTGTGAGGTGGGGAAAGCTGGTGAAAAATTTCACAACTCCTCTTCAAGGACTGTACGACAGTATCTGAGTACTTCAAGAAGTCGCCGAAACTGTGTTGGCTCAGTGGTAGAGCGTCGGTCTGCAGACTGAAAGGTGCTGGGTACAATTCTGGACAATGGCATGTACCTTGGTTGCAGATACATCCCCAGTAGGGGATGTGCAGGAGGCAGCTGGTCGATGTTTCCCTCTCATAGATGATCCTGGCTCTCTATCTCTTTCCCATCCTCTGTAAAATATCTATAAAATATATATTTTAAAAAAAGAACCAAGAGAGGTGAACAATAGCCAACCTTGTGTTCAAATAGTAGTAAAGTCATCAAAAGGCCCTTATGATAACTGTATGAAAATGGAAAACCTGCCAGATCTCCACATAAAAGAGCAGGACAATGTATGTGACAATAATTCTTTCCCGTGCTGGTAGTAATGTAAAAAAAAAAAAAAATGTCATTTCACCTTGGAATTCATATGAAAGCAGCTACAGACCCTTGGAGGTACATACAGAACTCTGGAAACTCACTAACAGAAGTAAGCTTAATGTCTAAGCATGAGTATAAATCAAGAGGATTACATCAACAAAGAGCCTTGCTAACAGCAACACATTGTTTAATGATAGGAGAATGGTGTTGAAACATCAGAGAAAGTAGGTTGCTATAGGTTAGCGGTCTACCTCAGTGCCAGTGACTTGTCCTTTTTCAAAGAAAGATGAGAAGCTTTGAAACAGGAAGTGCTGACCTCATCAAGTGGTCAGGGCCAGGTGAGCAGGCCCACGTGCCCCGGTGATAATTATGTGGGTCTGAGCCAACCTGGGAGGAAGTTCATGCCTTACCTGAGGCTGCACACTGCCCAGTGACAGCAGGTGTCGGAGGGGAGACCAGGGCCACTGTGTTCGGTGAGAGAGACAGCTGTTGGGGGAAGCTCTTCCAAAGACACCCCACCCCCTGAGACCACCTGCAGACGAGCTCTCTCCCCAGGCTGTGGCCAGCCAAGTTAGGGGAGAGGGGCCTGTCTCCCCGATGCAAGGTTGCCTGGTGACCAGAGTTCTACATTCCATACTGTCCTGTGACTTAGCCAGTGACCTGAAGGGTGCAGGGCTCTATGGCCTGTATGCTTTCCTTTAAGCAGCCTGACCTGCAAACCCTCAGGGCTTTGGATTTTTGCCAAATCAAGAGCCTACAAGATCCCTAAGGACACCCGAGGGATGATGCAGGAAAGCATTTTCTGGAGACCAGGGCACCTGTCCCTGACTTCAAACCCGCCAGCCCTGCCAGTTAGGGTTAGGGTTAGGGTTAGGGTTAGGGTTAGGGTTAGGGTTAGCGTTAGGGTTAGGGTTAAGGTTAGGGTGGGTTATGGGTAGGGTTAGGGTTAGGTCTAGGTCTAACCCTAACACTAATCCCTAACCCTAACCCTAACCCGAACCCTAACCCTAACCCTAGTCCTAGCTCTAGCCCTTGCCCTAGCCCTAGCCCTAGCCCTAGGCCTAACACTAACCCTAACCCTAACCCTAACCCTAACCCTAACCCTAACCCTAACCCTAACCCTAACCCTATCCCTAACCCTTACCCTAACCCTAACCCTAACCCTAACCCCAACTGGCAGGGCTGGCGGATTTGAAGTCAGGGGCACGTGCCCTGGTCTCCAGAAAATGCTTTACCTCATCATCCCTTTGGTGTCCTTAGGGATCTTGTAGGCTCTTGCTTTGGCAAAAGTCCAAAGCCTTGAGGTTTCTGCAGGTCAGCCTGCTTAAAGGAAAGGATACACGCCATAGAGCCCTGCACCCTTGAGATCACTGGCTCAGTCACAGGACAGTAGGGAATGTAGAACTCTAGTCACCAGGCAACCTTGCATCGGGGAGACAGGCCCCTCTCCCCTCACTTGGCTGGCCACAGGCCTGGGGAGAGAGCTCGTCTGCAGGTGGTCTCAGGGGGTGGGGTGTCTTTGGAAGAGCTTCCCCCAACAGCTGTCTCTCTCACTGCACACAGTGGCCCTGGTCTCCCCTCCGACACCTGCTGTCGCTGGGCAGTGTGCAGCCTCAGGTAAGGCATGAACTTCCTCCCAGGTTGGCTCAGACCCACATAATTATCAACGGGGCACGTGGGCCTGCTCACCTGGCCCTGACCACTTGATGAGGTCAGCACTTCCTATTTCAAAGCTTCTTAGCCTTCTTTGAAAAAAGAGAAGTCACTAGCACTGAGGTAGACCGCTAACCTATAGCAACCTACTTTCTCTGATGTTTCAACACCATTCTCCTGTCATTAAACAATGTGTTGCTGTTAGCAAGGTTCTTTGTTGATGTAATCCTCGTGTTTTATATTCATTCTTACACATTAACCTTACTTCAGTTTGTGAGTTTCCAGAGTTCTGTAAGCACCTCCAAGGGTCTGTAGCTGCTTTCCTATGAATTCCAAGGTGAAATGACATTTTTTTTTTTACATTACTACCAGCACGGGAAAGAATTATTATCACATACACTGTCCAGCTCTTTTATTTGGAGATCTGGCAGGTTTTCCATTTTCATACAGTTATCATAAGGGCCTTTTGATGACTTTACTACTATTTGAACACAAGCTTGGCTATTGTTCAACTCTCTTGGTTCTTTTTTTAAAAAATATATTTTAGTGATATTTTACAGAGGAAGGGACAGAGATAGAGAGCCAGGAACATTGATGAGAGAGAAACATCGACCAGCTGCCTCCTGAACATCCCCTACTGGGGATGTATCCGCAACCAAAGTACATGCCATTGACCAGAATCGAACCCAGCACCTTTCAGTCCGCAAACCGACGCTCTACCACTGAGCCAACACAGTTTCGGCGACTTCTTGAAGTACTCAGATACTGTCGTACAGTCCTTGAAGAGGAGTTGTGAAATTTTTCACCAGCTTTCCCCACCTCACAAACACCAAGCCAATTTGACAATTAAAATCAAAGGGAAACTGTACCACATCAAATTATCAGCCTTGTAACTGGTTTTTTCCAATGCCAACATTGTGTTATTCGGGTCTTACATCTAGTTTAACATGCATTTCTAGTGTAGGAAGTAGCATTCTAAAATGTTTGTGGCCTGTAGTGTTCAATTCGCCATGTTACATTCATGCTCCAGTGAGGGCATCTCTTTCAGCGTGAATTCAAAGGCTGATACATGATAAAGTCTCTCAGAAACCATATGCTAACCCTAACCCTTACCATAACCATAACCCTAACCCTAACTCTAGCCCTAGCCCTAGCCCTAGCCCTAACCCTAACCCTAACCCTAACCCTAACCCTAGCGTTAGCCCTAGACCTACCCCTACCCCTAGCCCTAGCCCTAGCCCTAACCCTAACCCTAACCCTAACCCTAACTGGCAGGGCTGGCGGTTTTGACGTCAGGGACACGTGCCCTGGTCTCCAGAAAATGCTTTCCTGCATCATTCCTTGGGTGTCCTTTGGGATCTTGTAGGCTCTTGCTTTGGCAAAAGTCCAAAGCCCTGATGGTTCTGCAGGTCAGCCTGCTTAAAGGAAAGCATACAGGCCATAGAGCCCTGCACCCTTCAGGTCACTGGCTCAGTCACAGGACAGTATGGAATGTAGAACTCTGGTCACCAGGCAACCTTGCATCGGGGAGACAGGCCCCTCTCCCCTCACTTGGCTGGCCACAGGCCTGGGGAGAGAGCTCATCTGCAGGTGGTCTCAGGGGTTGGGGTGTCTTTGGAAGAGCTTCCCCCAACAGCTGTCTCTCTCACTGCACACAGTGGCCCTGGTCTCCCCTCCGACACCTGCTGTCGCTGGGCAGTGTGCAGCCTCAGGTAAGGCATGAACTTCCTCCCAGGTTGGCTCAGACCCACATAATTATCACCGGGGCACGTGGGCCTGCTCACCTGGCCCTGACCACTTGATGAGGTCAGCACTTCCTGTTTCAAAGCTTCTCAGCTTTCTTTGAAAAAAGATAAGTCACTGGCACTGAGGTAGACCGGTAACCTATAGCAACCTACTTTCTCTGATGTTTCAACACCATTCTCCTGTCATTAAACAATGTGTTGCTGTTAGCAAGGCTCTTTGTTGATGTAATCCTCTTGATTTATACTCATGCTTAGACATTAAGCTTACTTCAGTTAGTGAGTTTCCAGAGTTCTGTATATACCTCCAAGGGTCTGTAGCAGCTTTCATATGAATTCCAAAGTAAAATTACATTTTTTTTTTTTACATTACTACCAGCACTAGAAACTAGTAGTATCACATACATTGTCCAGCTCTTTTATTTGGAGATCTGGCAGGTTTTCCATTTTCATACAGTTATCATAAGGACCTTTTGAGTACTTTACTACTATTTGAACACAAGCTTGGCTATTGTTCAACTCTCTTGGTTCTGTTTTTTAAAAATATATTTTATTGATAATTTACAGAGGAAGGGAGAGAGATAGAGAGCCAGGAACATCGATGAGAGGGAAACATCAACCAGCAGCCTCCTGCACATCCCCTACTGGGGATGTATCCGCAACCAAGGTATATTCCATTTACCAGAATCAAACCCAGCACCTTTCAGTCCCCAGACCGACACTACCACTGAGCCAAACCAGTTTCGGCGAATTCTTGAAGTACTCAGATACTGTCGTACAGTCCTGTGAAGAGGGGTTGTGAAATTTTTCACCAGCTTTCCCCACCTCACAAACACCAAGCCAATTTGACAATTAAAATCAAAGGGAAACTGTACCACATCAAATTATCAGCCTTGTAACTGGTTTTACCAACGCCAACATTGTGTTATTCGGGTCTTACATCTAGTGGAACATGCATTTCTAGTGTAGGAAGTACCATTCTAAAATGTTTGTAGCCTGTAGTTTTCAATTCGCCGTGTTACACTCAGGCTCCAGTGAGGGCATCTCTTTCACCGTGAATTCAAAGGCTAGTACATGATAAACTCTCCCAGAACCTATATGCTAACCGTAACCCTAACCCTAACCCTAGCCCTAGCCCTAGCCCTAGCCCTAGCCCTAACCCTAACCCTAACCGTAAACCTAACCCTAACACTAGCCCTAGCCCTAGCCCTAGCCCTAGCCCTAGCCCTAGCCCTAACCCTAACCCTTACCCTAACCCTAACCCTAACCCTAACTGGCCCGGCTGGCAGGTTTGACGTCAGGGACACATGCCCTGGTCTCCAGAAAATGCTTTCCCGCATCATCCCTCGGGTGTCCTTAGGGATCTTGTAGGCTCTTGCTTTGGCAAAAGTCCAAAGCCCTGAGGGTTCTGAAGGTAAGCCTGCTTAAAGGAAAATATACAGGCCATAGAGCCCTGCACCCTTGAGATCACTGGCTCAGTCACTGGACAGTACGGAATGTAGAACTGTGGTCACCAGGCAACCTTGCATCTGGAAGGGAGGCCCCTCTCCCCTCACTTGGCTGGCCACAGGCCTAGGGAGAGATCTGCTCTGCAGGTGGTCTGAGGGGGTGGGGTGTCCTTGGAAGAGCTTGCCCCAACAGCTGTCTCGCTCACAGCATACAGTGGCCCTGGTCTCCCCTCCGACACCTGCTGTTACTGGGCAGTGTGCAGCCTCAGGTAAGGCATGAACTTCCTCCCAGGTTGGCTCAGGCGCACATAATTATCACCGGGGCACGTGGGCCTGCTCCCGTGGCCCTGACCATTGATGAGGTCAGCACTTCCTGTTTCAAAGCTTCTCAGCCTTCTTTGAAAAAAGACAAGTCACTGGCACTGAGGTAGACCGGTAACCTATAGCAACCTACTTTCTCTGATGTTTCAACACAATTCTCCTGTCATTAAACAATGTGTTGCTGTTAACAAGGCTCTTTGTTGATGTAATCCTCGTGTTTTATACTCATTCTTAGACATTAAACTTACTTCAGTTTGTGAGTTTCCAGAGTTCTGTAAGCACCTCCATGATCTCCAGGGTGAACTCTGAGAGGCACCGCCTGCAGTCCGGGCACTTAGCCAAACCTGCCTGAGTATCCTCACAGTAGGGAAAACCCCTTACATAAAGTCTTTTCCCCCCACCTGGTGGCACACACGGTTGTCTGGATTGAGTTGCAGCCACGAAGGAAGGAGTAACATGATCCTGCCATGCGTAGGATTTCCATAGGTTAGGGGCGCTTGGTCCCCAGCACTCACTTCCTCTTGTGTCCCCAGGACCTCACATATGCACTGGAGAGACCCAGCAAACCAGCCCTCCTGCACTTTCTTGTACCCCAGCACACACTGCCACAAGAACACGCACACGCACATCCACACACAAGTAAGCAGTGGCAAGGATGCCTAGGATGACTTCGACTGCTCCTGGCCCTGGCCTCCATGAGAAGAGCCGGCACTAGGCTGGCATGCCTTACCTAAGGATGCACCTTGCTAAGTGACAGCAGGCGTCGGCGGGGAGACCAGGGCCACTGTGTGCGGTGAGCGAGACAGCTGTTGGGGGAAGCTCTTCCAAAGACACCCCACCCCCTGAGACCACCTGCAGACCAGCTCTCTCCCCAGGCCTGCAGCCAGCCAAGTGAGGGGAGAGGGGTCTGTCTCCCGGATGCAAGGTTGCCTGGTGACCAGAGTTCTACATTCCCTACTGTCCTGTGACTGAGCGAGTGACCTCAAGGGTGCAAGGCTCTACAGCCAGTATGCTTTACTTTAAGCAGGCTGACCTGCAGACCCTTAAGACTTTGGATTTTGCGAAAGCTATAGCCTGCAAGAGCCCTAAGGACACAGGAGGGATGATCGGGAAACCATTTTCTGGAGACCTGGGCAGGTGTCCCTGACTTCAAACCCGCCAGCCCTGCGGGCTGTGGGCGGTGGTTTGTTGGCCATGGATTGTGGGCAGTGGGCGGTGGGCGGTGGGCCCTGTACCCGATGGGATGCACACACTCAGAGGTGGCCAGAGTCTAAGAAGGGCTGCTTGGCTGTGTTCTGAATGGCCACTTC
Source organism: Vespertilio murinus (assembly GCA_963924515.1). Lineage (NCBI taxonomy): Eukaryota > Metazoa > Chordata > Mammalia > Chiroptera > Vespertilionidae > Vespertilio > Vespertilio murinus. Next base: position 2,196,479 of record OZ004723.1, read on the forward strand.
CAACATGACTGGCTCTCAGCACCCACCGTGATCCCGGCCAAGTACCAGCGCTCTGGGCCCCCTTGACAAGTGTCCACCCATACATACATGTCCGTCCGTTCCTGGGCCCTGCCTTGGCACGTGCACGTATTCTTGGCCACCACTAAGCCTTCCCGCATTGACTGGATTCCCCAGGAGAGGAGGCTGTGCTGGGCAGGTGAAGAGGAGGAATCCCTAGGAGAGCCCAGTTGTGGAGGGCGCTCCCTTCTGGCTATGTGGCACATGACACCCCCACATGAGGAGGGAGGCTTGCTGGAGGTGGGAGGGTGTGAGGAAGCTGTGGACTCAGCTGGGAGAGGTGTGGTCCCTGCCTGCATGCAAGAGAGGGAGAGCAGGGCAGAGGGCTCAGGGCTGTGGGCACTGAAGGTTCTTGTCCAGGTATTTCTGGAAGTCCTCTCTTTTTCTGAATTCTAGAAATCCCCTCTTCTAGGGCATTCCTGAAGTCTTCTACACCACAGAAATCCTAAAAACCTCTATTGAACAGTGTTCTAGTAATGCTCTATTACACAGATGTCTGTAAGTCTTCTGTCCCTCTGAATTCTATTAAGCCTCTATTCCTCAGAATTCTAAAAGTCATTCCTTCCTATGAATTCTTAAAATCCCCTATTCTACAGATCTGTAGAAATCTATTCCCCACAATTATAAAAATATATTATTTCACAGATTTCTAGAAATCCCCGCTTCCAAAGAATTCTAGAAAACCTCCTTTCCTCCCAATTCCAGAAATCCTCTATTCTGTGGAATTCTAGTTTTCCTGTCATCTCAGAATCCTAGAAATTTGCTATTTCACAGAATTCTAGAATTACACTATTCCTCAGAATTCTATCAGTCCTTTTTTTCTCATTTCTATCAGTACCCTATTCTACAGTAATCTAGAAATCCTCTTTCACAGAATTCTACAAGTAATCTCTCCCACAGAATTCTAGATATCTCCTACTCCACAGAATTCTAAAAATCCTCTTGTCCACAGAATTCTAGGTTACTCTCTTTCTCCGAATTCTAGAAATCCCCTCTTCTAGAGTATGCCTGAATTCTCCTACTCCACAGAAATCTTGAAATCCTCTATTACACACCGTTCTGGAAATCCTCTATTAAGCAGAATTCTGTAAGTCTCCTCTCCCTCCTAATTCTACAAATCCCCTATTCCACAGAATTCTAAATGTCCTCCATTCCTCTGAATTGTAAAAATCCATTCTTCTATGGAGTTGTAGAATTCTATTCCCCACAATTCTAAAAATTTATTATTTCACATAATTTTAGAAATCACCTCTTCCACAGAAATTTAGAAGACCTCCTTTCCTCCCAATTCTAGAAATCACCTATTCCGTGAAATTCTAGATGTCCTGTCATCTATAATCCTAGAAATTTGCTATTCCACAGAATTCTAGAATTACACTATTCCACAGAATTCTAGAATTATGCTATTCCACAGACTTATATAAGCCCTTTTCTCATTTCTATCAGTACCCTATTCTACAATATTCTAGAAATCCTCTTTCACAGAATTCTACAAGTAATCTCTGCCACTGAATTATAGAAATGTTGTACTATACAAAATTCTAGAAATCCTCTTGTCTACAGAATTCCTGAGTCCTCTCTTTATCCGAATTCTAGCATCCCCTCTTCTACAGCATTCCTTAATTCTTCTACTACATAGAAATCTTGAAATCCTCTATTGCACAGAGTTCTAGAAATCCTGTTACGCAGAAGTCTGTAAGACTCCTCTATCTCTGAATTATACAAATTCCCTATTCCCCAGAATTCAAAAGTCCTCCCTTCCTCTGAATTCTAAAAATCCCCTATTCTACGGAATTCTAGAAATATATCCCCACAATTCTAAAAATCTATTATTTCACAGAATTCTAGAAATGAACTCTTCCTCCAAATTCTAGAACTCTTTCCTCAAAATTCTAGAAATCCCATAGTCTACAGAATTCTAGATGTCCTCTCATCTCAGAATCCTAGAAATTTCCTATTCAACAGTATTCTAGAATTACACTATTGCACAGAATTCTATAAGTCCTTTCTTTCTCATTTCTATCGGTACCCTATTCTACAGTATTCTACAAATCCTCTTTCACAGAATTCTATGAGTAATCTCTCCCACAGAATTCTAGAAATACCCTACTCCACAAAATTCTTGAATTCCTCTTTTCCACAGAATTCTAGAAATCCTCTCTTTCTCTGAATTCTAGAAATCCCCTTTTCTATAACATTCTAGAATTTTTCTCCTCCACAAAAATCTTGAAATCCTCAGTTGCAAAGCATTCTAGAAATCCTCTATTATGCAGAAGTCTGTAAATCTTCTCTCCCTCTGAATTCTACAAATCTCCTCTTCCCCAGAATTCTAAAAGTCCTCCCTTCCTACGAATTCTTAAAATCGCATTTTCTAGCGAATTCTAGAATTATATTGCCCACAATTCTAAAAATCTATTATTTCACAGAATTCTAGAAATCACCTCTTCCAGGAACTCTAGAAGACCTCATTTCCTCCCAATTCTAGAAATCTCCTAGTCTACAGAATTCTATATGTCCTCTCACCTCAGAATCCTAGAAATTTCCTATTCAACAGAATTCTAGAATTACACTAGAATTATATTGCCCACAATTCTAAAAATCTATTATTTCACAGAATTCTAGAAATCACCTCTTCCAGGAACTCTAGAAGACCTCATTTCCTCCCAATTCTAGAAATCTCCTAGTCTACAGAATTCTATATGTCCTCTCACCTCAGAATCCTAGAAATTTCCTATTCAACAGAATTGTAGAATTACACTATTCCACAGAATTTTATAAGTCCTTTCTTTCTCATTTCTATTGGTACCCTATTCTACAGTATTCTACAAATCCACTTTCACAGAATTCTACGAGTAATCTCTCCCACAGAATTCTAGAAAACTCCAACTCCACAAAATCTAGAAATCTTCTTTCCCACAGAATTCTAGAAGTTTTTTCTTTCTCCAAATTCTAGAATTCCCCTATTCTATAAGATTATAGAAATTTTCAACTCCACAAAACTCTTGAAGCCCTCAGTTGCAAAGAGTTCTAGAAATCCTCTATTACGCAGAAGTTTGTAGGTCTCCTCACCCTCAGAATTCTACACATCGCCTGTAACACAGAATTCTAAAATTCCTCGCTTCCTAGTAATTTTTAAAATCTCCTATTCTACGGAATTCTAGAAATCTATTCCCCACAATTCCTAAAATATGTTATTTCACAGAATTCTCGCAGTCACCTCTTCCACAGAATTCTAGAAGACCTCGTTTCCTCCGAATTCTAGAAATCCCCTATTCTGTGGGACTCTAGATGTCCTGTCATCCTAGAATCCTAGAAATTTCCTATTCCACAGAATTCTAGTATTACACTATTTCATAGAGTTCTATAAGTCCTTTGTTTCACATTTCTAGCTGTACCCTATTCTACAGTAATCTAGAAATCCTCTTTCACAGAATTCCAGAAGTAATCTGAACCACAGAATGCATGAAATCTTCTACTCCACAAAATTCTAAAATTCCTCTTGTCCACAGAATTCTAGAGTCCTCTTTCCCTCAATTCTAGAGATACCCTCTTCTACAGCATTCCTGAATTCTTCTACTCCACAGAAATCTTTCAATCCTCTATTGCAGTTTTCTAAAAATCATCTATTACGCAGAATTCTGTAACTCTCCTCGCCCTCAGAATTCTAAACATCCCCTACAACACAGAATTCTAAAATTCTTCGCTTTTTAGCACTTCTTAAAATCTCCTATTCTATGGAATTCTAGAAATCTATTCCGCACAATTCTAAAAATCTATTATTTCACAGAATTCTAGAAATCACCTCTTCCACAGAATTCTAGAAGACCTCGTTTCCTCCGAATTCTAGAAATCCCTTATTATGTGGGATTCTATATGTGCTGACATCACAGATTCCTAGAAATTTTATATTCCACAGAATTCTAGAATTACACTATTCCACAGAATGCTATAAGTATTTCTTTCTCATTTCCGGCGGTACCCTATTCTACAGTTCTTACTTTCTCATTCCCTGCGGTACCCTGTTCTACAGTAATCTAGAAATCCTCTTCCTCAGAATTCTAGAAATCACCTACTCCACAAAATTATAAAAATCGTCTTGTCTACAGGGGTGTAGAGTCCTCTATTTCACCGAATTTTAGAGAAACCCTCTGCTACAGAATCCCTGAATTGTTCTACTCCACAGAAATCTTCAAATCCTCTATTGCACTTATTATTTCACAGAATTCTAGAAATCACCTCTTCCACAGAATTCTAAAGACCTCGTTTCCTACCAATTCTAGAATTCTCCTATTCTGTGGGATTCTAGATGTCCTGTCATCTCAGAATCCTAGAAATTTCCTATTCCACTGAACTCTACAATTTCACTATTCCAGAGAAATTTATAACTTCTTTCTTTCTCATTTCCAGTGGTACCCTATTCTACAGTAATGTAGAAGTCCGCTTTCACAGAATTGTACAAGTAATCTCTTCCACAGAATTCTAGAAATCTGCTACTCCACAAAATTCTAGATGTCCTCTCATCTCAGAATTCTAGAAATTTCCTATTCCACAGAATAATAGAATTACACTATTCCACAGAATTCTATAACTTCGTTCTTTCTCATTTTCTTCGGTACACTATTCTACAGTTATCTAGAAATCCTCTTTCACAGAATTCTACAAGTAATCTCTTCCGCAGAATTCTAGAAATCTCCTACTCCATAAAATTCTAAAAATCATGTTGTCACCAGTGTTGTAGAGTCCTCTCTTCCCCGAATTCTAGAGATACCCTATTCTTCAGCATTTCTGAATTCTTCTACTCTACAGAAATCTTGAAATCCTCTATTGCACAGCGTTCTAGAAATCCTCTACTACGCAGAGTTCTGTAAGTCTCCTCTCCCTCTGAATTCTACAAATCCCAAATTCCACAGAATTCCAAAAGTCTTCCCTTCCTCTGAATTCCAAAAAATACCCTATTCTACAGAATTATAGAAATCTATTCCGCTCAATTCTAAAACTCTATTATTTCACATAATTCTAGAAATCGCATCTTCTACAGGATTCTAGAAGACCTCGTTTCCTCCGAATTCTAGAAATTCCCTATTCTGTGGGATTCTAGATGTCCTGTAATCCCAGAATCATAGAAATTTCCTATTTCACAGAATTCTAGAATTACACTATTCGACAGAATTCTATAAGTGCATTCTTTCTCATTTCTGGCCGTACCCTATTCTACAGTAATCTAGAAATCCTCTTTCACAGAATTCTTCAAGTAATCTCCTCCATAGAATTCTAGAAATCTCCTACTCCACAAAATTCTAAATATCCTCTTGTCTACATTGTTGTAGAGTCCTCTCTCTTTCCCAATTCTAGAGATACCCTCTTCTGCAGCATTCCGGAATTCTTCTACTCTACAGAAATCTTGAAAGCCTCCATTGTACAGCGTTCTAGAAATCCTCTACTACACAGAGTTCTGTATGTCTCCTCTCCCTCTGAATTCCACAAATCTCCTATTCCACCAAATTCTAAAAGTCCACCCTTCCTCTGAATTCTAAAAATACCCTATTCTACGGAATTCTAGAAATATATTCCGCATAATTCTAAAACTCTATTATTTCACAGAATTCTAGAAATCACCTCTTCTACAGAATTCTAGAAGACCTCGTTTCCTCACAATTCTTGAAATCCCCAATTCTGTGGGATTCTAGATGTCATGTCATCTCAGAATCCTAGAAATTTCCTATTCTACAGAATGCTAGAATTGCAGTATTACACAGAATTTTATAATTCCTTTCTTTCTTATTTGCGGTGCTTCCCTCTTCTACAATATTCTAGAAATCCTCTTTCACAGAATTCTACAAGTATCTCTTCCACAGAAGTCTTGAAATCTCATACTCCACAAAATTCTAAAAATCCTCTTGTCTACAGAATTCTAGAGTCCTCTCTTTCTCTGAATTCTAGAGATACCTTCTTCTACAGTATTCCTCGTTTTTTCTAATCCATAGAAATCTTGAATTCCTCTATGGCACAGCGTTCAAGAAATCCTCCATCACGCAGAATTCTGTAAGTGTCCTCTCCCTATGAATTCTACAAATCTCCTATTCCACAGAATTCTAAAAGCCCTCCCTTCCTCAGAATTCTAGAAATCTACTACTCCATAAAATTCTAAAAATCATTTTGTCTGCAGAATTCCAGAGTCCTCACTTTCTCCGAATTCTAGAGATGCACTCTTCACCAGCATTCCTGAATTCTTCTACTGCACAGAAATCTTGATATCCTCTATCGTACAGCGTTCTAGAAATCCTCTATTAAGCAGAAGTCTGTCTCGTCTCCCTCTGAATTCTACAAATCCCATATTCCACACAATTCTAAAAGTCCTCCCTTCCTCTGAATTCCAAAAATACCCTATTCTACAGAATTATAGAAATCTATTCCGCACAATTATAAAACTCTATTATTTCACACAATTCTAGAAATCTTCTCTTCTACAGGATTCTAGAAGACCTCAGGGTCCAGTTTCTGGAGAAGGCCATACACTAAAAATGAAGAGACTAGAAAGGAGTTAATTTGGGAAAATGGGACCAGGCGTGGAGTCAACCTCTAGTGGGAACACTCAACACCAATCTGGCATTTTGCCATTCCTTTAATTGAGATTCTGAGACAAAGACATCCCTTTGGGAGAACAGTGCCAGCAACAGAAAATTAACAAGAATTTACATATGATTAACAAATTAAAGTTGTCTCAAGCTCTAATATCTCAACTAGAAAATGAGTTCATGGCTCTGACCTTTCAGAGCCATTGTGGTTGGACATCTCTTTTTGCATATTAACAATAGTGACAATGTTTGGTTTCAGTTAAACAGATCTTTTTACATTTTATCACTAGTGACTAAACCTAGAGTCAATGAGTTAAGAGCTCTGACCATTCAGAGCCAACAAGGTTGGCCAGTTCCCTTTATATTTTCAACAAGTATTAGGTTTCATTTCCCCTCAGTGGGGAATAGATTTCTAGATTGGCTTAGAATAGGGGATTTTAAGAATTCATAGGAAGGGAGGACTTTTAGAATTCTGTGGAATAGGGGATTTGTAGAATTCAGAGGGTGAGGAGACTTACATAATTCTGAGTAATAGAGGATTTCTAGAATGCTGTACAATAGAGGATTTCAAGATTTCTGTAGAGTAGAAGACTTCAGGAATGCTGTAGAAGACGGGCTTTCTAGAATTTGGAGAAAGAGAGGACTCTAGGATTCTGTGGACAAGAGGATTTTTAGAATTTTGTGGAGTAGGAGATTTCTAGAATACTGTGGGAGAAATTCCTTGTAGAATTCTATGGAAGAGGATTTCTAGTATTCTTTAGAATAGGGTACTTCTAGAACTGAGAAAGAAAGGACATATAGAATTCATTGGAATAGTGTAATTCTAGAATTCTGTGGAATAGCACATTTCTAGGTTTCTGAGATGACATGACATCTACAATGCCACAGAATAATGGCATTTCTAGAATTGGGAGGAAATGAGGTCATCTAGAATTCTATGGAAGAGGTGATTTCTAGAATTCTGTGAAATAATTGATTTTTAGAATTGTTGGGAATAGATTTCTAGAATTCTGTAGAATTGGTGATTTTTAGAATTCAAAGGAAAGGAGGACTTTTATAAATCTGTGGAATAGGGGATTTGTAGAATTTAGAGATAGAAGAGACTTACTGTATTCTGCATAATAGCGGATTTCTAGAACGCTATGCAATACAGGATTTCAAGATTTCAGTGGAGTAGAAGACTTCAGGAATGCAGAGTTCTGATGCCATCCATGTGAGGTCTAGAGGGCATACACAATTTGGGGGGTAGGCCCAGCTTGAGGGGCTAGGTTAAGGGTTAGCATACGGGTTCCAGGAGAGATTATCATGTATCAGGCTTTGATTTCACAGTGAAAGAGATGCCATTACTGGAGCATGAGTGTAACACTGCAAATTAAAAACTACAGGCCAGAAACATTTTAGAAGGGTGCTTCCAACACAAGAATTACATGTTCTACTAGATGTGAGACCCAAATTGGGAAAACCAGGTAAAAGGCTGAGAATTTGGTGTGGTATTGTTTCCCTTTTATTTTAACTGTCAAATTGACTTGGTGTTTGTGGGGCAGGGAAAGCTGGTAAAAAAATTCACAACTCCCCTTCATAGACCTGTACAACAGTAACTGTGTACTTCAAGAAGGAAGATAGGTAAACAATAGCCAAGTTTGTGTCCAAATAGCGGTAAAGTCCTCAAAAGGCACTTATGGTACCTGTATGAAAGTGGAGAACCTGCCAGATCTCCAAATAACAGAGCAGGACAATGTATGTGAGAGAGTGTTCCACTGAAGGGGACATCGTTTGGGAACTTCCTCATCTCATCAGCATGTGAAAATACTGAGAATTTGCCTTCAAAGGGCCTGGAAAGAAATGATAGTCATCACAGCATAATAATAGTTCTTTCCCGTGCTGGTAGTAACGTAAAAAATTTCATTTCACATTGGAATTCACATGACAGGAGCTACAGATACTTGGAGGTGCTTAACAGAACTCTGGAAACTCACAAACTGAAGTTATCTTAATGTCTAAGAACGAGCATAAAACACATCAACAAAGACCCTTGCTATCTGCAACACATTGTTTAATGACAGGATGATCATGTTGAAACACCAGAGAACCGAGGTTGATGTAGGTTACCTGTCTACTTCAGTACCAGTGACTTGCTTTTGTCAAAGAAGGCTGAGAAGCTTTGAAACAGTAAGTGCTGAAGTCATCAAGTGGTCAGGACCCAGTGGGCAGGCACAAGTGCCCAGGTGATAATTCTTTGGGCCTGAGCCGACCTGAGAGTTCTGATGCCATCAATGTCAGGTCTAGATGAAATACTCAGTTTGAGGGATAGGGCCAGCTTCAGGGGCTAGGGTTAAGGTTAGCATTTGGGTTCTCGGACAATTTATCATGTATCAGCCTTTGAATTCACGGTGAAAGAGATGCCCTCACTGGAGCATGAGAGTAACATGGCGAATTGAAAACTACAGGCCACATACATTTTAGAATGGTACTTCCAACACTAGAAATGGATGTTCAACTAGATGTAAGACCAGAATAACACAATGTTGGCATTGGTAAAACCAGTTACAAGGCTGAAAATTGGATGTGGTACCTTTTCCCTTTGATTTTAATTGTGAAATTGGCTTGGTGTTTGTGGGGTGGGGAAAGCTGGTGAAAAATTTCACAACTCCTCTTCATAGGACTGTACGACAGTATCTGAGTACTTCAAGAAGTCGCCTAAACTTGTTTGGCTCAGTGGTAGAGCGTCAGTCTGCGGACTGAAAGGTGCTGGGTTCGATTCCATGTACCATGGTCGTGGGTTCATCCCCAGTAGGGGATGTGCAGGAGGCAGCTGGTCTATGTTTCTCTCTCATCGAAGTCCTGGCTCTCTATCTCTCTCCCTCCCTCTGTGAAATATCAATAAAATATATTTTTAAAAAAGAACTAAGAGAGGTGAACAATAGCCAAGCTTGTGTTCAAATAGTAGTAAAAGGCCCTTATGATAACTGTATGAAAATTGAAAACCTGCCAGATCTCCAAATAACAGAGAGGGACAATGTATGTGATAATAATTCTTTCCTGTGCTGGTAGTAATGTAAAAAAAAAAGCGTCATTTCACATTGGAATTCATATGAAAGCAGCTACAGACCCTTGGAGGTGCTAACAGAACTCTGGAAACTAACAAACTGAAGTAAGATCAATGTCTAAGAATAAGTATAAAACATGAGGATTACATCAACAAAGAGCCTTGCTAACAGCAATACATTGTTTAATGATGGTGTTGAAACATTAGAGAAACTAGGTTGCTATAGGTTCCCGGTCTACCTCAGTACCAGTGACTTGTCTTTTTTCAAACAAGGCTGAGAAGCTTTGAAACAGGAAGTGCTGACATCAACAAGTGGTCAGGGCCAGGTGAGCAGGCCCAAGTGCCCGGGTGATAATTAAGTGGGCCTGAGCCAACCTGGGAGTTCTGATGCAGTCAATGTGAGGTCTAGAGAGCATACTCAGTTTGAGGGATAGGCCCAGCTTCAGGGGCTAGGGTCAGTGTTAGCATATGGGTTCTGGCAGAGTTTATCATGTATCAGCCTTTGGATTCATGGTGAAAGAGATGCCCTCACTGGAGAATGAGTGTAATACTGTGAATTGAAAACTACAGGCCTCAAACATTTTAGAAGTGTGCTTACAGCACTAGAAATACATGTTCAACTAGATGTAAGACACAAATAACACAATGTTGGCATTGAGAAATCCAGGCAAAAGGAGAGAATTTGATGCAGTACTCTTTCCCTTTTATTTTAACTGTCAAATTGCCTTGGTGTTTGTTGGGTGGGGAAACCTGGTAAAAAATTTCACAAATTCTCTTCATAGACATGTACAACAGTATCGGAGTATGTCCAGAAGTGTGAGAGGTAAACAATAGACAAGCTTGTGTTCAAATAGTGAGAAAGTCCTCAAAAAGGCCCCTAAGATACCCGTATGAAAATGGAAACCTGCCAGATGTCCAAATAACAGAGCAGGAAAATGTATTTGAGAGTGTTCCAAGGACGGTGACATTCGTTTGGGAACGTCCTCATCTCACCAGCATGTGAAAATACTGAGAATTTGCCTTCAAAGGGCCTAGAAAGGAACGATAGTCATCACAGGGTAATAATAGTTCTTTCCCATGCTGGTAGTAATGTAAAAAAATGTCATTTCACATTGGAATTCACATGAAAGCAGCTACAGACCCTTGGAGGTGCTTAACAGAACTCTGGAAACTCACAAACTGAAGTTAGATTAATGTCTAAGAAGGAGCATAAAACAAGAGGATTACATCAACAAAGAGCCTTGCTAACAGCAACACATTGTTTAATGACAGGAGAATGGTGTTGAAGCATCAGAGAAACCAGGTTGCTATAGGTTACCTGTCTATGTCAGTGCCATTGACTTGTCTTTTTTCAAAGAAGGCTGAGAAACTTTGAAACAGGAAGTGCTTACGTCATCAAGTTGTCAGGGCCAGGTGAGCAGGCCCACGTGACTGGGTAATAATTATGTGGGCCTGAGCCAACCTGGGAGGGAGTTCATGCATTACATGAGGCTGCACACTGCTGAGTGACAGCAGGTGTCGGAGGGGAGACCAGGGCCACTGTGTGCGGTGAGCGAGACAGCTGTTGTGGGAAGCTCTTCCAAAGACACCCCACGCCCTGAGACCACCTGCAGACCAGCTCTCTCCCCAGGCCTGTGGCCAGTCAAGTGAGGGGACAGGTGCCTGTCTCTAAGATGCAAGGTTGCCTGGTGACCAGAGTTCTACATTCCCTACTGTCCTGTGACTGAGCCAGTGATCTCAAGGGTGCAGGGCTCTATGGCCTGTATGCTTTCCTTTAAGCAGGCTGACCTACAGACCCCTCAGGGCTTTGGACTTTTGCCAAAGCAAGAGCCTACAAGATGCAGAAAGACACCTGAGGGATGATGTGGGAAAGCATTTTCTGGAGACCACGGCATGTGTTCCTGTCTTCAAACCCGCCAGGCCTGTGGGTTAGGGTTAGGGTTAGGGTTAGGGTTAGGGTTAGGGTTAGGGTTAGGGTTAGGGTTAGGGTTAGGGTTAGAGTTAGGGTGATACATGATAACCTCTCCGGAAACACATTTGCTAACCCTAACCCTAGCCCCTGAAGCTGCCTCTATCCCTCAAACTGAGTATGCCCTCTAGACTTCACATTGATGGCATCAGAACTCCCAGGTTCTGAATGCCATTTTTATTCTATACCCCTGTGTTCCTTCTTTGCTTCCTATTTCTTTATTTTTACTTTAAACCCCTTAGCATTTCTTACATTGCTGGTTTGGTGGAGATAAATTCCTTTAGTCTTTTTTTGTCTGTGAAGCTCTCAATTTAATTTTCAATTTTGATTGATAGCCTTGCTGTGTACAGTATTCTTGGATTCAGACCGTTCCTTTGCATGACTTTGTATATTTCATCCCATTCCCTTCTGGCCTGATGAGTTTCTGTGGAGAAATCAGTTGCTAGTCTGATGGGGGTTTCTTTATATGTAACCTGTCTCTCTCTGGCTGCTTTTAAGTTTCTTGCTTACTTGTTATTTTGCACTTTAAGTATAATGTGCCTAGCTGTTGTTCTTTGGGGATACATTTTGCTTGGGACTCTGCGAGCTTCTTGTATTTGTATGGGTTTTTTCTTCTCTATCTCAGGAAAGTTTTCTGTCATTATATCTTGAAACAGTTTTTCTATGCCTTCCTCTGTTTTCTTTCCTTCTGGAACCCCTATTATTCTAATATTGTTTTGTTTTGTAATGTCCCAAAGTTCCCGTAGGCTCTCTTCTTGCTTTTAAATTTTTTTTTCAAAAAGCTGCTCTGATTGGGTATTTTTTCCCATCTTGTCTTCTAGCTGACTGATTCGGTCCTCTGCTTCATCTAGCCTACTTTTGATACTTTCTATTGAGTTATTTACAGTAGCTATGTCATTTTTCATTTCTTCTTGGTTCTTTTGCATTTCCTCTTGGGTCTTACTCATATTGTCAAATGTGTCTTCCATTGTTTTTATCCATCCCATGATTACTACTCTGAATTCTTGCTCTGATAGGTTGCTTGCCTCTAAATCGTTTACTTCCTTTTCTGGTGATTGCTGATTTTCTTTCATAGGCGGGTTGTTTCTTAGCCTCCCCATGATCTTTCTTTTTAGTATGCCTGTTTATGAAGTTTTCTCTCTCCTGCTAACATTGAAAGGTATAAAATACAACACAACCAGGTACAACACACAAGACACTGAACAGAAAAGTGTTTGCAATATTAATATCCTCCAATAAAGGTGACTAGAACCCAGCTAACAACATCATACAATCAAGTAAACGGAATAAGCAAACCAATCTTACAAAAAAGCATAAATCTTTGATATAGTTAGCATTTAGCATACAACTACAAAGGGGTGGAGAGAAGGATTTTTTTTTTTTTAAGGACAGCGACAAGTTAGGTGTGAATGGGCTTGGAGTAGGAGGTTGGGGGTTAGATATACACTGGTAGGGTGAAATTTTAGGAGGGGTAAGTAGAAAAAATAGGGAAAATCTAGAGCAGTAAAGAGTTAATGTAAGCAGGGCACCAAAGTGAATGGATTATGAAGAGGGTGATGGCATAAAGGTAAAGTTGAGTTAGAATAGAGAGTTGGAGAAGGAAAGGTATAAGTAGTCTGTTGAATAGTAATCCCAAAGGGTAAAAAAAGAGAAAAGAAAGAAAAAAAGAGAAAAAGAAAAAGGTATATAATATGGTACTTAAAAGAAAATTATAAACAAAAGAAAATAAGACAAAAAAGATAAAAAGGGCAAACTAGTAGTAGTAATAATATTGATTACATATAAAAGTGAATTAATTAGAAAGGTAAAATCAAGTGAGGAAAGATTAAAAAAAATATATCTTCTTAAGTAAACTTTGCCACTAATGTAATTTAAAAAAACAAAACAAAAACAGAAAAAAAATTAAACAATTAGAAAATAAAAATAAAAAATTAAATAAAATTTGCAGTACTGATGGTCATTCACTTCCTCTGTTGTTCAGTCTAGCTCACCAGTTCCCAGTCTGGGCATTAATTGCAAATCCCTCTGTTTCTTCCGTGTTGTAATCAGGTCTTGATTTTTCAGCCATTCTAGAGTCCATATGTACTGTAGCCTCTAGGTGGTGGTGTTTCTTGGTGGCAGAGAGCCCTGGTTCTGAGGTCTTTCTAGTTTTTTCCCCTCTCTGTGTCCCTGATCTATGGAGGGGTGGGGGTTGGGCAGGAGGAGCCCACCACACTGGCCTGTAAATCTCTCTGAGTCAGATTCAGACCTGCTGCTCCTTAGATAACCCCCACTTAGGAGCCCTGACCACAGTCAGGGGTGCCTCCAGCGCAGCTCTGGGTTTCTTATAAACACAGACCCCTCTGTGCGCCTGGTGCACTCAAGCTGGTGCTCACGGGCTGGTACGCGCAGGCTGCTGTGCAAGAGCTGCTGCTTGGAGGGATGTGCGTGCCACCGAGGTAACTCACCTGATCTCCGCAAAATCTGATTTTTCACCCGGGGGTAGAGCACTCCTCTTAATCCAAGCATTCGTGCTGATTGTGGTCGACGTTTAGGGGCAAACAGCTACTTGGTGGTCTTTACAGCCTGGCTATTCTGTCCTCTAACCAAAATCTCTTCCCGTCAAGATGGCGAGATTTCCCCGTCTTCGCCCTTAGTTAGCTCCGGGAAAGGATTGGGCTGTGGGAGCTTAACTGTCAGGGACAACCTGATCAGGCGTCCTCCAGTTACCCCAGGGGTTCGCCTTTCTCTTGGCTTGTTGAGAGGCACTCCCAGTGAGACCCTCGGGTGCTCTCTGATTCCTATAAGGGACCGGGGTCCGAACTTGCCTACCTATTCTTCCGCCATTTTCCCCGGATCTGTCCTCCCAATTCTAGATATCACATTATTCTGTGGAATTCTAGATGTCATGTCATCTCAGAATCCTAGGAATTTCCTATTCCACAGAATTCTAGAATAACATTATTCCAAAGAATTCTATAAGTCCTTTCTTTCTCATTTCTAGTGGTACCCTACTCTACAGTTCTCTAGAAATCCTCTTTCATAGAATTCTACAAGTAATCTCTTCCACAGAATTCTAGAAACCTCCTACTCCACAAAATTAAAAAATCCTCTTGTCTACAGAATTCTAGAGTACTTTCTTTCTCTGAATTCTAGGGATACCCTCTTTTACAGCATTATTGAAGTCTTCTCCTCCACAGAAATCTTGAAATCCTCTATTGTGCAGCTTTCTAGAAATCCTCTATTATGATGAAATCAGTAAATCTCTTCTACTGATATTTAGAATTCAGAAGAAGTAAGGACTTTTAGAGTTCTGTGGAAAGGGGATTTGTAGAATTCAGAGAAAGAGAAGACTTACAGACTTCTGTGTAATAGAGCATTTCTAGAACGCTGTGCTATAGAGGATTTCAAGATTGCTGTGCAGTAGAACACTTCAGGAATGCTGTAGATGAGGGGATTTCTAGAATTCAGAGACATAGAGGACTCTAGAATTCTGTGGACAAGAGGATTTTTAGAATTTTTTGGAGTAGGAGATTTCTAGAATTTTGTGAAAGTAGATTTCTAGATTACTGTAGAATAGGGTACCGCTAGAAATGAGATAGAAAGGACATATAGAATTCTGTGGAATAGCGTAATTCTAGATTTCTGTGGAATAGCGCAAATCTAGAAATCTGTGGAATAGGAAATTTCTAGGATTCTGAGATGTCAGGACATCAAAATTCCACAGAATAGGGGATTTCTAGAATTGGGAAGAAACAAGGTCTTCTGGAATTCTGTGAAAGAGATTACTTGTAGAATTCTGTGATAGAGGATTTCTAGATTACTGTAGAATAGGTACAACTAGAAATGATATAGAAAGGACTTATAGAATTCTGTGGAATAGTGTAATTCTAGAATTCTATGGAATAGGAAATTTTTAGGATTATGAGATGAAAGGACATCTAGAATTCTATAGACTAGGGGATTTCTAGAATAAGAAGGAAAAGAGGTCTTATAGAATTCTGTGGAAGAGGTGATTTCTAGAATTCTGTGAAATAATAGGTTTTTAGAATTGTGGGAAATAGATTTCTAGAACTCTGTAGAATAGGGGATTTTCAGAATTCAGAAAAATGGAGGACTTTTAGAATTCTGTGGAATAGTGGATTTGTAGAATTCAGAGATAGAGGAGACTTACTGAATTCTGTGTAATAGAGGATTTCTAGAATGCTGTGCAATAGATGATTTCAATATTTCTGAGGAGTAGAAGACTTCAGGAATGCTTTAGAAGACTTGATTTCCAGAATTCAGAGAAAGAGAGGACACTAGGATTCTGTGGACAAGAGGATTTTTAGAATTTTGTGTAGTAGGAGATTTCTAGAATTCTGTGGATGAGATTTCTTGTATCATTCTGGGAAAGTGGATTTCTTGATTACTGTAGAATAGGGTATTGCTAGAAATGTGAAAGAAAGGACTTATAGAATTCTGTTGAATAGTGTAGTTCTATGATTTTTTGGAATAGTAAATTTCTAGGATTCTGAGATGAGTGGACATTTAGAATTCTATAGACTAGGGGATTTATAGAATTGCTAGGAAAAGAGGTCTAGAATTCTGTGGAAGAGGTGATTTCTAGAATTATGTGAAATAATAGATTTTTAGGATTGTGGGGAATAGATTTCTAGAATTCCATAGAATAGGGGATTTTAAGAATTTAGAGGAAGGGAGAACTATTAGAATTCTGTGGAATAAGGGATGTTCAAAACCTCACCACGACCAGTGTGGTTCAGGGCCCACACTCAGGGTCCGGTTTCTGGAGAAGACCATACACTAAAAATGAAGAGACTGGGAGTTTATTTGGGAAAATGCAGGCCAGGCGGGGAGTCAAGCCTTTAGTGGGAAAACTCACCCCCAACTGGCCTTTTACCATTTCTTTTATTGAAATTCTGAGACAATGACATCTTTTAGGAGGAAAAGTTCCAGCAGCAGAAAATTAACAAGAATTTACATATGATTAACAAACTAAAGTTGCCTCAAGCTCTACTATCTCAACTAGACAATGAGTTAATTGCTCTGACCTTTCAGAGCCATTTAAGTTGGCCATCTCTTTTTCCATATTAAAAATAGTGACAATGTTTGGTTTAGGTTAGACAGTTCTTTTTACATTTTATCACTAGTGACTCAACCTAGAGTCAATGAGTTAGTAGCTCTGGCCATTCAGAGCCATCAAGGTTGGCCAGTTCCCTTTACATTTTATTACCAGTGATAATGTGAGGTTTCGGTTCCTAGCATCTCCCCCCAATACCTTCCTTTAAAAAATCTTGCATTTACAGACCAGAAATAAACATATAAGAACAAAATGTTTGAGTCCCAATGTCAAAGTCCAAGAGTTCTAAGTAAAAGTTTCAGTGTCCAAAAGTTCTTAGTCCAAAAGTTCTCAGTCCCAAAGTTCTGATTCCCAAAGTTCCTTATGTGTATGTCAGCAATGATATCTGGATGGTGTACAAACAGTGGCGATGCAGGTCCGACCATCTCTGGTTTGGTTCTGGCCAACCTGCAGTGAAGCACAGCTGCTGACTGCTGGCATGGCAAGGCCTCCTCAGTGTCTTCCATGTCTGGACTGTTTCTCCTCTTGTCTTTATGGCTGGAGAATTCCTGCTAATTCCTCTGTTGCAGGAATCCACATGGTCTTGGAGTTGTTTTCTGAAAATATATAAACATATCTCGACCAAAATTAATAAAGGAATGTTTTCTATAAATTTTACTTGGGACACTTTTTGCCCAAATAATTTTCCTGACTTATTTTGATACTATTTGTGTTTTATATTGCTATCTTACTGTTATCATTACAAATTAAAATTGGTTTTCAAAAGAAAAAACTTTTCTAGATGTAATTTACTTACAGGACATTTTTCCTTACATGGTATTTTTACACTATCCCCCTCTTTTATTTAATTATTAAGAGGCTTTTAGAAATTTTTTACAATGCTGTTTTGGTAACTTTTAAATTTTAATTTTTTGCACAAAAACTATGACATTGCATGTGAAACGATTTTACCATGAAGTCAACTATCAATAGAAATTTTTTTAATACTTTAGGAACAGCTCGTTGTACAATTAAACTTTCTTGAATATTAACTCATTTCACTTAGCCAAATTAAATTAATCTGAAAACTTGACTATTTTACTGTCAAATTTAATACTTTTAACAACAATTTTAGTTTACTCTGTAAAAATTAATGGAAAGGATTATAGGCATCCTTGAGAGAGCCCCGAGCACTCCTAGATTTAGGCTAGATTTAGATATAGGGCAGTAGCCATTGCCACTTCTCTATTGTCTAGGTCCCAATCTGAGCTGGGCCAAGTCTCTCATTTGTAGCTGGATCTCAATCTGAACTGGGCCAAATCTGTTTGTCGCCTGGGTCCCAATCTGTGCTGGGCATGGGAAGCAGGAAGCAGCCATGGGGCAGGAGACCTCCCTCAGAAGGGGCGATTATTCAAGCCCCTGCAACATTGGGGGGGGTGAGGTTCTGTACCCCACCTCTGTTCACCCCCAAGTTCTCTCCTGATGGCCCCTATGGCCTTCATGCCCAGAATCTGCCTTGGGATGCTCTCGCCTGATGGCAGGGCCCCTGCATTGATCTTTGGGAACCCAGGTTGCTTCTCCAGGGAAGGCCCACTCAAACCATTGTGCAAGAAACAGATCCATGGTTCCAGCCATCTTAAAGCTTTAACCTCAGCATGAATTGAAAACTCAAGCAACAGCTGTGGGCAATTGGATTTTGAGGAGAGGTTCCTCTTTGCAAATAAGGCACGAAAGGCCAATATAGAATGCTCAAGTACCTTCCCAGTGAGGCTTTCCACAGTGGAAGGGATTAAATCCTTTCATGTCCTTTAAATTGCTGCCAAACATTCAAAAGTTAAATTTAAATTTGTTTGTAATAATTGTAAAATATGCTATTACATTAAAAATTAATGACATTGTAGGATAATACCATGCAAGAATACTTTTGCTCTAAGCCAATGACAATTCAAATTCAAACTGGCTGTCAATTTCTTTTTATATAGACAAGATCTTAGTTACATTCTCTGCACCTCTCTCAGGAGCAAGTAGTGATATTCCTCTACTTTGGTGCAAGCCAGAAACCTCTATTTAATTTTTTACACACAAAGGAACAGTGGTTTGATTATGTCATACAAAAAGGGAAGCTGGGTGGCAAGACCTAAGTAATTAAACTTCCTTGCTCAGTAGTGCCCCAAGATGGAGGAATTAACCTTCCCCACTGCCTGTTCCAGGATGTGACCATTACGGTTAAAGATTAGACAGGGAGGTCAGTTCTTTACGGTTGAAGATTAGGCAAGAATGAAATCAGTCCCCAGAAACTCCCTACCCTGATGGGAAGGGGAGAGACAAAGGGGACTGTTGACTACCATGTCATAAAACATGTAATTAACGAGCCCAGCTCTCCTTCTTGGAATTTCCTTGTTCCCTTCTTCCCCTACATGTGTAACCCCACCTGCGTGTGGTGTTTATTTCCTTGTTCCCTTCTTCCCCCTCCATGTGTAACCCCACCTGTGTGCCTTTGCCTTTATAAACTCATGTTCTGCAGTTACTCGGGGCTCCAGGCAGACAGTGCTGTTGCTGTCTGCCTGAGAAGCCCCTGCGTTGCACTTGTATTAAAACCTCCTGCTTTTTGCATCAAGTTTTGGTCTCGGCGTTTTGTTATGCCCAGACTTCGTGATCCCCAAGGACCACCAGGGAGCCGAGTCCGATGCAATAAACAAAAGAGCCTCTTCCATGCTAGCATGGGCTCTGTCCCACTCACGCCGACAGCATGGTGGAAGAGAGGCCGAACTTCGACAAGTCCAGGGGTTTTATAAGGGCGGTGATGTCACTGCTTTGGCTGACCCTGATTGGTTGGGTGAGGGCCAGGATCGTTACACAAAATGGAGGATAGCTCCACCCTGTTCTGCCCTGCCCCACAATACAAAATGGAGTCAGGAGCCAGCCTCACCCTGCCCTCTCAGTTTGACATGGGGTCGTCGCCCACTCCTTCGGACTCACCCGGGGTCTTGGGACCTTAAAGCTCCACCCATTTTCTTCCTAAATGATCACGGTGTTTAGAATTATCGGTGACTACATTAAGCAAGGGATCAGCCCATGAAGGGTCTTTTACCCATGAAGGGTCAGGAACATAAGTCCTAAACACTTCCATATTTGTCCCAAGAAAATTACCATACAGATGACTACTGCTAACATGGCAAGAAAGACATTCTCAAATGTCCGGTGTCTGTACCAACTTCTTTACCATGCCCGTGTTCTTGGGGCTGTTTCCTGTCTGGCTCGTCCTCCTCCAGCTCATCTTCAGTGGACTGCTTGGAGTCACTGCCCTCTGTAGCTGGAGTAGTTGATTGTCTGGAGCTGCAAGGTGTGGCTCCAGGCACAAGGTCCTCATTAGTCTGGCTATTCTCCCTCTTGGATTCCTGTTGCAGTTTAATATTTCTAGCAGGAATCCACACAGGTTTGGAAAAATTCTCTGGGAATATACAAGCATACCCTCTGCCAAAGGTTAACAATGGATCAGTCCCTTCTATAAACCGGATTCTGGATCCTGCCATTTAGCTAGACCATTTTCTTTTGTTTTATTCTGATGCCAATGTATTTCCATAGGCGTCCTTCCTTCATCATCACAAGTGAAAGAATTTAAAGTAATCAAGGCTTGGTGCAGCCTACCTACAGGTGATTTCTCCATCATCCCATTTTTTTTGTTTTTCAAGCTGGGATTTTAAGTGCTAATGCTGTCGTTCAATAATGGCCTGTCCTTGGAAGTTATATGGTATTCCTGTAATATGCTGAATTTTCCACCTTTTACAAAATTCCTGGAATTGACAGCTTGTGTATGCAGGCCCATTATCAGTTTTAATAATTTTTGGAATTCCCATGACAGCAAAAGCAGCCAGGCAATGATTAATAACCTGTTTTGCCATTTCTTCTGTAGATGCAGTAGCCCATAAGACTTTTGAAACGGTATCTACAGAGACATGTAACGCCCCAAGGCGTCCAAAGGAATTATAATGCGTTACATCCATTTGCCAGATATGACCCCTTAGCAAACCTCTGGGGTTGACTCCTGTGTTAGGCCCTTGAGGTAGATGTAACATTCAATTTGGACATTCCTTAATAATCTGTTTTGCCTGTTGTCCAGTGATTGAGAATTGTTTAGACAACATTTTTGCAGGCTGATGTAAAAGCTGATGAGATTCTAAGGCTTCTTTTAATAAAGCAACCAGTTGATCAGCCTGTGCATTTCCTTTGGTTAAAGGACCAGGTAAGACACTATGAGCCCTGATATGAGTAATATAAAAAGGATATTGTCTCTGTTGTACAATCTGCTGAACTTGTTGGAATAGTAAAAATAAACTTTGGCCACTAAGCCATTTCAATCAGGCAGTTTCAATTCTATTTACTAAGTTTGCAGCATAAAAAGAATCAGAGACAATACTAAGAGGCTCTTGGAAATCTTGCAATGCAGCCTTAATAGCTTCTAGTTCAGTTCTTTGTACAGAAGTATGACTGGTCCATATAACTAGGTTTGAATTTATTGTATGATAGGCAGCTTTTCCATTTGATGACCCATCAGTAAAAACAGTTAAAGCTCCAGGAATAGGTTCCTGCCTAGTATTTTTTGGTATAATAATGGAGGTATTATATAAAAAAATGTAGTAATTTATGCTTTAATGGATGACAGCTAAGTTCCCATGAATATCCACCTAACCCAATTTGCCAATTTATATCAGTTTGAAATAACATTTCTAATTGCTTCCCATTTAGGGGGAGGTAGATGCACTGGGGCTCTTCCCCTCTAAGTTGTTTACAACGTCTCCTAATTAGAAACAATAGCTGGGCTATTAATTCTACATATGTAACTGCAGTTTTAGAGGATTGATGTCCTAGGTGGACCCATTCAATAATGGCAGGAGAATTTTTATTTTGAAAGATGACTCCTGTGGGACTATTTGTAGTAGGGTTAATTTGTCCCAATAAAGGTAATTCGGGCTGTACCCGTGCTACTTGGGCTGAGGAAATTGCCTGCTCAACCCTTAGCAACTCATTCCTAGTTCATCAGTTAAAGTTCGAGGAGAAGAAAGATTAGAGTCACCTCTAAGTAAACTAAACAAATTCGTCATTTCTCCTGTAGAGATCTTCAGATAAGGTCTTAACCAGCTAATGTCTCCTAATAATTTCTGAAAGTCATTTAAAGTTTTAAGACAATCTTTTCTTATCTCCACCTTCTGAGGCCTAATGCTTTGGCTTTCAATTATGGTTCCCAAATATTGAAAAGGCACTTCTTTTTGTACCTTCTCGAGCAATTCTTAAGCCCCATTTTAGGGAGCTCCTCTTCTAATTGTGAAAACATGGCAAAGGTCTGTTCTTCCCGTGGGCTTGCTAAGAGGAAGTCATCCATGTAATGAATAATGTAACATTGGGAATATTTGTCCCTTAAAGGCTGAACAGCTTGAGCCACATATTTTTGACACAAAGTAGGGTATTGGCCTTTCCTTGATGTAAAACCTTCCATTGATATCTTTTCATAGACTCTATATAATTAATAGATGGCACTGAAAATGCAAATCTCTTTTTATCTGGAGGGGCCAAGGGAATTGTGAAAAAAACAATCCTTAAGATCTACGACTATGAGGAACCAAGTTAAAGGGATTTGTGAAGGCGCTGGAAGTCCAGGTTGTAAAGCTCCCATGGTATGCATAGTAGCATTTACCGCTCTAAGATCATGTAACAATCGCCATTTTCCTGTCGCCTTTTTAGGGATTGTAAATATAGGCGTATTCCAGGGACTATTAGAAGGTTCTATGTGGCCAGCCTCTATTTGTTCTTGTATTAATTCATGAATATGACTTAATTTCTCCTTGGTTAATGGCCACTGATCCACCCATACAGGTCTGTCATCTTTCCATTGTTTAGGATCAGCATGAGGGTGAGGAGACTGAGCAGTGACCGCTCCTAAAAAGGTTGATATCCTATTTGAGTTATTAACTTCTTTCCTTTGCCAGTAATTATACATGCCTCTAAACCTTCTAAAATATCTAAAGTATTTTTATTTTTATTTGATAAGGCTTTCCATGTAATTTCAAGTATAGTAGATCTGTTTTAAAAATATTTCCTTTAAGAAAGAGAATAAATTTCTTGTATTACTCCGGGCCCTTGGAGCTTTCCAAGAATTATTTCTGTTAAGGCCATGAAATTTTATCATGGAAAAAAAACCAAACAAATATCTATATCCATATATGATTTAAATATTATAATACCTTTTATTATTATGTCAATATATCAATTAGACTAGTTTTGCATAGACAATTTTTGGTTGAGATCACAGAATTAATCCTCCCTTTTAATTAGGCCAATAATAAGCAACTTATTTTGAATTCCTAATTATTAGAGAAAACACACATTTTATTTTCTCAAAAACAAGTTATACTTTTAGGTATTTTAATTACCACAACTACATATTTTTTTCCAATTTAATTTATACTTTGAACTTTTAAAGCTGATAAGTCAAATATATTTTGCATGTCCTCGATTAATAACACTTTACATTTCTAAGAAAAATACAAGACATAATCAATTAAGAGTTTCAATTTTGTCCTCTAGATTTTTTTTAAGAGGCAAATTTAAACTTTACCTCTTTATTTTTTATATAAGCAAACTTCCAAAAAATATTTTTTTTGACACAGGATTTGGAGTAAGTTTGTAGCCATTCAAATACAAAATACCCCATTCCTTACCTTATTTTGGGAGGTTTCAGCAACAGATCTGGCCACACATTTTTTTCATGTTTAATAAAGACAGATCTAAAATTTTATCTTTTCTTTTTGCTTTCTGAAGTAATAACTAGCACCCAATTGGACAAGATAACACCTAACTTGCAAGTTCTTTTGTAACTTTTAAACAAAGCATTTGTAGGACCCCAAGATGGAGGAATTGACTTTCCCCACTGCCTGTTCCAGGAAGTGACCTTTAAGGTTAAAGATTAGACAGGGAGGAGGTCAGTTCTTTATGGTTGAAGATTAGGCAAGAATGAAATAGGTCCCCAGAAACTCCCTACCCTGAGGACTTGCCCAGAGGAATGGGAAGGGGAGAGACAATGGGGACTGTTGACTAAGCATAGACCCTGTCATAAAACATGTAATTAACGAGCCCACCTGCATGTGGTGTTTATTTCCTTGTTTCCTTCTCCCCCCTCCATGTGTAACCCCACCTGTGTGTGGTCTTTGCCTATATAAACTCATATTCCGCAGTTACGCGGGGCTACAGCCAGACAGCGCTGTTGCTGTCTGCCTGAGAAGCTCCTGGGCTGCGCTTGTACTAATAAAACCTCATGCATTTTGCATCAAGTTTCGGTCTCCGCGTTTGACATGGGGTGGTGGCCCCCTCCGTCGGACTCACCGGGGGTCTTGGGACCTTACACATTCAGTGATCTCATTGCAGAGAGCAGATAGGCTTGCCCTCTCCTGCCAGCTTTGAATTTCTCCACATCAGAAGCGGTTTCAATGGTGGAGTTTCATTTCTTATACAGATTTTAAATTCCAAACACAAACTAAGATTTTAATTTGAACAAGAAACCACGTTCTTTAAGTATATAAGTCAAATTTTGTAATAAAATTTACTTTATATTTATAACTTAATTTTTCCCCATTAGCCTGGTTAAGAAAGATGTTCCCACTGTACTTACAGTTCGCAATGCTGCAGCTGGCCATGGGCTTTCCCTCACCCTTTTCAGGTGATTTTTCCTCACCTTTTTCAGGTGAATTTCCCTCACCTTTTTCAGGTGAATTTCCCTCACCTTTTTCAGGTGTATTTTTCCTCCTTTGCTCTAGGCGAAAAATATCATCTCCTCCAGAAGTGCAGCATTGAAGGCGACAGATGTGGGAACCCTCACCACAACCAGCTAGGTTCAGGGCCCACACTCAGGGTCTGCTTTCTCGAGAAGGCCTTACAATAAAAATGAAGAGACTGGAAAAGAGTTAATTTGGGAAAATGCAGGCCAGGCGGGGAGTCAAGCCTCTAGTGGGAAGACTCACCCCCAACTGGCCTTTTACCATTTTTTTAATTGAGATTCTGAGACAATGACATCTCTTAGGCAGAAAAGTTCCAGCAGCAGAAAATTAACTAGAATTTACATACGATTAACAAACTAAAATTGCCTCAAGCTCTACTATCTCAACTAGACAATGAGGTAATTGCTCTGACCTTTCAGAGCCATTGAGGTTGGCCATCTCTCTTTGCATATTAACAATAGTGACAATGTTTGGTTTCTGTTAGACAGTTCTTTTTACATTTTATCACTAGTGACTCAACCTAGAGTCAATGAGTTAGTAGCTCTGACCATTCAGAGCCATCAAGGTTGGCCAGTTCCCTTTACATTTTATTACCAGTGATAATGTTAGGTTTCCATTCCTGGCAAAGGGATTTGTACAATTCAGAGGTAGAGGAGACTTACAGAATTCTGCCTAATAGAGGATTTCTAGAACGCTATGAAATAGAGGATTTAAAGATTTCTGTGGAGTAGAAGAATTCAGGATGCTGTACAAGAGGGTATTTCTAGAATTCGGAGAAGAGAGGAGTCCAGAATTTTGTGGACAAGAGGATTTTTATAATTTTTTGGAGTAGGAGATTTCATGAATTCTGTGGAAGAGATTGCTTGTAGAAATCTGTGAAAGGGGATTTCTAGAATACTGTAGAGTAGGGTATTGCTAAAATGAGAAAGAAAGGACTTGTAGAATTCTGTGGAAGAGTGCAATCCTAGAATTCTGTGCAATAGGAAATTTCTAGGATTCTGAGATGACATGATATCTAGATTTCGTGGTCTTCTAGAATCCTGTGGAAGAGGTGATTTCCAGGACTCTGTGAAATAATAGATTTTTAGAATTGTGCAGAATACATTTCTAGAATTCCATAGAATAGGGGATTTTGAGAATTCATAGGAAGGGGGGACTTTTAGAATTCTGTAGAATAGGGGATTTGTGGAATTCAGAGGGAGAGGATACTTAGAGAATTCTGCCTAATAGAGGATTTCTAGAACGCTGTGCAATAGAGGTTTTTAGGATTTTTCTAGTGTAGAAGACTTCAGGAATGCTGTAGAAGAGGTGATTACTATAATTCGGAGAAAAAGAGGACACAAAGAATTCTGTGGACAAGAGTATTTCTAGAATTTTGTGGAGTAGGACATTTCTAGAATTCTGTGGAAAAGATTAGTCATAGAATTCTGTGAAAGAGGATTTCTAGAATACTGTAGAATAGGGTACAGCTAGAAATAGGAAAGGAAAGACTTATAAAATTGTGTGGAATAGCGTAATTCTAGAATTCTGTGGAATAGGAAATTTCTAGCATTCTGAGATGAGAGGACTTTTAGAATTCCACAGAATAGGGGATTTCTAGGATGGGGAGCAAAGGAGGTCTACTAGAATTCTGTGGAAGAGATGATTTCTAGAATTCTGTGAAATGAAATATTTTTAGAATTTTGGGCAATAAATTTCTAGAATTCTGTAGAATAGGTGATTTTAAGAATTCATAGGAAGGGCTGAAACCGGTTTGGCTCAGTGGATAGTCGGCCTGCAGACTGAAAGGTCCCAGGCTCGAATCCGGTCAAGGGCATGTACATTGGTCAGGCACATCGCTGGTATTGGGTGTGCAGGAGGCAGCTGGTCAATGTCTCTCTCTCATCGATGTTTCTATCTCTCTATCTCTCCTCCCTTCTTCTCTGTAAAAAACCAATAAAATATATTTTAAAACAAAGAATTCATAGGAAGGAGGACTTTTAGAATTCTGTGGAATAGGGGATTTGTATAATTCAGAGAGAGAGGAGACTTACAGAATTCTGTGAAACAGAGGATCTCTAGAATGCTTTGCAACTAAGGATTTTAAGATTTTTGTGGAGTAGAAAATTTCTAGAATGTTATAGAAGAGGGGATTTCTAGAATTCAGA
Source organism: Vespertilio murinus (assembly GCA_963924515.1). Lineage (NCBI taxonomy): Eukaryota > Metazoa > Chordata > Mammalia > Chiroptera > Vespertilionidae > Vespertilio > Vespertilio murinus. The sequence goes on from OZ004723.1 coordinate 2,223,080, forward strand.
GAAAGAGAGGACTTCTAGAATTCTGTGGACAAGAGGATTTCTAAAATTTTGTGGAGTACAACATTTCTAGAATTCTGTGGGAGAGACCAATTGTAGAATTCTTTGAAAGAGAATTTCTAGATTACTGTAGAATAGGGTACTGCTAGAAATGAAAAAGAAAGGACTTATAGAATTCTATGGAATATTTTAATTCTAGAATTCTGTGTATTAGCAAATTTCTAGGATTCTGGGATGAAAGGACATCTAGAATTCTATAGACTAGGGGATTTCTAGAATTGGGAGGAACACAGGTCTAGAATTCTGTGGAAGAGGTGATTTCTATAATTCTGTGAAATAATAGATTTTAAGAGTTGTTTGTAATAGATTTCTAGAATTCCGTAGAATAGGGGATTTTTAGAATTCAGAAGAAGGAAGGATTTTAAGTATTCTGTGGAATAGGGGATTTGTAGAATTCAGAGGGAGTAGAGACTTACAGAATTCTGCATAATAGAGGATTTCTAGAACGCTGTGCAATAGAGGATTTCTGTGGATTAGAAGACTTCAGGAATACAGAGGTCTAGGCTTAGGGTTAGCATATGGGTTCCGGGAGAGATTATCATTTATCAGCCTTTGAATTCACTGTGAAAGAGATGCCATCACTGGAGCATGAGTGTAACACTGCAAATTGAAAACTGCAGGCCAGAAACATTTTAGAAGGGTGCTTCCTACACAAGAATTACATGTTCAACTAGACGAAGACCCGAATTGGGAAAACCCGGTAAAAGGATGAGAATTTGATGTGGTACTGTTTCCCTTTGATTTTAACTGTCAAATTGACTTGGTGTTTGTGGGGCGGGAAAGCTGGTGAAAAATTACACAACTCCTCTTCATAGACCTGTACAACAGTAACTGAGTAGTTCAAGAAGTAAGAGGGGTAAACAGTAGCCAGGATTGTGTCCAAATAGTGGTAAAATCCTCAAAAGGCCCTTATGATACCTGTATGAAAATGGAGAGCCTGCCAGATCTCCAAATAACAGAGAAGGAAAATGTATGAGAGACAGTGGGCGACAGAAGGTGACATTCGTTTGGGAACTTCCCCATCTCACCAGCATTATAAAATACTGAGAATTTGCCTTGAAAAAGCCTGGGAAGATACAATAGTCATTACAGGATAATAATTTTTTCACATGCTGGTAGTAACGTATAAAAAGTCATTTAACATTTAAATTCACATTAAAGCAGCTACAGACACTTGGAGGTCCTTAATAGAACTCTGGAAACTCACAAACTGAAGTTAGCTAAATGTCTAAGAAGGAGTATAAAGCACGAGGATTACATCAACAAAGAGCCTTTTTATCTGCAACACATTGTTTAATGACAGGAGAATCATGGTGAAACATCAGAGAACATAGTTTGATATAGGTTACCTGTCACCCTCAGTGTGAATGACTTGTCTTTTGTCAAAGAAGGCTGAGAAGCTTTGAAACAGGAAGTGCTGACTTCATCAAGTGGTCAGGACCAGGTGAGCAGGCACAAGTAGCCAGGTGATAATTCTTTGGGCCTGAGCCAACCTAGGAGATCTGTTGACCTCCAGGTCTAGAAACTCAGAAACTGAAGTTAGCTTAATGTCTAAGAACGAGCATTAAACCCGAGGATGACATCAACAAAGAGCCTTGCTATGTGCAACACATTGTTTAATGACAGGAGAATCATTTTGAAACATCAGAGAACCTAGGTTGACATAGGTTACCTGTCACCCTCAGTGTGAATGACTTGTCTTTTGTCAAAGAAGGTTGAGAAGCTCTGAAACAGGAACTGCTGACGTTATTAAGTGGTCAGGGCCATGAGAGCATGCACAAGTGCCCAGGTGCTGATTATCTGGGCCTGAGCCCACCTGGGAGTTATGATGCCACCAACGTGAGGTCTAGAGGGCATACTTAGTTTGAGGGGTAGGGCCACCTTCAGGGGCGAAGTTAAGGGTTAGCATATGGATTCCAGGAGAGGTTATCATGTATCAGCCTTTGAATTCACAGTGAGAGAGATGCCATCACTGGAGCATGAGTGTAACACTGCGATTTCAAAATTACAGGCCAACAAAATTTTACAAGTGTGTCTCCTACACTAGAAATACATGTACAACTGCATGTAAGACCCAAATAAAACAATGATGGCATGGGGAAAACCAGGTAAAAGGCTGAGTATTTGATGTGGTAGTGTTTCCCTTTGATTTTAACTGTCAGAGTGACTTGGTGTTTGTGGGGCGGGGAAAGCTGGTGAAAAATTTCACAACTCCTCTTCATAGGCCTGTACGACAGTACCTGAGTACTTCAATAAGTAAGAGAGGTAACCAATTGCCAAGCTGGTGTTCAAATAGCTGTAAAGTCCGCAAAAGGCCTTTTTGATACCTGTATGAAAATGGAAAGCCTGCCAGATCTCCAAATAACAGAGCAGGTAAATGTATATGATAGAGTGTTCCACTGAAGCTGACATTCCTTTGGGAATGTCCCCATCTCACCAGCATGTTAAAATACTGAGAATTTGCCCTCAAAGTGCCTGGAAAAGCATGACAGTCATTACAGGATAATAATAGTACTTCCATGAGCTCGTAGTAATGTAAAAAAAAATATATCGTTTAACATTGGAATTCACATTAAACTTAAATTTAATTCACATTAAATTCACATTAAAAGCACCTACAGACACTAGGTGCTTAATAGAAGTTTGGAAACTCAGAAACTGAAGTTGGCTTAATGACTAAGAACGAGCATAAAACCGGAGGATGACATCAACAAAGAGCCTTGCTATCTGCAACACATTGTTTAATGACAGGAGAATCGTTTTGAAACATCAGAGAACCTAGGATGATATAGGTTACCTGTCTCCCTCAGTGTCAATGACTTCTCTTTTGTCAAAGAAGGCTGAGAACCTTTGAAACAGGAACTGCTGACATCATCAAGTGGTCAGGGTCAGGTGAGCAGGCACAAGTAGCCAGGTGATAATTCTTTGGGCCTGAGCCCACCTGGGAGTTCTGATGCCATCAATGTGAGGTCTAGAGGGCATACTGAGTTTGAGGGGTACTGCCAGCTTTGGGGGCTAGGTTTTGGGTTAGAATATGAGTTAAGGGATAGGTTATCATTTATCAGCCTTTGAATTCACAGTGAAAGAGATGCCATCACTGGATCTTGAGTGTAACACTGCGAATTGAAACTACAGGCCACAAAATTTTTAGATGGGTGCATCCTACACTAGAAATGCATGTTCAACTGCATGTAGACCTGAATAAAACAATGTTGGCATGGGGAAAACCAGGTAAAAGGCTCAGAATTTGATGTGGTAGTGTTTCCCTTTGATTTTAACTTTCAGATTGACTTGGTGTTTGTGGTGCGGGGAAACCTGTTGAAAAATTTCACAACTCTTCTTCATAGACCTGAACAACAGTATCTGAGTACTTCAAGAAGTTAGAGAGGTAACCAATAGCCAAGCTGGTGTTCAAATAGCGGTAAAGTCCTCAAAAGGCCCTTATGGTACCTGTATGAAAATGGAAAGCCTGCCAGATCTCTAAATAACACAGCAGGGAAATGTATGTGAGAAAGTGTTCCACTGAAGGTGACATTCATTTGGGAACGTTCTGATCTCACCAGCATGTTAAAATACTGAGAATTTGCCCTCAAAGAGCCTGGAAAGGAAGATAGTAATTACAGGGTAATAATAGTACTTTCACATGCTGGGAAGGTGTCCCTGACTTCAAACCCGCCAGCCCTGGGGCGGTGGGCGGTGGGCTGTGGGCGGTGGGTGTTGGGCCGTGGGCTGTGGGCCGTGGGCCGTGGGCCGTTTACCGGATGGGATACACACACTCAGAGGTGGCCAGACTCTAAGAAGGGCTGCTTGGCTGTGGCCTGAAGGGCCACTTCCAACAGGCCTGGCTCTCAGCACCCACCGTGATCCTGGCCGAGTGCCAGCGCTCTGGGCCCCCTTGACAAGTGTCCACCCGTAGGTACACGTCCGGCCGACCCTGGGCGCTGCCTTGGCACGTGCAGGTGTTCTTGGCCACCACTAAGCCTTTCCCCATTGACTGGAGAGGAGGCTGCACTGGGGAGGTGTAGAGGAGGAATCCCTAGGAGAGCCCAGTTGTGGAGGGTGCTCCCTTCTGGCTAAATGGACCATTGCACCCCCACCAGAGGAGGGTTGCTTGCTGCAGGTGGGAGGGAGAGAGGCAGCTGAGGGCTCATAGGGGAGAGGCGTGGTCCCTGCTTGCCTGCCTGCCTGTGAGAGGGCTGGGGGGGCGGAGGGCTGAGGGCTGGGAGAGCTGAGGGCACTGAGCCCCGGGGCCAGCCTGGGGGTGGCTGCGGGTCTCAGCGAGCCCACAGTCCCTGTGGCACGGGCTCTTGAGGAGCCTGGAGGCCAGCTCCCCAGTCTATGGCCATACTACCCTGAAAGTACCCGATCTCGTCTGATCTCGGAAGCTAAGCAGGATTGGGCCTAGTTAGTACTTGGATGGGAGACCGCCTGGGAATACCGGGTGCCTTAGGCTTTTGCTTTGGTTCAGGGGAGGAGCAGGGCGTTTTGCTGCCAGCCCCAGCCTCCCTTTTGATGGCCTGGGTGGGGCCTGGAGGAGAGGGGGAGGAAACCTCCTGTCTGAACTCAGCCCAACCGACCCCCGGAGTGCTCTTTCCTCCATCCCCAGTGCCCCCCCCCCATCCCAGCGCCCAGTCCTGCTCTCCAAAGATGGGAACAGGGCTCCAGCTGGCTCTCGCATTTCCTGGGGAAGCACCCTGCTGCCCTCACAGGGTTGCGTGTGCTCCATTCTCCCCCACCGTCGGAAGCCTCCCCCCATGCTCATGGCGGGGTGGGGGGTCGGGTTCCTGGGGGGTGGGCTGGGGACAACAGGGAGGCGTCTGACACACTGACAGGGGGAACAGGCTGCAGTGGGTTTGGCTCAGTGGACAAAGTGCAGGCCTGTGGATGGAAGCGCTGCCTGTTCCATTGGGGTCAAGTGTACTTACCTCCCTTGCAGGCTGGATCTCTCCCTGCCCCCTCAGGGTGCCTGCGGGAGGCAACCAATCCAAGTTTCTCCCTCACATCCATGTTTCTCTCTGCCTCTCCTGGCCTCTTCCACTCGCCCTAAGAATCAATGGGAAAATAAATACCCTGCGAGAGGATTCAGATACATGATGGATACATGGATGGAAGGATGGATGGATGGATGGATGGTTGGATGGATGGATGTGGAACAGGTGACCACTCTGGTGGGAATATTACATCTGGCTGTCCTTGGGCATCATCCCGTGGGCATACAGCAGCCTCTGTACACACACTCAACTCTGAGCCCACTCTGACTGCCCTGCCCGGGGTCCTGACTCTAGCACCCGGACAAGGTTTGGAAGGAGTTTGACTGGTCCAGCTGAGTCTCCATGACCTCATCATGATCTCCAGGGGAGAGCACTGAGAGGCACCACCTGGATGGAATCCAGGCCCTTAGCCAAAACTGCCTGGGTCTCCCCACAGTAGGGAAAACCCCTTACATAAGGTCATTTCCCTTCACCTGGTGGCACACAGGGTTGTCTGGAAGGATTTGCACCCAGGAAGGAGTAATATGACCCAACCACCCCTAGGATTTCCAGAGGATAGGGGTGCTTGGTCCCCAGCACTCACTTCCTCTTTTGCCCCCCAGGACCTCACAATAGGCACTGGAGAGACCAGCAAACCAACCCCCCTGTACTTTCTTGCACCCCAGCACACATTGCCACAAGCACACGCACATCCACACGCACATACACAGTGGCAAGGACCCACAGGATGACCTCGAGTGCTCCCGGCCCTGGCCTCCATGGGATGGGCCGGCGCTAAGCCGCCTTACATGAGGCTGCACACTGCCGAGTGACAGCAGGCGTCAGAGGGGAGACCAGGGTCACTGTGTGCGGTGAGCGAGACAGCTGTTGTGGGAAGCTCTTCCAAAGACACCCCAACCCCTGAGACCACAGTAGACCAGCTCTCTCCCCAGGCCTGCAGCCAGCCAAGTGAGGGGAGAGGGGCCTGTCTCCCAGATGCAAGGTTGCCTGGTCACCAGAGTTTTACATTCCGTACTGTCCTGTGACTGAGCAAGTGACCTCAAGGGTGCAAGGCTCTACGGCCAGTATGCTTTCTTTTAAGCAAGCTGACCTGCAGATCCCTCAGGGCTTTGGACTTTTGCCAAAGCAAAAGCCTACACCCAAGGGATGATGCGGGAAACCATTTTCTGAAGACCTGGGCAGGTTTCCCTGACTTGAAACCCGCCAGCCATTCGTTGCGCGGCTGGTGATGGGCGCTGGGCCGTGGGCGGTGGGCGGTGGGCCATGTACCGAATGGGATGCACACACTCAGAGTTGGCCAGAGTCTAAGAAGGGCTGCTTGGCTGTGGCCTGAATGGCCACTTCCAACAGGCCTGGCTCTCAGCACCCACCGTGATCCTGGCCGAGTGCCAGTGCCCTGGCCCCCCTTGAGAAGTGTCCACCCATAGGTACACGTCCGGCCGGCCCTGGGCGCTGCCTTGGCATGTGCACCTATTCTTGGCCACCACTAAGCCTTCCCCCATTGACTGGCTTCCCCAGGAGAGGAGGCTGAGCTGGGGAGTTAAAGAGGAGGAATCCCTCGGAGAGTCCAATTGTGGAAGGTGCTCCCTTCTGGCTATGTGACAGATTGCACCGCGACAGGAGAAGGGCAGCTTGCTGCAGGTGGGAGGGAGGGAGGCAGTTGAGGGCTCAGTGCAGAGAGGCGTGGTCCCTGCCTGCCTGCCTGCCTGCAAAAGGGCGGGTGGTGCGGAGGGCTGATTGCAGAGAGCTCTGAGTGCTGAGAGCCCTGGGGGGTCCAGCCTGGGGGTGGCTGTGGGGCTAGGCAGGCTCTTGTGGGGCCCTGAGGCCAGCTCCCCAGTCTATGGCCATACCACCTTGAACACGCCCGATCTCTTCTGATCTCTGAAGCTAAGCAGGGTCGGGCCTGGTTAGTACTTGGATGGGAGACAGCCTGGGAATACTGGGTGCCTTAGGCTTTTGCTTTTGCTTTGGCTCAGGGGAGGAGCTGGGCTTTTTTCTGCTGGCCCCAGCCTCTCTTTTGGTGGCCTGGGTGGGGCCTGGGCGGGGGAACCTCCTGTCTGAACTCAACTCCCAACCCCGGAGTACCCTCTCCTGCACCCCTGTGCCCTGTCCCGCCCTCCAAAGATGGGAACAAGGATCTAGCTGGCTAGCTCCCTTGCTCGCTTGCCTTTCCAGCGGCAGCACCCCGCCACCATCGCAGGGTCACCTGTGCTCCATTCTCCTGCACCTCTGGAAGACCACCACACTGGCGCTCAGGGAGGGACATGGGGTGGGGGTTCGGGGGGGGGCACGGGGACAACAGGGAGGCCTCTGACATACTGACAGGGGGAACAGGCTGCAGCAGGTTTGGCTCAGTGGACAAAGCACAGGCCTGTGGATGTAGGGTGGTGGGTGGTGGGCCCTGTACCAGATGCGATACACACTCTCAGAGGTGGCCAGAGTCTAAGAAGGGCTGCTTGGCTGTGGCCTGAACGGCCACTTCTAACAGGCCTGGCTCTCAGCACCCCAGCGCTCTGGGCCCCCTTGAGAAGTGTCCACCCATAGGTACAAGTCCGGCCGGCCCTGAGCGCTGCCTTGGCATGTGCAGGTAATCTTGGCCACCACTAAGCCTTCCCCCATTGATTGGCTTCCCCAGGAGAGGAGGCTGCGCTAGGGAGGTGAAGAGGAGGAATCCCTAGGAGAGCCCAGTTGTGGAGGGCACTCCCTTCTGGCTATGTGGCACATCACACTCCCACCTGAGGAGGGTGGCTTCCTGGAGGTGGGAGGGAGGGAGGAAGCTGAGGGTTCAGCTGGGAGAGGTGTGGTCCCTGCCTTCTGAAAGAGAGGGCAGGCAGGGCAGAGGGCTAAAGGCAGAGAGCACTGAGGGTTCTTGTCCACAGAATTCTGAAAGTCCTCTCTTTTTCTGAATTGTAGAAATCCCCTCTTCTACAGCATTCCTGAAGTCTGCTACACCACAGAAATCCTAAAATCCTCTATTGCACAGCGTTCTAGTAATGCTCTATTACACAGAAGTCTGTAAGTCTTCTCTCCCTCTCAATTCTACTAATCCCCTATTCCTCAGAATTCTAAAAGTCCTTCCTTCCTATGAATTCTTAAAATCCCCTTTTATACGGAACTGTAGAAATCTATTCCCCACAATTCAATAAATCTATTATTTCACAGAATTCTAGAAATCACCTTTTCCCCAGAATTCTAGAAGACCTCGTTTCCTCCCAATTCTACAAATGGCCTATTCTGTGGGATTCTAGATGTCCTGTCATCTCAGAATCTTAGAAATTTCCTATTGCACAGAATTCTAGAATTACACTATTCCACAGAATTCTATCAGTCCTTCCTTTCTCATTTCTATCAGTACCCTATTCTACAGTAATCTAGAAATCCTCTTTCACTGAATTCTACAAGTAATCTCTTCCACAGAATTCTAGAAATATCCTACACAACAAAATTCTAAAATTCCTCTTCTCTACAGAATTCTAGAGTCCTCTCTTTCTCCGAATTCTAGAGATACCCTCTTCTACAGCATTCCTGAATTCTTCTACTCCACAGAACTCATGAAATCGTCTATTGCATAGCATTCTAGAAATCCTCTATCACGCAGAATTCTTTAACTCTCCTCTCCCTCTGAATTCTGCAAATGCCCTATTCCATAGATTTCTAAAAGTTCTCCCTTCCTCTGATTTCCAAAAATACCCTATTCTATGGAATTCTAGTAATCTATTCCGCACAAGTCTAAAAATTGATTATTTCACAGAATTCTAGATAACACTTCTTCCACAGAATTCTGGAAGACCTCCTTTCCTACCAATTCTAGAAATCCCAAATTCTGTGGAAGTCTAGATGTCCTGTCATCTCAGAATCCTCGATATTTCCTATTCTACAGAATTCTAGAATTAAACTATTCCACAGAAATCTATCAGTTCTTTCTTTCTCATTTCTGGCAGTACCCTATTGTACAGTAATCAAGAAATCCTCTTTCACAGAATTCTAGAAGTAATCTCTTCCACAGAATTCTAGAAATCTGCTACTCCACAAAATTCTAAAAATCCTCTTGTCTGCAGAATTCTAGAGTTGTCTCTTTCTCTGAATTCTAGAGATACCCTCTTCTACAACATTCATGAATTCTTCTACTCCACAGAAATCTTGAATTCCTCTATTGCACAGCGTTCTAGAAATCCTCTATTTCACAGGATTGTGTATGTCTCCATTCCCTCTAAATTCTACAAATCCCCTATTCCACATAATTCTAAAAGTTCTCCCTTTGCTTTCTAAAAATACCCTATTCTATGGAATTGTAGAAATTTTTCCGCACAATTCTTAAAATCTATTATTTCACAGAATTCTAGAAATCACCTCTTCCACAGAATTCTAGAATTACACTATTCCACAGAATTCTATGTTCTTTCTTTCTCATTTCCAGCAGTACCCTATTCTACCGTAATCTTGAAATCCTCTTTCACATAATTCTACAAGTAATCTCGTCCACAGAATTGTAGAAATCTCCTTCTACAAAAAATTCTAAAAATCCTCTTGTCTTCAGAATTCTAGAATCCTCTCTTTCTCTAAATTCTAGAGATACCCTGTTCTACAGAATTCCTGAATTCTTCTACTCCACAGAAATCTTCAAATCCTCTATTGCACAGCGTTCTAGAAATCCTCTACTATGCAGAATTCTGTAAATCTCCACTCCCTCTGAATTCTACAAATCCCCTATTCCACAGAATTCTCACAGTCCACCCTTCTTCTGAATTCTAAACATACCCTATTCTACGGAATTCTAGAAATCTATTCCGCACAATTCTAAAAATCTCTTACTTCACTGAATTCTAGAATTCACCTCTTCCACAGAATTCTAGAAGACCTCGTTTCATCCCAATTCTAGAAATCCGCTATTCTATGGGATTCTAGATGTCCTGTCATCTCAGAATCCTAGAAATTTCCTAATCCACACAACTCTAGAATTACACCATTCCACAGAATTCTATAAGTTCTTTCTTTCTCATTTCTGGCGGTACCCTATTCTAAAGTAATCTCGAAATTGTCTCTCACAGAATTCTACAGGTGATCTCTTCCACAGAATTCTAGAAATAGCCTACTCCATGAAATTCTGAAAATCCTCTTGTCTACAGAATTCTAGAGTTCTCTCTTTCACCAAATTCTAGAGATACCCCCTTCTACCGCATTTCTGAATTCTTCTACACCACAGAAATCTTGCAATCCTCTATTGCACACCGTTCTAGAAATTCTCTATTACGCAGAATTCTGTAAGTGTCCTCTCCCTCTGAATTCTACAAATCCCCTATTCCAGAGAATTCTAAAAGTCTTCCCTTCCTCTGAATTCTAAAAATACCATATTCTATGGAATTCTAGAAATCTATTCCGCACAATTGTAAAAATCTATTATTTCACAGAATTCTAGAAATCACCTCTTTCACAGAATTCTAGTAGACCTCGTTTCCTCCCTATTCTAGAAATCCGCTATTCTGTGGTATTCTAGATGTTCTGTCATCTCAGAATCCTAGAAATTTCCTATTCCACAGAATTCTAAAATTACACTATTCAATAGAATTCAACAGGATTTTTAGAATTTTGTGGAGTAGGAGATTTCTAGAATCCTGTGGAAGAGATTACTTTTAGAATTATGTGAAAGAGGATTTCTAGATTACTGTAGAATAGGGTACCACTACAATTGGTAAGAAAGGACTTATAGAATTCTGTGGAATAGTGTAATTCTAGAATTATGTGCAATAGGAAGTTTCTAGGATTCTGAGATGACAAGACATCTAGAAGTCCACAGAATATGGGATTTCTAGAATTGGGAGTATATGAGGTCTTCTAGAATTGTGTGGAAGAGGTGATTTCTAGAATTTTGTGAAATAATAGATTTTTAGAATTGTGAAGAATAGATTTCTAGAATTCCGTAGAACAGGGGATTTAAATAATTCATAGGAAGAGCGGACATTCAGAATTCTGTGGAATAGGGGATTGGTAGAAATCAGAGGGATTGGAGACTTACAGAATTCGGCAAAATAGAGTATTTCTAAAACGCTGTGAAATAGAGGATTTCAAGATTTCTGTGGAGTAAAAGACTTCAGGAATGATGTAAAAGGGGATTTCTAGAATTCGGAGAAAAAGAGGACTCTAGAATTCTGTGCACAAGAGGATTTTTAGAATTTTGTGGAGTAGCAGATTTCTAGAATCCTATGGAAGAGATTACTTTTAGAATTCTGTGAACGAGGATTTCTAGAATACTGTAGAATAGGGTACCATTACAAATGAGAAAGAAAGGACTTACAGAATTCTGTGGAATAGTGTAATTCTAGAATTCTGTGGAATAGGAAATTTCTAGCATTCTGAGATGACAGGACATCTAGAATCCAACAGAAAAGGGAATTTCTAGAATTGGGAGAATTGAGGTCTTCTAGAATTCTGTGGAAGAGGTGATTTTTAGAATTCTGTGAAATAATAGATTTTTAGAATTGTGGGGAATAGATTTCTAGAATTCCGCCGAATAGGTGATTTTTAGAATTCAGAGGAAGGGAGGACTTTTATTTTTTTAAATAAAATATTATTGTTCATATTATTACAAATGTTCCTCATTCCTCTCCCTCCATTGCTCCCCTCCACCAAGTTTCCATTCAACTCTCTGTCCTTTCCCCATTCCCCATTGTCCTCATCCATAGGTGCACTTTATGTTCAGTCTCTTCCCGCCTGGTCCCACTCCCCATTTCCCTGAGAATCATCAGTCCACTCCCCTTCCATACCTCTGATTCTATTATATTCACCAGTTAATGTTCATCATGATTTTTACTTCCCTTGGTTTTTAGACTCACTTGTTGATAGTTACGTGTTTGTTCATAATTTTTGTCTTTATTTTCTTCCTCTTCCTAAAGAACCCCTTTTAGCAATTCATATAATTCTGGCTTGGCAGTGATGAATTCCTTTAACTTAAATTTAGTTGTGAAGCTCTTTATCTGGCCTTCAATTCTGAGTGATAGCTTTGCTGGGTAGAGTATTTTTGGCTGTAGATTCTTGTTATTCATCACCTTGAATATTTCTTGCCATTCCTGTCTGGCCTGCATGGTTTCTGTTGAGAAATCAGCTGACAGTCGGATGGGTCCCCCTTTATAGGTAACTACCTGCTCTTGTCTTGCTGCTTTTATATTCTCTCTTTGTCTTTAGCTCTTGGAATTTTAATTATGATGTGTCTTGGTGTGGTCCTCTTTGGATTCCTTTTGATTGGGGTTCTGTGTGCTTCCTGGATGTGTAAGTCTGTTTCTTTCACCAGGTGGGAGAAGTTTTCTGTCACTATTTCTTTCTATATGTTTTTGGTATCTTGCTCTCTGTCATCTTCTGGGATGCCCATAATTCTGATGTTGTTTTACTTGAAGTTGTCCCAGAGGTTTCTTACATTATCTTCAACTTTCTGGATTCTCTTGTCTTCTTGCTTCTGTGGAGGAGTGTCCTCTGGCTCTTTGTGTTCCAAATCTTGGACTTGATTCTTGCAATCTTCCAATCTGTTTTTAGGACTCTGTATAATATTTTTTTATTTCAGAGAATGTATTCTTCATTTCTAGTTGATCCTTTATTATTTCTTGTTCAACCTTTATTATTTCTTGTTGATCCCTTTTCATATCCTCATAGGTCTCATTTATTTTATCGGCCTTTTCTAAGAGATTGTTGAACAACCTTATAAGCGTGGTTTTGAACTCTATATCCAGTCGCTTTTTGTCCTCCATTTCTTTCGTTTGTGATCAGTTTCCTCGTTTTGACATTTTCGCTGCTTCCCTGAGTTGGTAGGTTGGGAGGATCAGCTGTGTCTATGCCAGGAGACAACCTTATTCCACTAGACTCGAGGAACCTGCAAAAGCCTCTGAGTTCAGCTTGGATGGGGCGGAGTTTTAAAGTGGAGCCTACAGCCTTGGCTTCCAGTTAGAACTGCCGTCTGAGGTTCCTGAGTCTCAGTGTACCTTTGTGTCCTTTGGTACTCGCTGCAAGCACCTGTGAGAGAAAGGTGCCCTAGAGCTTTGCCCACTACCAGACAGTGTAGTCTCTCCCCCAACACGCCCACAACTGGGGTTCAGAGCAGTTGGAAGTGGGGTTATGAACAGTCCGGAGCTTAAGTCTCCTTCCTGCTAGGGCAATCTCGCAGCCCAATCAACAGTCTGTCCTCTATGTTTGAAATGTGCTCAACTCTGGGGACTCTGTCTTTCGCAGCTCCCCTGAGCTTCTGCCTTATAGCCCAGATTCCCCCTGTATGAGGCTGGGGCCCGAGGGTCTTGGCCAGTACTGAGGTTCAGTGCAGTCAGAACTGGGGCTCAGCACAGTTCTGAGCTTTTGTCTCCTTCCCGCTGGGGCAATTCAGCAGCTCAGTGAACAGTCCCTCCTCTGCCGCCAATGTGCGGACTGGGGTGTTCTGCCCTTCACCACTCCACTGAGCTTCCGCCTTAGAGCCCAGATTCCCCCTGTAAGATCCTGGGGCCCCAGTGACTTGCCCAGGACTGGGGTTCAGTGCAGTCGTAGTTGGGGTTCAGCATAGTCCAGAGCTTTTATCTCATTCCAGCTAGGGAACGCCAACCAGGCACTCAGCTGCCCCTCCACTAAGCTCCGTCCTCTCCACAGGCGTGCACCATCCCTCCTTACCTTGAGCTTTTACAGCTCCTCTGATTGTCCTTCACATTTTCTCTTTCCTTCTAGGTGTAGAATTTGCAGTTAGTCAACTTTCCTGTAGTTCTGGATAGTGTCCACTTTATATTTAATAGTATTTTTTGAAATTGTTGAGTGCAGCTGCAGCTAGGCATTTACCTCTGCCGCCATCTTATTGCAATCTCCTGGAAAGGAGGACTTTTAGAATTCTGTGGAATAGGGGATTTGTAGAATTCAGAAGGAGAGGACACTTACGGAATTCTGCGTAATAGAGAATTTCTAGAATGGTGTGCAATAGAGGATTGCAAGATTTCTGTGATATAGAAGAATTCAGGAATGCTGTAGAATACGGAATCTCTAGAATTCAGAGAAAGAAAGGACTCTAGAATTCTGTAGACAAGAGGATTTTTAGAATTTTGTGGAGTAGGAGATTTCTAGAATTCTGTGGAAGAGATTACTTGTAGAATTCTGTAGAAGAGGATTTCTAGATTACTGCAGAACAAGGTACCGCCGGAAATGAGAAAGAAAGGACTTATAGAATTCTATTGAATAGTGTAATTTTAGAATTCTGTGGAATAGGAAATTTCTAGGATTCTGAGATTTCAGGACATCTAGAATCCCACAGAATAGGGGATTTCTAGAATAGGGAGGAAACGAGGTCTACTAGAATTCTGTGGAAGAGGTGATTTCTAGAATTCTGTGAAATAATAGATTTTTACAATTGTGCGGAATAGATTTCTAGAATTCCATATAATATGGTATTTTTAGAATTCAGAGGAAGGGAAGACTTTTAGAATTCTCTGGAATAGGGGATTTGTAGAATTCAGAGGGACAGGACACTTACAGAATTCTGCGTAATAGAGAATTTCTAGAATGGTGTGCAATAGAGGATTGCAAGATTTCTGTGATATAGAAGAATTCAGGAATGCTGTAGAATACGGAATCTCTAGAATTCAGAGAAAGAAAGGACTCTAGAATTCTGTAGACAAGAGGATTTTTAGAATATTGTGGAGTAGGTAATTTCTAAAATCCTGTGAAAGAGATTACTTGTAGAATTCTGTGAAAGAGGATTTCTAGATTACTGTAGAATGGTGAATGGCCAAAAATGAGAAAGAAAGAACTTATAGAATTCTGTGGAGTAGGAAATTTCGAGGATTCTGAGATGACAGGACATCTAAAATCCCACAGAATATGGGATTTCTAGAACTGGGAGAAAAGGAGGTCTTCTAGAATGCTGTGGAAGAGGTGATTTCTAGAATTCTGTGAAATAATAGATTTTTAGAATTGTGCGGAATAGATTTCTAGTATTCCATAGAATATGGTATTTTTAGAATTCAGAGGAAGGGAGGAATTTTAGAATTCAGTGGAATAGGGGATTTGTAGAATTCAGAGGGAGAGGACACTTAGAGAATTCTACATAATAGAGAATTTCTAGAATGCTATGCAATACAGGATTTCAAGATTTCTGTGGAGTAGAAGACTTCAGGAATGCTGGAGAAGAGGGTATCTCTAGAATCCGGAGAAAGAGAGGACTCTAGATTTCGGTAGACAAGAGGATTTTTAGAAATTTGTGGAATAGGAGATTTCTAGAATTCTGTGGAAGAGATTATTTATAGAATTCTGTGAAAGATGATTTCTATATTACGGTAGAATAGGGTACCACTGGAAATTTGAAAGAAATAATTTATAGAATTCTATGGAATAGTGTAATTCTAGAATTTTGTGGAATAGGAAATTTCTAGGATTCGGAGATGATAGGACATCTAGAATTCTCTAGACTGGGGGATTAATAGAATTGGGAGGAAAAGATGACTTTTAGAATTCTGTGGAAGAGGTGATTTCTAGAATTCTGTGAAATAATACATTCTTAGAATTGTGGGGAATAGATTTCTAGAACTCCGTAGAATAGGGGATTTTTAGAATTCAGAAGAAGTGAGAACTTTTAGAATTCTGTGGAATAGGGGATTTGTAGAATTGAGAGGGAGAAAAGACTTACAGACTTCTGTGTAATAGAGGATTTCTATAACGCTGTGCTATAGAGGATTTCAAGATTTTTCTGGAGTAGAAGACTTCAGGAATGCTGTAGAAGACGGGGTTTCTAGAATTCAGAGAAAGAGAGGACTCTAGAATTCTGTAGACAAGAGGATTTTTAGAGTTTTGTGAAGTAGGAGATTTCTAGAATTCTCAGAAAGAGATTACTTGTAGAATTCTGTGAAAGAGGATTTTTAGATTACTGTAGAATTGGGTACTGCTTGAATTGAGAAAGAAAGAACTTATATAATTCTGTGGAATAGTGTAATTTTACAATTTTGTGGAATAGGAAATTTAGAGGATTCTGAGATGACAGGTCATCAAGAATCCCATAGAATAGGGGATTTCTAGAATTGGGAGGAAACAAGGTCTTCTAGAATTCTGTGGAAGAGGTGATTTCTAGAATTCTGTGAAATAATAGATTTTTAGAATTGCGCAGAATAGATTTCTAGAATTCCGTTGAATAGGGTATTTTTAGAATTGAGAAGAAGGGAGGACTTTTAGAATTCTGTGGAATAGGGGATTTGTAGAATTCAGAGATAGAGGAGACTTACTGAATTCTGCATAATAGAGGATTTCTAGAATGCTATGCAATAGAGGATTTCAAGATTTCTGTGGTGTAGAAGTCTTCAGGAATGCTGTAGAAAGAGGGGATTTCTAGAATTCGGAGAAAGGAAGGACTATTGAATTTGTGAATAAGAGGATTTTTAGAATCTTGTGGAGCATAAGGTTTCTAGAATTCTGTGGAGGAGATTACTTATAGAATTCTGTGAAAGAGGATTTCTAGAATACAGTAGAATAGGGTACCGCTAGTAATGAGAAAGAAAGGACCTATAGAATTCTGTGGAATAGTGTTGTTCTAGAAATCTGTGGAATAGGAAATTTCTAGGATTCTGAGATGAAAGGACATCTAGAATTCTATAGACTAGGGGATTTCTAAAATTGGGAGGAAATGAGGTCTTCTAGAATTCTGTGGAAGAGTTGATTTCTACAATTCTGTTAAATAATAGATTTTTATAATTGTGGGGAATAGTTTTCTAGAATTCCATAGAATCTGGGATTTTAAGAATTTGAGGAAGGGAGGACTTTTAGAATTCTATGGAATAAGAGATTGTAGAAGTCAGAGGGAGAGGAGACTTACTGAATTCTGCGTAGTAGAGGATTTCTGGAACACTGTGCAATAGAGTATTTCAAGATTTCTGTGGAGTAGAAGAATTGCGGAATGCTGTAGTAGCCCTTATCACTAGAATACGGAGAAGGAGATGACTCTAGAATTCAGTGGACAAGAGGATTTTTAGAATTTTGTGGAGTAGGAGATTTCTAGAATTCTGTGGAGTAGATTACTTGCAGAATTCTGTGAAAGAGGATTTCTAGATTACTGTAGAATAGGGTAGCTCCAGAAATGAGAAAGAAAGAACTTATAGAATTCTGTGGAATAGTGTAATTCCAGAATTCTGTGGAATAGGAAATTTCTAGGATTCTGAGATGACAGGACATCTAGAATTCCATAGAATTGGAGATTTCTAGAATTGGGAGGAAAGAGGTATTCTAGAATTCTGTGGAAGAGGTGATTTCTAGAATTCTGTGAAGTAATAGATTTTTAGAATAGTGGGGAATAGAATTCTAGAATTCTGTTGAATAGGGGATTCTTAGAATTCAGAGGAAGGGAGGACTTTTAGAATTCTGTCGAGAAGGGGATTACTAGAATTCAGGGGAAGAGAAGACTTACAGAATTCTGCGTAATAGAAGATTTATAAATGCTGTGCAAGTGATGATTTCAACATTTCTGTGGAGTAGAAGCCTTCTATATGAGGGGATTTCTAGAATTCGGAGAAAGAGAGGACTCTAGAATTCTGTGGACAAGAGGATTTCTAGAATTTTGTGGAGTAGGAAATTTCTAGAATTCTGTGGAAAAGAAAACTTGTAGCATTCTGTAAAAGAGGATTTGTAGAATACTGTAGAATAGGGAACCGCTAAAATGAGAAAGGACTTATAGAATTCTGTGGAAGAGCGTAATTCTAGAATTCTGTGGATATGTATATTTCTAGAATTCTGAGATGACAGGACAACTAGAATTCCAAGAATAGGGGATTTATAGAATTGTG
This sequence comes from Vespertilio murinus, assembly GCA_963924515.1. NCBI lineage: Eukaryota > Metazoa > Chordata > Mammalia > Chiroptera > Vespertilionidae > Vespertilio > Vespertilio murinus. The sequence goes on from OZ004723.1 coordinate 2,240,907, forward strand.
AGTAAAGGAGGTCTTCTGGAATTCTGTGGAAGAGGTGATTCCTAGAATTCTGTGAAATAATAGATTTTTAGAATTGTGGGGAACAGATTTCTAGAATTCTGTAGAATAGGGGATTTTAAAAATTCAGAGGAAGGGAGGACTTTTATGATTATGTGGAATAGTGGATTTGTAGAATTAAGAGGGGGAGAAGTCTTACAGAATTCTGCGTAATAGAGGATTTCTAGAACGCTGTGCAATAGAGGATTTTAAGATTCCTGTGGAGTAGAAGAATTCAGAAATTCTGTAGTAGAGGGGAATTTCTAGAATTTGGTGAGAGGATTCTAATATTCTGTGGATCGGATGATTTTTAGAATTTTGTGGATTAGGATATTTCTAGAATACTGTGGAAGAGATTACTTGTAGAATTCTCTGAAATAGGATTTCTAGATTACTGTAGAGTAGGGTATCGCTAGATATGTGAAGGAAAGGACTTATAGAATTCTGTTGAGTAGTGTAATTCTAGAATTCTGTGGAATAGGAAATTTCTAGGATTCTGAGATGAGAGGACGAGAATTCTATATACTAGGGGATTTCTAGAATTGGTAGGAAATGAGGTCTTCTAGAATTTGATTTCTAGAATTCTGGGAAATAATAGATTTTTAGTATTGTGGTCAATAGATTTTTAGAATTCCATGGAATAGGGGATTTGTAGAATTCAGAGGGCGGGAAGACTTACAGACTTTTGCCTAATACAGGATTTCTGGAACGCTTTGCAACAGAGGATTTCAAGATTTCTGTGGAGTAGAAAACTTCTAGAGTGTTATAGAAGAGGGGATTTCTAGAATTTGGAGAAAGAGAGGACTTCTAGAATTCTGTTGGCAAGAGGATTTCTAGAATTTTGTGGAGTAGGAAATTTCTAGAATTCTGTGGGAGAGATTACTTGTAGAATTCTATGAAAGAGGATTTCTAGAATACTGTAGAATAGGGTACTGATAGAAATGATAAGCAAGGACTTATACAATTCTGTGGAATAGTGTAATTCTAGAATTCTGTGGAATAGCCAATTTCTAGGATTCTGAGACGACAGGACATCTAGAATTCCACAGAATATGGGATTTCTAGAATTGGGAGGAAATGAGGTCTCCTAGAATTCTGTGGAAGAGGTGATTTCTAGAATTCTGTGAAATAATAGACTTTCAGACTTGTGGTGTGTGGGATGCCTAAACAAGACCAGCGTGGTTCAGGGCCCACACTCAGGGTCAGGTCTCTGGAGAAGGCCGTACATTAAAAAGGAAGAGACTGGAAAAGAGTAAATTTGGAAAAATGGGGCCAGGCTGGGAGTCAGCCTCTAGTGGGAAGATTCACCCCAATCTGGCCTTTTGCCATTCCTTTTACTGAGATTCTGAGACAAAGACATTACTTAGCTGGAAAAGTTCCAGCAACAGAAAATTAACAAGAATTTACATACAATTAAGAAACTAAAGTTGCCTCAAGATCTATCTCAACTAGACAATGAGTTAATTGATCTGATCTTTCCAAGCCATTAAGGTTGGCCATCTCTTTTTGCATATTAACAATAGTGACAATGTTTGGTTTCAGTTAGACAGTTCTTTTTACATTTTATTACTAGTGACTCAACCTAGAGTCAATGAGTTAATAGCTCTGACCATTCAGAGCCATCAAGGTTGGCCAGTTCCCTTTATATTTTATTACCAGTATTAGGTTTTGGTCCTGGCATCTCCCCCCAATTCCTTCCTTTAAAAAATCTTGCATTTACAGTCCAGAAATAAACATATAAGATGGAAATTTTTGAGTCCCAATTTCAAAGTCCCAGAGTTCTAAGTAAAAGTTTCAGTATCCAAAAGTTCTGAGTCCTAAAGTTCTCAGTTCCAAAGATCTCAGTCCCAAAGTTCCTTATTTATATATGTCAGCAATGATATCTGGATGGTGTACAAACAGTGGCGATGCAGGTCTGACCATCTCTGGTTTGGTCCTGGGCAACATGCAGCAATGCACAGCTGCTGACTGCTGGTATGGCAAGACGTCCTCAGCGTCTTCCATGTCTGGACTATTTCTCCTCTTGTCTTCTTGGCTGGAGCATTTCTGCTAATTCCCCTGTGATATAGAATTCTGTGATATAGCCAATTTTTACTCTAGGTAAAAAATATTTATTTTATATTTATAACTCCACGTAGTCTTAGAGTTGTTTTCTGAAAGTATACAAACATATCTCAACCAAAATTAATAATGGAATATTTTCTATAAATATTATTTAGGATACTTTTTGCCCAAATAATTTTCCTGACTTATTTTGATACTATTTGTGTTTTATATGGCTATCTTACTGTTATCATTACAAATTAAAATTGTTTTTTAAAAGAAAAAAATTTTTTTTCTAAATGTAATTTACTTACAGGACATTTTTTCTTACATTGTATTTTTCCACTGCCCCACTTTTTTATTTAATTATTAGGAGGTTTTTGGAATTTTTTTTTATAATGCTGTTTTGATAATTTTTTAAATTTTAATTTTATGCACAAAAACTATGACATTGCATGTTAAACAATTTTACCATGAAATGAACTACCAATAGAAATTTTGGTTAATACTTTAGGAACAGCTTATTGTACAATTAAATTTTCTTGAATATTAACTCATTTTACTTTGCCAAATTAAATTAATCTGAAAAGTTGACTATTTTACTGTCAAATTTAATACTTTTAACAACAATTTTAGTTTACTCTGTAAAAATTAATGGAAAGGATTATATGCATCCTTGAGAGAGCCCCGAGCACTCCTAGATTTAGGCTAGATTTAGATATAGGGCAGTAGCCATCAGCCATTTCTCTGTTGCCTGGGGCTCTTCTGAGCTGGGCCAAGTCTCTTGTTTGTAGCTGGATCTCAATCTGAGCTTGAACAAATCTGTTTGTTGCCTGGGTCCTGATCTGAGCTGGGCATGGGAAGCACGAAGCAGTCTTGGGACAGGAGACCTTCCTCAGAAGGGGCGAGTATTAAAGCCCCTGCAACTTTGGAGGGGTGAAGTTCTCTGCCCCACATTGGGCGCCAGATGTGGGATCCCTTAACATGACCAGCTTGGTTCAGGGCCCACACTCAGGGTCCGGTTTCTGGAGAAGCCACACACTAAAAATGAAGAGATTGGAAAAGTGTTAATTTGGGAAAATGCGGGCCAGGCGGGGAGACAACCTCTAGTGGGAAGACTCACACCAATATGGCCTTTTGCCATTCCTTTTATTGAGATTCTGAGACAAAGACATTGCTTAGGCAAAAAGTTCCAGCAAAAGAAAATAAACAAGAGTTTACATACGATTAACAAATTAAGGCTGCCTCAAGCTCAATTTCTTTTTATATAGACAAGATCTTAGTTACATTCTCTGCACCTCTCTCAGGAGCAAGTAGTGATATTCCTCTACTATGGTGCAAGCCAGAAACCTCTATGTAATATTTTACACACAAATGAGCAGTGGTTTGATTATGTCATACAAAAAGGGAAGCTGGGTGACAACACCTATGTAATTATACTTCCTTGCTCCACCCATTTTCTTCCTAAATGATCAAGGTGTTTAGAATTATTGGTGACTACATTAAGTAAGGGATCAGCCCACATAAGGGCTTTTACCCATGAAGGGTCAGGAACATAAGTCCTAAACACTTCCACATTTGTCCCAGGTAAAATTACTGTACAGATGACTACTGCTCACATGGCAAGAAAGACATTCTCAAGTGTCAGGTGTCTGTACTGGCTTCTTTACCATGCCCATAACAATAAATGCCTATAAACCTTCTAAAATATTTAAAGTATATTTATTAATTTTTATTTGATAAGGCTTTCCATGCAATTTCAAGTATACTAGATAGAGAGAATAAATTTCTTGCATTACTCGGGGCCTTGGAGCTTTCCAAGAATTATCTCTGTTAAGGCCTTGAAATTTTGTCATGGAAAAAGCCATCAAACAAATACCTATATCCATATATGATTTAAATATTATAATACCTTTTATTATTATCTTAATATATCAATTAGACTAGATTTTGCATAGAAAATTTTTGATTGACATCACAGAATTAATCCTCCTTTTTAATTAGACCAATAATAAGTGACTTGTTTTGAATTCCTAATTATTAGAGATAACGCATATTTTATTTTCTCAAAAACAAATTATACTTTTAGTTATTTTAATTACCACAGCTACATAATTTTTACCAATTTAATTTATACTTTGAAATTTTAAAGCTGGTAAGTCAAACATATTTTTTTTTGTTTTTTTTTTAATTTTATTTTATTAAGTTATTTTCTGTGTACATAGTTTACCATTGCCCCCCCCCCAACCTCCCATTTATGCCCTCCCTCCCCAGAGTTCTGTGTTCATTGGTTGTACTTATGTTCATGCATACCAGTCCCTCGGTTGTTCTCCTATCTCCCCCCAGGTCTCCTTCCCCTCCCCACTGTCATTTGGCAGTCTGCTTGTTTTATGGTGACTATCTCAGGACCACATGAATAGAGTCCGCTCCTCCTCTGGTTTCCACCGTCCCTTCCCCTGGGTCCCACTGCTTCCCCTGGGACACACGGCTCACCCGGGGCACTCGGCCCCCTGGGACACTCCGCTCACCCGGGGCACTCGGCCCCCTGGGACACACGGCTCACCCGGGAAACCCTTCCCCTTTGGGGGGTACGGCTTACCCGGGGCACATGGCCCCCTGGGACACTCGTCTCACCCGGGGCACTTGGCCCACAGGGACACACGGCTCACCCGGGACACCCTTCCCCTTTGGGGTGTATGGCTTACCCGGGGCACATGGGCCCCTGGGACACTCGGCTCACCCGGGGCACTCGGCCCCCTGGGACACTCGGCTCACCCGGGGCACTCGGCCCCCTGGGACACTCGGCTCACCCGGGGCACTCGGCCCTATGGGACACTAGGCTCACCCGGGACACTTGGCCTCATGGGACACTCGGCTCACCCGGGGCACTTGGCCCACTGGGACACACGGCTCACCCGGGACACCCTTCCCCTTTGGGGGGTACGGCTTACCCGGGGCACATGGCCCCCTGGGACACTCGGCTCACCCGGGGCACTTGGCCCCCTGGGACACTCGGCTCACCCGGGGCACTTGGCCCACTGGGACACACGGCTCACCCGGGACACACTTCCCCTTTGGGGGGTACGGCTTACCCGGGGCACATGGCCCCCTGGGACAACTCGGCTCACCCGGGGCACTCGGCCCCCTGGGACACTCGGCTCACCCGGGGCACTCGGCCCCTTGGAACACTCGGCTCACCCGGGGCACTCGGCCCCCTGGGACACACGGCTCATCCGGGATCCCCTTCCCCTTTGGGGGGTACGGTTCACCCGGGGCACATGGCCCCCTGGGACACTGGGCTCACCTGGGGCACTCGGCCCCATGGGACACTCGTTTCACCCGGGGCACTTGGCCCAATGGGACACTCGGCTCACCCGGGGCACTTGGCCCGCTGGGACACATGGCTCACCCGGGACACCTTCCCCTTTGGGGGGTTCGGCTTACCCGGGGCACATGGCCCCCTGGGACACTCGGGTCACCCGGGGTACTCGGCCCCCTGGGACACTCGGCTCACCCGGGGCACTCGGCCCCCTGGGACAACTCGGCTCACCCGGGGCACATGGCCCCCTGGGACACTGGGCTCACCCGGGACACCTTCCCCTTTTGGGGGGTACGGCTTACCCGGGGCACATGGCCCCCTGGGACAACTCGGCTCACCCGGGGCACTCGGCCCTATGGGACACTAGGCTCACCCGGGGCACTCGGCCCCCTGGAACACTCGGCTCACCCGGGGCACTCGGCCCCCTGAGACACACGGCTCACCCGGGATCCCCTTCCCCTTTGGGGGGTAAGGTTCACCCGGGGCACATGGCCCCCTGGGACACTGGGCTCACCCGGGGCACTCGGCCCCCTGGGACACTCGGCTCACCCGGGGCACATGACCCCCTGGGACACTCGGCTCACCCGGGGCACACGGCCCCTCTCGGGTGTTGGGGTCGCATATTGGAGGCGCCTCGCTAGCTTCTTGCTAGCATGGCAGGCAGTCTGGGACAGCTGCAGTTGGGCTGAGATGGTTGCAGGCAGGGGGACCACCTTCAAAGGTGTCTCGTTTGGTGTGGGAGCGGAACAGCTGCAGACATGGAGGCTAAGTTCTGAGGTCGCCCACTCCCTGAGCCCAAGGCGTGGTGTGCTCTGTTCTTGGTGGATTTCCTTTATTCTCGGTGGCAGTGGCGGGTGGCGGGTGGCGGTGCCAGGTGCAATATTGACGGTCACTCCTGTGGTTCAATTACCACTGTGGTTTTAAAGTTCACATGGCGGTGGTGGTGAGAGCTTTGGCTTGGCCATGTGGCATCGCAGGATGGGCTCGCCTGGGTGGGTATTGGAAGGCACCGTGCCATTTCCTCACCAGCGCGCTCCATTTCCCTCCCAGCATGGTGGGTGTGCTGGGAAGATTGTGGGCGGGCTGTGATGGCTGCATGGGGAGAGTCCGCCCTCAATGGTGTCCTCTTTGTTGCTGATGTGGAGCTGCTGTGGATGCAGAGGCTAATTTCTGAAGCCACACTCTCTATGAGCCCGGTGTGTAGTGAGCTCTGATTTTGGTGGATTCCCATTCTTGGGGCGGCGGTGGGAGGGGCAGTGATGGTAGCTCCTATGGCTCAATTTCCCCTGTAGTTTTAAAATCCGCATGGTGGTAGTGTCTGATGCTTTGGCCTGGCCATGTGGCAGCGGAGAGAGGATTCTCCGGGTCTGCCAATGGAAGGCACAGTGCCAGCACAGTGCACGCGAAGGCCTGGCAGAGCAGGCCGCGGGCGGTGACGGAGAGTCCCCTCGATGTCTTAGTCTTTCAGACTTAGTGGAACGCTTCCCCTGAGCCAGGACAAGCAGCACCACGACAAATATTGGCCAGCTCAGTGCTGCCCCTCTACAGGTGACAGTAGGGGCATCCTCACCTTGGTAGGCCTTTGCTCTTGGAGGTCTTAACCAGTGGAAGGCAGCATGGTACAGAACTGCCCCACCTACTCAGTCCTCCGCTCAAACATATTTTGTATGTCCTTGATTAATAACACTTTACATTTCTAAGAAAAATGCAAGTCATAATCAATTAAGAGTTTCAATTTTGTCCTCTAGATTTTTTAACAGGCAATTTTAAATTTTACTTTTTTATATATAAGCAAACTTCCAAAAAATCTGTTTTTGCCAAAAGATTTGGAGTAACTTTGTAGCCATTCAAATACAAAATACCCCATTCCTTAGCTTATTTTTGGAGGTTTCAGCAACAGATCTGGCCACACATTTTTTTTTTTTTTATGTTGAATAAGTGAAGACAGATCTCAAAATTTTTTTCTTTCTTTTTTTCTTTCTAAAGTAATAACTAGCACCCAATTTGGCCAAGATAACACCTAATTTGCAAGTTCTTTTATAACTTTTAAACAAATCACTAAGTAATCTCATTGCTGGAGAGCAGTTAGGCTTGCCCTCTCCTGCCACATTTGAATTTCTCCCCACCAGAGGCAATTTCAATGTTGGAGTTTTATTTCTTATTACAGATTTTAAATTCCAATGACAAACTAATATTTTAATTTGAACAAGAAACCACATTCTTTAGGCATATAAGCCAAATTTTGTAATAAAATTTACTTCATATTTATAACCTAATTCTTCCTCATTAGCCTGGTTAACAAAGACGTTCCCACCCTACTTACAGTTAGTGATGCTGCAGCTGGCCATGGGATTTCCCTCACCTTTTTCTGGTGAATTTTCCTCAACTTTTTCTGTTGAATTTTCCACAACTTTTTTCTCTGTGTACCTTTCCACACGTTTTCTCGGTGTATTTTTCCTCCTTCACTCTAGGCGAAAAATATCTCCTCCAGAAGTCCCCAGTTGAAGGTGCCAGATGTGGGTTCTCTTAACACGACCAGCATGGTTCAGGTCCCAAACTCAGGGTCCGGTTTCTGGAGAAGGTCATACACTAAAAATGAAGAGACTAGAAAAGAGTTAATTTGGGAAAATGGGACCAGGCGGGGAGTCAACCTCTGGTGGGAACACTCACCACCAATCTGGCATTTTGCCATTCCTTTTATTGAGATTCTGAGACAAAGACATCCCTTTGGGAGGAAAGTGCCAGCAACAGAAAATTAACAAGAATTTACATATGATTAACAAATTAAAGTTGTCTCAAGCTCTAATATCTCAACTAGACAATGAGTTCATGGCTCTGACCTTTCAGAGCCATTGTGGTTGGACATCTCTTTTTACATATTAACAATAGTGACAATGTTTGGTTTCAGTTAGACAGATCTTTTTAGATTTTATCACTAGTGACTAAACCTAAAGTCAATGAGTTAAGAGCTCTGACCATTCAGAGCCATCAAGGTTGGCCAGTTCCCTTTACATTTTACTACAAGTATAAGGTTTCTGTTCCCCTCAGTGGGGAATAGATTTCTAGATTTCCTTAGAATAGGGGATTTTAAGAATTCATAGGAAGGGAGGACTTTTAGAATTCTATGGAATAGGGGATTTGTAGAATTCAGAGGGAGAGACTTACAGAATTCTGAGTAATAGAGGATTTCTAGAACGCTGTGCAATAGAGGATTTCAAGATTTCTGTAGAGTATAAGACTTCAGGAATGCTGTAGAAGACGGGCTTTCTAGAATTTGGAGAAAGAGAGGACTCTAGGATTCTGTGGACAAGAGGATTTTTAGAATTTTGTGGAGTTGGAGATTTCTGGAATTCTGTGGAAGAGATTACTCGTAGGATTCTGTGAAAGAGGATTTCTAGATTACTGGAGTATAGGGTATCTCTAGAAATGTGAAAGAAAGGACTTATTGAATTCTGTTGCATAGTGTAATTTTAGAATTCTGTGGAATAGGAAATTTCTAAGATTCTGAGATGAGAGGGCATCTAGAATTCTATATACAAGGGGATTTCTAAAATTTGGAGGAAAAGAGGTCTAGAATTCTAAGGAAAAGGTTATTTCTAGAATTCTGTGAAATAATAGATTTTTAGAATTGTCCGGAATAGATTTCTAAAATTCCATAGAATTGGGGATTTTTAGAATTCAGAGGAAGGGAGGACTTTTAGAATTGTGTGAAACAAGGTCTTCTGGAATTCTGTTGAGGAGGTGATTTCTAGCATTCTGTGAAATAATAGATTTTTAGAATTGTGGGGAATAGATTTCTAGAATTCCATAGAATAGGGGATTGTAAGAATTCATAGGAAGGGAGGACATTTAGAATTCTGTGGAACATGGAATTTGTAGAATTAAGAGGCAGAGGATACTTACAGAATTCTGCCTAATAGAGGATTTCTAGAACGCTGCGCAATAGAGGATTTTAGGATTTCTGTGGTGTAGAAGACTTCAGGAATGCTGTAGAAAAGCTGATTACTATAATTCGGAGAAAGAGAGGACACAAAGAATTCTGTGGACAAGAGGATTTTTAGAATTTTTTGGAGTAGGGCATTTCTAAAATTCTGTGGGGAATGCAGACTGGTACAACCACTGTGGAGAACAGTATGGAGTTTCCTCAAAAAACAGAAAATGGAACTCCCGTTTAACCCAGTAATCCCACTCCTGGGAATATATACCAAGAAAATAGGAGCACCAAGCAGAAAAGATATATGCACCCCTATGTTCATAGCAGCACAATTTACAATAGCTAGGATTTATAAACAGCCTATAGGATTCCATAAGCAGATGATTGGATCAAAAAACTATGGTACATCTACACAATGGAATACTATGGTGCCATAAAAAAGAAGGAATTCTCATCATTTGCAGCAACCTGGATGGAATTGCAGATTATCATGCTGAGTGAAATAAGCCAGTCAATTAAAGAGAAACACCACATGACTTCACTCATTTATGAATAATACGGAACATTATAAACTGATGAACCATAAGTTAATTATAGCGACAGTAAAGCAACAATCAGACTGTCTAATTACAGCAGGAAGGGGTGGGAAATATGAGGGAAATAAGAGATCAACCGAAGGACTTGTACACATGCATATAAGTATAACCACTGGACACAAAATTCTGGGGAGGGAGGGAATTTTTTTTGGGGGGGGCGGGCAATGGTAATATATGTACACAGACAATAATTTAATAAAAAAAATTTAAAAAAAAAGAAAATGGAAAACCTGCCAGATCTCCAATTAACACAGCAGGACAATGTATGTGAGAGAGTGTTCCAGTGAAGGTGACATTTGTATGGGAACGTCCCCATTTCTCCAGCATGTTATAATACTGAAAATTTGCCTTCAAAGAGCCTGGAAAGGCAAGATAGTTATTACAGGGTAATAATAGTTCTTTCACACACTTTTTGTAATGTAAAACACGTCCTTTCACATTGGAATTCACATGAAAGCAGCTACAGACACTTGGAGGTGCATACTAAAATTCTGGAAACTCACAAACTGAAGTTAGACTAATGTCTAAGAACGATCAGAAAACACAAGGATTACATCAACAAAGAGCCTTGCAATCTGCAACACATTATTTAATGACAGGAGAATCGTGTTGAAACATCAGAGAACCTAGGTTGATATAGGCTACATGTCTACCTTAGTGCCAATGACTTGTCTTTTTTCAAAGAAGGCTGAGAAGCTTTGAAACAGGAAGTGCTGACATCATCTAGGGGTCAGTGCCAGGTGAGCAGGCACAAGTGCCCAGGTCATAATTCTTTGGGCCTGAGCCCACCTGGGAGTTCTGATGCCATCAATGTGAGGTCTAGAGGACATACTCAGTTTGAGTGGTAGCGCCAGCTTCGGGGGCTAGATTTTGGTTTAGCATATGAGTTCCTCGAGAGGTTATCATGTATCAGCCTTTGAATTCACAGTGAAACAGATGCCATTACTGGAGAATGAGGGTAACATTGCAAATTGAATACTACAGGCCACAAAAATTTTAGACAGATGCATCCTACACTAGAAATGCATGTTCAACTGCATGTAGACCCAAATAAAACAATGTTGGCATTGGAAAAAACAGGTAAAAGGCTGAGAATTTGATGTGGTAGTGTTTCCCTTTGATTTTAACTGTCAGATTGACTTGGGGTTTGTGGGATGGGGAAAGCTGTTGAAAAACTTCACAACTCCTCTTCCTAGACTTGTAGGACAGTATCTGAGTACTTCAAGAAGGAAGAGAGGTAAACAATAGCCAACCTTGTGTTCAAATAGTAAAGTCCTCAAAAGGCCCTTATGATATCTGTATGAAAATGGAATACCTGCCAGATCTCAAAATAACAGAGCAGGACAATGTATGTGAGAGAGTTTTCCACTGAAGGACACATTGGGAAATTCCCCATCTCAGCAGCATGAGAAAATACTGACAATTTGCCTTCAAAGGGCCTACAAAGGCATGATAGCCATCACAGTGTAATAATAGTATTTTCCCGTGCTGGTAGTAATGTAAAAAAAAAGGCATTTCACATCGGAATTCACATGAAAGAAGCTACAGACCCTTGGAGGTGCTTAACAGAACTCTGGAAACTCACAAACTGAATTTAGCTTAATATCTAAGAAGGAGCATAAAACATGAGGATTACATCAACAAAGAGCCTTGCTATCAACAACACATTGTTTAATGACCAAAGAATGGTGTTGAAACATCAGAGAAATTAGGTTGCTATAGGTTACCAGTCTACCTCAGTGCCAGTGACCTGTCTTTTTTCAAAGAAGGCTGAGAAGCTGTGAAACAGGAAGTGCTGACTTCATCAAGTGGTCATAGCCAGGTGAGCAGGCCCACGTGCCCAGGTAATAATTTTGTGGGCCTGAGTCAACCTGAGAGTTCTGATGCCATCAATGTGACGTCTAGAGGGCATACTCAGTTTGAGGGATAGGGCCAGTTTCAGTGGCTAGTGTTAGGGTTAGCATATGGGTTCTGGGAGAGGTTACCATGTATCAGCCTTTGAATTCACGGTGAAAGCATGCACTCACTGGAGCATGAGTGTAACATGGCAAATTGAAAACTAAGGCCACAAACATTTAAGAAGGGTACTTCCTAAAAAGAAAGGCATGTTCAACTAGATGTAAGACCCAAATAACACAACTTTGGCATGGGGAAAACCAGGTAAAGGGCTGAGAATTTGATATGGTAGTGTTTCCCTTTGATTTTAACTGTCAAACTGACTTGGTGTTTGTGTGGTGGGGCAAGCTGGTGAAAACTTGCACAAAGCCTCTTCATCGACCTGTACAACAGTAAATAAGTACTTCAAGAAGTATGAGAGGTGAACAACCCTAACCCTTACATAAATTCATATCCCCTCACCTGGTGAGACAAAAGAAACATGACCCCGCCATGCCTAGGATTTGCAGAGGGTAGGGGTGCTTGGTCCCTAGCACTCACTTCCTCTTGTGCCCCTCAGTACATCACATAGGCGCTGGAGAGACCCAGAAAAACAACCCTCCTGTACTTTCTTACACCCCAGCACACACTGCCACAGGCACAGGCACACACACATCCACATGCACGTACACAGTGGCAAGGACGCACAGGATGATCTCGAATGCTCCCAGCCCTGGCCCCTCTTGGATGGGCCGTCGCTAGGCCGGCAAGCCTTACCTGAGACTGCACAATGCCCTGTGAAAGCAGGTGTCGGAGGGGAGACCAGGGCCACTGTGTTCGGTGAGCGAGACAGCTGTTGTGAGAAGCTCTTCCAAAGACACCCCACCCCCTGAGACAACCTGCAGACCAGCTCTCTCCCCAGGCCTGTGGCCAGCCAAGTGAGGGGAGAGGGGCCTGTCTCCCGGATGCAAGGTTGCCTGGTGACCAGAGTTCTACATTCCCGACTGTCCTGTGACTGAGCCACTGACCTCAAGGGTGCAGGGATCTATGGCCTGTATGCTTTCTTTTAAACAGGCTGACCTGCAGAACCCTCGGGGCTTTGGACTTTTGCTAAAGCAAGAGCCTACAAGATCCCTAAGGACACCCGAGGGATGATGCGGGAAAGCATTTTCTGGAGACAAGGGCACGTGTCCCTGACTACAAACCCGCCAGCCCTGCTGGTTAGGGTTAGGGTTAGGGTTAGGGTTAGGGTTAGGGTTAGGGTTAGGGTTAGGGTTAGGGTTAGGGCTAGGGCTAGGGCTAGGGCTAGGGCTAGGGCTAGGGTTAGGGTTAGGGTTAGGATTAGGGTTAGAGTTAGCATATGGGTTCTGGGAGTGTTTATCTTGTATCAGCCTTTGAATTCACGGTGAAAGAGATTCCCTCAATGGAACATTGAGGCGAATTGAAAACTACAGGCCACAAACATTTTAGAATGGTACTTCCTACACTAGAAATGCATGTTCAAATAGATGTAAGACCCGAATAACAGAAAGTTGGCATTGTTAAAACCAGTTACAAGGCTGATAATATGATGTGGTATAGTTTCCCTTTGATTTTAATTGTCAAATTGGCTTGGTATTTGTGGGGTGGGGAAAGCTGGTGAAAAATTTCACAACTCGTCTTCACAGGACTGTACGACAGTATCTGAGTACTTCAAGTAGTCGCCGAAACTGGTTTGGCTCAGTGGTAGAGTGTCGGTCTGCGGACTGAAAGGTGCTGAGTTCGATTCCGGTCAATGGCATGTACCTTGGTTTCGGGTACCTCCCCAGTAGGGGATGTGCAGGAGGCAGCTGGTCGATGTTTCTCTCTCATCGATGTTCCTGGCTCTCTATCTCTCTCCCTTCCTCTGTAAAATATCAATAAAATATATTAAAAAAAAAAAGAACAAAGAGAGGTGAACAATAGCCAAGCTTGTGTTCAAATAGTAGTAAAGTCATCAAAGGCCCTTATGAAATCTGTATGAAAATGGAAAACCTGCCAGATCTCTAAATAAAAGAGCATGACAATGTATGTGATAATAATTCTTTCCGGTGCTGGTAGTAATGTAAAAACAAAATGTCATTTCACCTTGGAATTCATATGAAAGCAGCTACAGACCCTTGGAGGTGCTTACAGAACTCTGGAAACTCACAAACTGAAGTAAGCTTAATGTCTAAGAATGAGTATAAAATATGAGGATTACATCAACAAAGAGCATTGCTAACAGCAACACATTGTTTAATGACAGGAGAATGGTGTTGAAACATCAGGGAAAGAAGGTTGCTATACGTTACTGGTCTACCTCAGTGCCAGGCACTTGTCTTTTTTCAAAGAATGCTGAGAAGCTTTGAAACAGGAAGTGCTGACGTCATCAAGTAGTCAGGGCCAGTTGAGCAGGCCCACGAGTCCCGGTGATAATTATGTGGGCCTGAGCCAACCTGGGAGTATGTTCATGCCTTACCTGAGGCTGCACACTGCCTAGTGACATCAGGTTTCGGAGGGGAGACCCGGGCCACTGTGTGCAGTGAGTGAGACAGCTGTTGGGGGAAGCTCTTCCAAAGATACCCCACCCCCTGAGACCACCTGCAGACCAGCTCTCTACCCAGGCCTGTGGCCAGCTAAGTGAGGGAAGAGGGGCCTGTCTCCTGGATGCAAAGTTGCCTGGTGACCAGAGTTCTACATTCCCTACTGTCCTGTGACTGAGCCACTGACCTCAAGGGTGCAGGGCCCTAATGCCTGTATGCTTTCCTTTAAGCAGGCTGACCTGCAGAACCCTCAGGGCTTTGGACTTTTGCCAAAGCAAGATCCTACAAGTTCCCTAGGAACACCCGAGGGATGATGCGAGAAAGCATTTTCTGGAGACCAGGGCACGTGTCCCTGACTTCAAACCCACCAGCCCTACCATTTAGGGTTAGGGTTAGGGTTAGGGTTAGGGTTAGGGTTAGGGTTAGGGCTACGGCTAGGGCTAGGGCTAGGTCTAGGGCTAAGGCTAGGGTTAGGTTTAGGGTTCGGGTTAGGGTTTGGGTTAGAGCTAGGGCTAGGGCTAGGGCTAGGGTTAAGGTTAGGGTTAGGGTTAGGGTTAGCATATGGGTTCTGGGAGAGTTTATCATGTATCAGCTTTTGAATTCACTGTGAAAGAGATTCCCTCACTGGAGCATGAGTGTAACACAGTGAATTGAAAACTACAGGCCACAAACCTTTTAGAATGGCACTTCCTACACTAGAAATGCATGTTCAACTAGATGTAAGACCAGAATAACACAATGTTGGCATTGGTAAAACCAGTTACAAGGCTGATAATTTGATATGGTACAGTTTCCCTTTGATTTTAATTGTCAAATTGGCTTGGTGTTTTTGGGGTGTGGAAAGCTGGTGAAAAATTTCACAACTCCTCTTCACAGGACTGTACGACAATATATGAGTACTTCAAGAAGTCACCGAAACTGGTTTGGCTTAGTGGTAGGGTGTGGGTCTGTGGACTGAAAGGTGCAGGGTTCAATTCTGGTCAATGGTATGTACCTTGGTTGTGGATACATCCCCAGTAGGGGATTTGCAGGAGGCAGCTGGTCGATGTTTCTCTCTCATCTATGTTCCTGGCTCTCTATCTCTCTCCCTTCCTCTGTAAAATATCAATAAAATATATTTTTAAAAAAAGAACTAAGAGAGGTGAACAACAGCCAAGCTTGTGTTCAAATAGTAGTAAAGTCATCAAAAGGCCCTTATGATAACTGTATGAAAATGGAAAATCTGCCTGATCTTCAAATAAAAGAGCAGGACAATGTATGTGATAATAATTCTTTCCCGTGCTAGTAGTAATGTAAAAAAAAAAATGTCATTTCACCTTGGAATTCATATGAAAGCAGCTACAGACCCTTGGAGGTGCTTACAGAACTCTGGAAACTCACAAACTGAAGTAAGGTTAATGTGTAAGAATGAGTATAAAACCTGAGGATTACATCAACAAAGAGCCTCCCTAACAGCAACACATTGTTTAATGACAGGAGAATGGTGTTGAAACATCAGAGAAAGTAGGTTTCTATAGGTTACCGGTGTACCTCACTGCCAGTGACTTGTCTTTTTTCAAAAAAGGCTGAGAAGCTTTGAAACAGGAAGTGCTGACTTCATGAAGTGGTAAAGGCCAGGTTAGCTGGCCCACCTGCCCCGGTGATAATTATGTGGGCCTGAGCCAACCTGGGAGGAAGTTCAGGCTTTACCTGAGGCTGCACACTGCCCAGTGACAGGAGGTATCGGAGGGGAGACCAGGGCCACTGTGTGCGGTGAGCGAGACAGCTGTTGTGAGAAGCTCTTCCAAAGACACCCCACCCCCTGAGACCACCTGCAGACCAGCTCTCTTCCCAGCCATGTGGTCAGTCAAGTGAGAGGAGAGAGGCCTGTCTCCCCGATGCAAGGTTGCCTGGTGACCAGAGATCTACATTCTATACTCTCCTGTGACTGAGCCAGTGACCTCAAGGGTGCAGGGCCCTATGGCCTGTATGCTTTCCTTCAAACAGGCTGACCTGCAGAACCCTCAGGGCTTTGGACTTTTGTCAAAGCAAGAGCCTACAAGATCCCTAGGGACACCCGAGGGATGATAAGAGAAAGCATTTTCTGGAGACCAGGGCATGTGTTCCTCACTTCAAACCCGCCAGCCCTGCTGGTTAGAGTTAGTGTTAGGATTAGGGTTAGGGTTAGGGTTAGGGTTAGGGTTAGGGTTAGGGTTAGGGTTAGGGTTAGGGTTAGGGCTAGGCTAGTGCTAAGTCTAGGGCTAAGGCTAGGGTGAGAGGTAGGGTTAGGGTTAGGGTTAGGGTTAGGGCTAGGGCTAGGGTAGGGCTAGGGTTAGGGTTAGTGTTAGGTTTAGGGTTAGGGTTAGGGTTAGGGCTAGGGCTAAGGCTAGGGCTAGGGTTAGGGTTAGTTTTAGTGTTAGGCTTAGGGTTAGGGTTAGCATATGGGTTCTGGAAGAGTTTATCATGTATCAGCCTTTGAATTCACTGTGAAAGAGATGCTCTCACTGGCGCATGAGTGTAACACGGCGAATTGAAAACTACAGGCCACAAACATTTTAGAATGGTACTTCCTACACTACTCAGAATTCTGTAAGTCCTTTCTTTCTCATTTCTAGAAGTACCCTATTCTACAAAATAATAGAAATCTTCTTTCATAGAATTCTACAAGTAATCTCTCCCACAAAATTCTAGAAATCTCCTATTCCACAAAATTCTAGAAATCCTCATGTCCATATAACTCCACAAGTCCTCTCTTTGTCCTAATTCCAGTAATTACCTCTTCTACAGTATTCCTGAAGTCTTCTATTCCACAGAAATATATTGCCCAGTGTTCTAGAAATCCCATATTAAATAGATTTGTGTAAATCTCCTCTCCCTCTGAATTCTACAAATCCACTAGGCCACAGAATCATAAAAGTCCTCCCTTCCTCTGAAGTCTAAAAATCCCCTATTCTAGGGAATTCTAGAAATCTATTCCCCACAAATTATAAAAATCTCTTCTTTCACAGAATTGTAGAAATCACCTCTTCCACAGAGTGCTAGATGACCTCCTTTGTTCCCATTTCTAGAAAACTCCTATTCTGTGGAATTCCAAATATCCTGTTATCTCAGAATCCTAGAAATTTCCTATTCCCCAGAATTCTAGAATTATGGTATTCAACAGAATTCTATAAGTCCATCTTTTCTCATTTGTAGTGGTACCCTATTCTACAGTAATTTTGAAATCCTCTTTGGCAGAATTCTATAGGAATCACTTCCACAGAATTCTAGAAATCTACTACACCACAAATTCCTAAAAATCCTCTTGTCCACAGAATTCTAGAGTCCTCTCTTTCTCCGAATTCTAGAAATCCCCCCTTCTACAGAATTCCTGAATTCTTCTACTTTACAGAAATCTTGAAATCCTCTATTGCACAGGTTTCTAGAAATAGTCTATTATGCACAATTCTGTAAGTCTCCTCTTTCTCTGAATTCACAAATCCCCTATTCCATAGAATTCTAAAAGTCCCCCCTTCCTCTATATTCTAAAAATACCCTGTTCAACGGAATTCTAGAAATCTATTCCCCACAATTATAAAAATCTATTATTTCACAGAATTCTAGAAATCACCTCTTCCACAGAATTCTAGAAGACCTCCTTTCCTCCCAATTTTAGAAATCCCCTAGTCTATAGAATTCTAGATGTCTTTTCATCTCAGAATCCTAGAAATTTTTCGATTCCACAGAATTCTAGAACGACCCTATTCCACAGAATTCTATAGGTCCTTTCTTTCTCATTTCTAGCGGTACCCTATTCTACATTATTCTAGAAATCCTCTTTCACAGAATTCTACAAGTAATCTGTTCCAGAGAATTCTAGAAATCTCCTACTCCACAAGATTCTAGAAATCCTCTTATCCACATAATTCTAGAAGTCTTCACTTTTTCTGAATTCTAGAAATCCACTCTTCTACCACATTCCAGAAGTCTTTTACTCCACAGAAATATTGAAATCATCTATTTCACAGCGTTCTAGGAATCCTCTATTACGCAGAATTCTGTAAGTATCCTCTCCCTCTGAATTCTACATATCCTCTTTCCACAGAATTCTAAAAGTCCTCCATTCCTCTAAATTCTAAAAATCACCTATTCTACAGAATTCTAGAAATCTATTCCCAACAATTCTAAAATTCTATTAGTATTTCCCAGAATTCTAGAAATCACCTCTTCCACACAATTCTAGAAGACCACATTTCCTACAAATTCTACAAATCCCCTATTCCTTGGAATTGTGGATGTCCTGTCATCTCAGCATGCTAGAATTTTGCTTTTCCACATAATTCTACAATTACACTATTCCACAGAATTCTATAAGTCCTTTCTTTCTCATTTCTAGAAGTACCCTATTCTACAGAATTCTAGAAATCCTGTTTCATAGAATTCTATAATCTCTCCCACAGAATTCTAAAAATCTCCTACTCCACAAAATTCTCAAAAACCTCTTTTTCACAGATTACTAGAGTCCTCTATGTCCCCGAATTCTAGAAATCCCCTCATCTACAGTATTCCTGAATTGTTCTACTCCACAGAAATCTTGAAATCCTCTATAGCACAGCGTTCTAGTAATCCTCTATTACGCAGAAGTCTGTAAGTCTTCTCTCCCTCTGAATTCTACAAATCCCCTATTCCACAGAATTCTAAAGGTCCTGCCTTCCTGAGAATTATAAAAATGCCCTACTCTACGGAATTCTAGATATCTATTCCGCACAATTCTAAAACTCTATTATTTCACAGAATTCTAGAAATCACCACCTCCACAGAATTCGAGAAGACCTCGTTTCCTCACAATTCTAGAAATCCCATATTCTGTGGGATTCTAGATGTCCTGTCATCTCAGAATTCTAGAAATTTCCTAATCCACAGGATCCTAGAATTACACAATTCCACAGAATTCTATAAGTTCTTTCTTTCTCATTTTCGGTGGTACCTTATTCATCAGTAATCTAGAAATGCTCTTTCACAGAATTCCACAACTAATCTTTTCGACAAATTCTAGAAATCCTCTTCTGCACAGAATTCTAGAAGTCCTCTCTTTTTCCGAATTCTAGAAATCCCCTCTTCTACCACGTTCCAGAAGCCTTCTACTCCACAGAAATATTGAAATAATATATTTCACAGCATTCTAGAAATCCTCTATTACGCAGAATTCTGTAAGTCCTTTCTTTCTCATTTCTAGAAGTACCCTATTCTACAAAATAATAGAAATCCTCTTTCATAGAATTCTACAAGTAATCTCTCCCACAAAATTCTAGAAATCTCCTATTCCACAACATTCTAGAAATCCTCATGTCCATAGAATTCCAGAAGTCCTCTCTTTGTCCGAATTCCAGAAATTACCTCTTCTACGGTATTCCTCAAGGCTTCTAATCCACAGAAATATATTGCCCAGCGTTCTAGAAATCCTATATTAAACAGATTTGTGTAAATCTCCTCTCCCTCTGAATTCTACAAATCCACTAGTCCACAGAATCATAAAAGTCCTCCCTTCCTCTGAAGTCTAAAAATCCCCTATTCTAGGGAATTATAGAAATATGTTCCTCACAAATTATAAAAATCTTTTCTTTCACAGAATTGTAGAAATCACCTCTTCCACAGAGTGCTAGATGACCTCCTTTGTTCCCATTTCTAGAATACTCCTATCCTGTGGAATTCCAAATATCCTGTTATCTCAGAATCCTAGAAATTTCCTATTCCCCAGAATTCTAGAATTACCATATTCAACAGAATTCTATAAGTCCATTCTTTCTCATTTCTAGTTGTACCCTATTCTACAGTAATTTTGAAATCCTCTTTGGCAGAATTCTATAGGAATCACTTCCACAGAATTCTAGAAATCTCCTACACCACAAATTCCTAAAAATCCTCTTGTCCACAGAATTCTAGAGTCCTCTCTTTCTCCGAATTCTAGAAATCCCATCTTCTACAGAATTCCTGAATTCTTCTACTTTACAGAAATCTTGAAATCCTCTATTGCACAGGGTTCTAGAAATAGTCTATTATGCACAATCTGTAAGTCTCCTATTTCTCTGAATTCACAAATCCCCTATTCCACAGAATTCTAAAAGTCCCCCCTTCCTCTATATTCTAAAAATACCCCGTTCAACGGAATTCTAGAAATCTATTCCCCACAATTATAAAAATCTATTATTTCACAGAATTCTAGAAATCACCTCTTCCACAGAATTCTAGAAGACCTCATTTCCTCCTAATTTTAGAAATCCCCTATTCTAAAGAATTCTAGATGTCCTTTCATCCCAGAATCCTAGAAATTTCCAATTCCACAGAATTCTAGAACAACACTATTCCACAGAATTATATAGGTCCTGTCTCATTTCTAGTGGTACCCTATTCTACATTATTCTAGAAATCCTCTTTCACAGAATTCTACAAGTAATCTGTTCCACAGAATTCTAGAAATCTCCTACACCACAAGATTCTAGAAATCCTCTTATCCACAGAATTCTAGAAGTCCTCACTTTTTTCTGAATTCTAGAAATCCCCTCTTCTACCACATTCCAGACGTCTTTTACTCCACAGAAATATTAAAATCATCTATTGCATAGCATTCTAGGAATCCTTTATTACGCAGAATTCTGTAAGTATCCTCTCCCTCTGAATTCTACATATCCTCTTTCCACAGAATTCTAAAAGTCCTCCATTCCTCTGAATTCTAAAAATCACATATTCTACGTAATTCTAGAAATCTATGCCCCACAATTCTAAAATTCTATTAGTATTTCCCAGAATTCTAGAAATCACCTATTCCACAGAATTCTAGAAGACCTCCTTTCCTCCCATTTCTTGAAATTCACTATTCTATGGTATTCTAGATGTCCTCTCATCTCAGAATCCTAGAAATTTCTATTCCACAGAATTCTAGAATAACACTATCCCATAAAATTCTATGTCTTTCCTTTCTCATTTCTAGAAGTATCGTATTCTACAGAATTTTAGAAATCCTCTTTCACAGAATTCTACAATAAATCTATTCCACAGAATTCATGAATTCTTCTACTCCACAAAATTTTAAAAATCCTCTTGTCTACAGAATTCTAAATTCCTCTCTATCTCCGAATACTAGAAATCCACTCTTCTACAGCCATCCTGAATTCTTGTACTCCACAGAAATCTTGTAATCCTCTATTGCACACTGTTAGAGAAATCCTCTATTACTCAAAATTCTTTAAGTCTCCTCTCCCTGTGAATTCTACAAATCCTCTATTCCACAAAATTCTAAAAGTCCTCCCGTCCTACGAATTCTTAAAATCCCCTATTCTACGGAATTCTAGAAATCTATTGCCCACTATTCTAAAAATCTATTATTTCACTGAATTCTAGAAATCACCTCTTCCACAAAATTCTAAAGACCTCATTTCCTCCCAATTCTAGAAATCCTATAGTCTATAGAATTATCGATGTCCTCTCATCTCAGAATCCTAGAAATATCCTATTCCACAGAATTCTAGAATTCTATAAGTCCTTTCCTTCACATATCTAGCGATACCCTATTCTACATTTATCTAGAAATTCTCTTTCCGAGAAATCTACAAGTAATCAGTTCCACAGAATTCTAGAAATCTCCTACTCCACAAAATTCTAAAAATTATCTGATCCACTGAATTCTAGAGTCTTCTCTCTGAATTCTAGAAATCCCCTCTTCTACAGAGTTCCTGAATTCTTCTACTCCACAGAAATCTTGAAATCCTCTATTGCACAGCGTTCTAGAAATCCTATCTTACGCAGGATTCTGTAAGTCTCCCCTCCCTCTGAATTCTATCCCCTATTCCAAAGAATTCTAAAAGTCCTCCATTCCTATGAATTTTTAATATCCCCTATTGTATGGAATTCTAGAAATCTGTTCCCCACTATTCTAAAAAATCTGTTATTTCACAGAATTCTAGGAATCACCTCTTCCACAGAATTCTAGAAGACCTCCTTTCCTCCCAATTCTAGAAATCCCCTATTCTGTGGAATTCTAGTTCTCCTGTCATCTCAGAATCCTAGAAATATCCTATTCCTCAGAATTCTAGTATTATGCTATTCCTCAGAATTCTATAAATCCTTTCTTTCTCATTTCTGGCAGTACCCTATTTTACAGTATTCTACAAATCCTCTTTCACAGAATTCTACAAGTATTCTCTTCCATAGAATTCTAGAAATCTCCTACTTCACAAAGTTCTAGAAATCCTCTTGTCCACAGAGTTCTAGACTCCTCTCTTTCTCCAAATTCTAGAAATCCCATTTTGTCGCATTCTAGAAGTCTTCTACTCCACAGAAATATTGAAATCCTACTTGCACCGCATTGTATAAATCTTCTATTACTCAGAATTCTGTAAGTTTTCTCTCCCTCTGAATACTCATAATCCTCTATTTTACAGAATTCTAAAAGTCCTTCCTTCCTATGAATTCTTAAAATCCCCTATTCTACGGAACTCTAGAAAACTGTTCCCAAAATTCTAAAAATCTATTACTACACAGAATTTTAGAAATCATCTCTTCCACAGAATTCTAGAATACCTTTTTCCTCCCAATTCTAGAAATCCCCTATTCTATGGAATTCTAGATATCCTCTCATCTCAGAATCCTAGAAATTTCCTTTTCCACAGAATTCTAGAATTACACTATTTGGAATGCTGGAGAAGATTTTATCTCTAGAATTCGGAGAAGGAGAGGACTCTAGAATTCTGTAGACAAGAGGATTTTTAGAATTTTGTGGAGTAGGAGATTTCTAGAATTCTGTGGAAGACATTACCTTTAGAATTCTGTGAAAAAGCATTTCTAGATTACTGTAGAATAGGGTACCGCCAGAAATGAAAAAGAAAGAACTTATATAGACCGTAGTGAGATGGCGGCCTTGGAAGTCTCCTGGGCCACCATCTCCTCAACAATTTGAAAAAAAAAAAAAAAAAAACCAACAGATAAAATCTAAAGGCATCACACCAGACTTACAGGAAAGCTGGCAAAATGGGAAGGCTACAACTAGACACAAAGCAGGATGCTGCTGCTGTCATGTGGAGTTTAAAATTACAGCGAACCTGAACCTGCCAGGGCCGCTGCTGCCAGGAATGAGGGAAGCCAGACCTCGCTCCGCCTCGGTGCCCAGGGAGTGAGCCAGCCCTGCTGGCCGGCACGGGAGCTGATGTGGGCCTATGCCACCGGGTCTTCGGCTCCTGCCTGGACCAGAAGCCCGTGAGCGGGATATCCCACCCCGCCCGCAGTGCTGGAGAGAAGCGGGCGCAGCGTCTCCCTGTCTGCAGCCAGCTCACCTGGGCCCCCCACACTCGCGGGCTGGTGAAGAGATGGTGTAGTATCTCCCCGCCTGCAGCCAGCTCGGCCTAGAAATAGGAAGGCTACAACTAGACACCAAGAAGGGTGCTGCAGCTTCCATGTGGAGTTTAAAACTACGGCAAAAACGGACCTGCCAGAGATGCTGGTGCCAAGAATGAGGGAAGCCAGACCTTGCTCCGCCCTGGCGCCCAAGGACTGGGCCAGCCCGCTGGCCATTGGAACCAGGGAGCTGTTATGGAACCTTCGGCGCCTGCCAACAACCATCCCAAGGAGCTGTCACGGTGTTTCTCGGCCTTCGGCCAGGTGGGCCCGGTCTCCGCACGCACCTTATTGGTGGGGAGCTGGCGCGGCGCCTTCCCTTTGCGCCCTGGGGAGTCTTTCCGCTGCCACCGCCAACAGTCGGATCCACAGCTTACGCCACTACCACCATGTGGATTTTAATACTACAGGGGAAATTGAGACACAGGAGCTACCATCGCTGCTGCATCCGCTGCCGCCCCTGAGAATGGGAATCCACCAAAATGAGAGCTCACTACGCCCCTGGCTCAGAGAGAGTGTGACTTCAGAAATTAGCCTCTGCGTCCACAGGAGCTCCGCTTCCACACCAAAGGAGACACCATTGAGGGGTAATTCTCTGCCCCCAGCCATCTCAGCCCACCCACAACCTTCCCAGCACACCCGCTGTGCAGGTGGGGAGCCAGCACGGCACCTGCCGTTAGTGGCCCCAGCAGTCCTCCTTCAGCCAGCATGGCCGGGACGAAGCTCCCGCCACTGCCGCCATGTGAACTTAAAAACTACAATGGAAATTGAACCACAAGAGCGCCCATCACTGCCACACCAGCTACCGCCACCCCCCACCACCACTGCAAATAAAGGAAATCCACCGAGAACAGAGCTCACTAAGCCCTGGGCTCAGAGAGTCGGAGGCCTCAGAACTTAGCCTCCGCGTCCGCAGCTGCTCTGCTTCCACACCGAACAAGACACCTTTGAGGGAGTTCTACCTACCTGCAGCCATCTCAGCCCGCCTGCAACCGTACCAGCCTGCCTGACATGCTAGCAAGGAGCTAGGGCGGCCCCCACAATATGAGACCACAGCACCCGAGAGGGGTCGTATGCCCTGGGTGAGCCATATGTCCAGGGAGCCGTGTGCCCCGGGTGAGCCGTGTGTCCCAGGGGACCCTGTGCCCCGGGCGAGCCGTGTGTCCCAGGGGGCCGTGTGCCCCAGGCGAGCCTTGTCTCCCAGGAGGCCATGTGCCCCGGTTGAGCCGTGTGTCCCATGGGGCCCTGTGGCCCGGGTGAGCCATGTGTCCTTAGGGAAACAGTAGGACACAGGGGGAGGGGCAGTGAGAACCAGAGGAGGAGCGGACTCTATTCGGGTGGTCCTGAGATAGCCACCATAAGACAAGCAAAATGCCAAACGAGGAGCGAATTCTATTCATGAGATCCTGAGATAGTCACCATAAAACAAGCAGATTTTCAAATGACAGCAGGGAGGAAAAGGAGACCTGGGGGGGGTGGGATGGGAGAAGAACCGAAGGACTGTTACGCATGAATACACCCAACTAACACAGAACTCTGGGGAGGGAGGGCATGAATGGAAGGTGGAGGGGAGGGCAATGGTAAGATATATGTACACATATAATTCTATAAGTTCTTTCTTTTTTTCCTCACATTAATAAAATTCATGTGAGGAAAAAAAGAAAGAACTTATAGAATTCTGTGGAATAGTGAAATTCTAGAATTCTGTGGAATAGGAAATTTCTAGGATTCTGAGATGACATGATATCTAGATTTCCACAGAATAATTGGATTTCTAGAATTCGGAGGAAAAGAGGGCTGCTAGAATCCTGTGGAACATATGATTTCTACAATTCAGTGAAATAATAGATTTTTAGAATTGTGCAGAATAGATTTCTAGAATTCCGTAAAATAGGGTATTTTTAGAATTCAGAGGAAGGGAGGACTTTTAGAATTCTGTGGAATAGGAGATTTGTAGAATTCTGAGGGAGTGGAGACTAACAGAATTCTACGTAATAGAGGATTACAAGAATGCTATGCAATAGAGTATTTCAAGATTTCTGTGGAGAAGATTTCAGGAATAGTGTAGAAGAGGGGATTTCTATAATTCGGAGAAAGAGAGGACAGCAAGAATTATGTGGACAAGAGTATTTTTAGAATTTTGTGGAGTAGGAGATTTCTAGAATTTTCTGGAAGAGATTACTTGTAGAATTCTTTGAAAGAGAATTTCTAGAATACTGTAGAATAGGGTACTGCTAGAAATGAGAAAAAATTGACAGAATTCCGTAGATTAGTGTAATTCTAGAATTCTGTGGAATAGGAAATTAATAGGATTCTGAGATAAGAGGACAACTAGAATTCAACAGAATATGGGATTTCTAGAATTGGGAGGAAAGGAGGCCTTCTAGAATTCTGTGGAAAAGGTGATTTCTAGAATCTTGTGAAATAATAGATTTTTAGTATTGTGTAGAACACATTTCTAGAATTCTGTAGAATATGGGATTTTTTGAATTCAGAGGAAGGGAGAATATTTAGATTTATGAGGAATAGGGGATTTATAGAACTCAGAGGGAGAGGATTCTTACAGACTTCTGCGTAATTGAGGTTTTCTAGAACGCTTTGCAACTGAGAATTTCAAGATTTTTGTGGAGTAGAAAACTTCTAGAATGTTATAGAAGAGGGTATTTCTAGAATTCAGGGAAAGAGAAGACTTCTAGAATTCTGTGGACTAGAGGATTTCTAGAAATTTTTGGAATAGGAGATTTCTAGAATCCTGTGGGTGAGCTTACTTGTAGAATTCTGTGAAAGACGATTTGTAGAATACTATAAAATAGGATACTGATAGAAATGAGTAAGAAATGACTTATAGAATTCTGTGGAATACTGTTATTCCATAATATTGTAGAATAGAAAATTTCTAGGATTCTGAGATGACAGGACATCTAGAATTCCACAGAATAGAGGATTTCTAGAATTGCAAGGAAAGTAGGTCCTCCAGAATTCTGTGGAAGAGGTGATTTCTAGAAATCTGTGAAATTATAGATTTTTAGAATTGTGGGGAATAGATTTCTAGAATTCCGTAGAATATGGGATTTTTAGAATTCAGAAGAAGGGAGGACTTTTAGAATTCTGTGGAATAGGGGATTTGTAGAATTCAGAGGTAGAGGAGACTTACTGAATTCTGCTTAATAGAGGTTTTCTAGAACGATGTGCAATAGAGGATTTCAAGTTTTCTATGGATTAGAAGACTGCAGGAATGCTGTAAAAGAAGGTATCTCTAGTATTCGGAGAAAGAGAGGACTCTAGAATTCTGTGGACAAGAGGTTTTTTAGAATTTTGTGGAGTAGGAGATTTCTAGAATCCTGTGGAAGACATTACTCATAGAATTTTTTGGAGTAGTAGATTTCATGAATTTTGTGGGAGAGATTACTTGTAGAATTCTGTGAAAGAGGATTTCTAGATTACTGTAGAATAGGGTACCAGGAGAAATGCGAAGGAAAGGTCTTATTCTGTGGAATAGTATATTTCCATACTTTTGTGGAATAGCAAATTTCTAGAATTGGGAGAGAAAGTAGGTCTTCTAGAATTATATGGAAGAGGTGATATCTAGAATTCTGTGAAGTAATAGATTTTCAGAAGAATTGTGAGGAATAGATTTCTAGAATTCCATATAATATGGGATTTTTAGAATTCAGAAGAAGGGAGGACTTTTAGAATTCTGTGGAATAGGGGATTTGTAGAATTCAGAGGTAGAGGAGACTTACTGAATTCTGCTTAATAGAGGTTTTCTAGAACGATGTGCAATAGAGGATTTCAAGTTTTCTATGGATTAGAAGACTGCAGGAATGCTGTAAAAGAAGGTATCTCTAGTATTCGGAGAAAGAGAGGACTCTAGAATTCTGTGGACAAGAGGTTTTTTAGAATTTTGTGGAGTAGGAGATTTCTAGAATCCTGTGGAAGACATTACTCATAGAATTTTTTGGAGTAGTAGATTTCATGAATTTTGTGGGAGAGATTACTTGTAGAATTCTGTGAAAGAGGATTTCTAGATTACTGTAGAATAGGGTACCAGGAGAAATGCGAAGGAAAGGTCTTATTCTGTGGAATAGTATATTTCCATACTTTTGTGGAATAGCAAATTTCTAGAATTGGGAGAGAAAGTAGGTCTTCTAGAATTATATGGAAGAGGTGATATCTAGAATTCTGTGAAGTAATAGATTTTCAGAAGAATTGTGAGGAATAGATTTCTAGAATTTCATATAATATGGGATTTTTAGAATTCAGAAGAAGGGAGGACTTTTAGAATTCTGTGGAATAGGGGATTTGTAGAATTCAGAGGTAGAGGAGACTTACTGAATTCTGCTTAATAGAGGTTTTCTAGAACGATGTGCAATAGAGGATTTCAAGTTTTCTATGGATTAGAAGACTGCAGGAATGCTGTAAAAGAAGGTATCTCTAGTATTCGGAGAAAGAGAGGACTCTAGAATTCTGTGGACAAGAGGTTTTTTAGAATTTTGTGGAGTAGGAGATTTCATGAATTCTGTGGGAGAGATTACTTCTGGAATTCTGTGAAAGAGGATTTCTCAATTACTGTAGAATAGGGTACCGCTACAAATAAGAAAGAAAGGACTTATAGAATTCTGTGAAATAGTTTAATTCTAGAATTCTGTGGAATAGGAAATTTCTAGGATTCTGAGATGACAGGATATCTAGAAACCCACAGAATAGGGGATTTCTAGAATTGGGAGGAAACGAGGTCTTCTAGAATTCTGTGGAAGAGGTGATTTCTTGAATTCTGTGAAATAATAGATTTTTAGAATTGTGGGGAATAGATTTCAGGAATTCCGTAGAAATGGGATTTTTAGAATTCAGAGGAAGTGGGAACTTTTAGAATTCTGTGGAATAGGGGATTTTTAGAATTCAGAGGGAGAGGAGGCTTCCGGAATTCTGCGTAATACAGGATTTGTAGAATGTTGATGTTGTGCAATAGAGGATTTCAACTTTTCTGTGGAGTAGAAGACTTCAGGAATGTTGTAGGAAATGGGATTTCTAGAATTTGGAGAAAGTGAAGACTTCTAGAATTCTGTGGACAAGAGGATTCCTAGAATTTTGTGGAGTAGGAGATTTTTAGAATTCTGTGGAAGAGATTACTCATAGAATTATGTGAAAGAGGATTTGTAAAATACTGTAGAATAGGGTAATGATAGAAATAAAAAAGACAGGACTTATAGAATTCTGTGAAATAGTGTAATTCTAGAATTCTGTGGAATAGTAAATTTCTAGTATTCTGAGATGACGGGATATCTAGAAACCCACAGAATAGGGGATTTCTAGAATTTGGAGGAAACAAGGTCTACTAGAATTCTGTGGAAGAGGTGATTTTTAGAATTCTGTGAAATAATAGATTTTGAGAATTGTGGGGAATAGATTTCTACAATTTCTTAGAATAGGGGATTTTAAGAATTCATAGGAAGGGTGGACTTTTAGAATTCTGTGGACTAGAGATTGGTAGAATTCAGAGGGATTGGAAACTTACAGGAATGCTGTAGAAGATGGGATATCTAGAATTTGCAAAAGAGAGGACTCCAGAAATCTGTGGACAAGAGGATTTTTAGAATTTTGTGGAATAGGAGATTTCTAAAATCCAGTGGAAGAGATTACTTGTAGAATTCTGTGAAAGAGGATTTCTAGAATACTGTAGAATAGGATACCACTAGAAATGAGAAAGACAGGACTTATAGAATTCTGTGGAATAGTGTAATTCCATAATATTGTGGAATAGCTTATTTCTAGGATTCTGAGATGACAGGACCTCTAGAATTCCAAAGAATAGGGGATTTCTAGAATTGGGAGTGAAAGTAGGTCTTCTAGAATTATGTAGAAGAGGTGATTTCTAGAATTCAGTAAAGTAATAGATTTTCAGAAGAATTGTGGGGAATAGATTTCTAGAAATCCATAAAATAGGAGATTTTTATTATCAGGAGAAAGGGAGGACTTTTAAAATTCTGTGGAATAGGGGGTTAGTAGAATTCAGAGGGAGAGGAGTGTTACAGAATTCTGCATAATAGAGGGTTTCTAGAACACTGTGCAATAGAGGATTTTAAGATTTTTGTGGTGTAGAAGACTTCAGGAATGCTGTAGAAGAGGGGATTTCTAGAATTCGGAGAAAGGAGGACTATAGACTTCTGTGGATTATAGGGTTTTTAGAGTCTTATGGAGTAAAAGGTTTCTAGAATTCTGTGGAGGAGATTACTTGTAGAATTCTGTGAAAGAGGATCACTGCAGAATAGGGTACCGCTACAAATGAAAAAGAAAGGACTTATAGAATTCTGTGGAATAGTGTAATTCTAGAATTCTGTGGAATAGGAAGTTTCTAGGATTCTGAGATGACATGACATCTAGAATTCCACAGAATATGGGATGTCTAGAATTGGGAGGAAATGAGGTCTTCTAGAATTGTGTGATAGAGGTGATTTCTAGAATTTTGTGAAATAATAGATTTTTAGAATTGTGGGGAATAGATTTCTAGAATTCCGTAGAATAGGGGATTTTAATAATTCATAGGAAGAGCGGACTTTTAGAATTCTGTGGAATAGGGGATTGGTAGAATTCAGAGGGATTGGAGACTTACAGAATTCGGCATAATAGAGGATTTCTAGAACGCTGTGAAATAGAGGATTTCAAGATTTCTGTGTAGTAAAAGACTACAGGAATGCTGTAAAAGAGGGCATTTCTAGAATTTGGAGAAAAAGAGGACTCTAGAATTCTGTGCACAAGAGGATTTTTAGAATTTTGTGGAGTAGGAGATTTCTAGAATCCTATGGAAGAGATTACTCATAGAATTCTGTGAATGAGGATTTCTAGAATAGTGTAGAATAGGGTACCACTAGAAATTAGTATAAAAGGACTTATAGAATTCTATGGAATAGTGTAATTCTAGAATTCTGTGGAATAGGCAATTTCTAGGATTCTGAGATGACATGATATCTAGATTTTTACAGAATAATGGGATTTCTAGAATTGGGAGGAAGTTAGGTCTTCTAGAATTTTATGGAAGAAGTGATTTCTAGAATAATGTGGAATAATAGATTTTTAGATTTATAGGGAATAGATTTCTAGAATTCCGTAGAATAGGCGATTTTAAGAATTCATAGGAAGGGGGGACTTTTAGAATTCTGTGGAATAGGGGATTTGTAGAATTCAGAGGGAGAGGAGACTTACTGAATTCTGTATAATAGAGGATTTCTAGAATGCTGTGCAATAGAATATTTCAAGGTTTCTGTAGAGTAGAAGACTTCAGGAATGCTATAGAAGATGGGATTTCTAGAATTCGGAGAAAGAGAGGACTCTAGAATTCTGTGGACAAGAGGATTTTTAAAATTTTGTGGAGTAGGAATTGTGTATAATTCTATAGTATATGATACTATAGAATAATACTATAGTATCATTCTATACTATAGAATAGCACTATATTAATTTATTATTTATTATTTTATTTATTTATAAATTATTTATTATATATTTCATATTATTTATTTATTTTATATTTATTTCTTATTTATTAATTTATTATTAATTTATTATTTGATTCTATAGAATAATACTATAGTATCTCTAGTATAATTCTATAGAATTATAGAATATAGTAGAATTGTGTGGAATAGAAATCAAGAATTCCTTAGAATCGGGATTTTAAGATTCATAGGAAGGGAGGATATTTAGATTTCTGTGGAATAGGGGATTTGTAGAATTCAGAGGGAGAGGATTCTTACAGACTTCTGCGTAATAGAGGATTTCTAGAACCCTGTGCAATAGAGGATTTCAAGTTTTCTATGGAGTAGAAAACAGGAGGAAAGCAGGTCTTCTAGGATTTCAAGTTTTCTATGGAGTAGAAAAAAAGGAGGAAAGCAGGTCTTCTAGAATTCTGTAGTAGACGTGATTTCTAGAATTTTGTGAAATAATAGATTTTTACAATTGTGCGGAATAGATATCTAGAATTCCATAGAATGGGAGTTTTTTTAATCCAGAGGAAGGGGGAACTTATAGAATTCTGTCCAATAGGGGATTTGTAGAATTCAGAGGGAGAGGAGATTTACAGAATTCTGCATAATAGAGGATTTCTAGAACCCTGTGCAATAGAGGATTTTAAGTTTTCTATGGAGTAGAAAACAGCAGGAATGCTGTAGAAGAAGGTATCTCTAGAATTCGGAGAAAGAGAGGACTCTAGAATTCTGTGGACAAGAGGATTTTTAGAATTTTTTGGAGTAGTAGATTTCATGAATTTTGTGGGAGAGATTACTTGTAGAATTCTGTGAAAGAGGATTTCTAGATTACTGTAGAATAGGGTACCAGGAGAAATGCGAAGGAAAGGTCTTATTCTGTGGAATAGTATATTTCCATACTTTTGTGGAATAGCAAATTTCTAGAATTGGGAGGGAAAGTAGGTCTTCTAGAATTATATGGAAGAGGTGATATCTAGAATTCTGTGAAGTAATAGATTTTTCAGAAGAATTGTGAGGAATAGATTTCTAGAATTCTGTAAAATACGAGATTTTATTATTCAGAGGAAGGGAGGACATTTAAAATTCTGTGGAATAGGGGATTAGTAGAATTCAGAGGTAGAGGAGACTTACTGAATTCTGCTTAATAGAGGTATTCTAGAATGCTGTGCAATCGAGGATTTCAAGTTTTCTATAGATTAGAAGACTGCAGGAATGCTGTAAAGAAGGTATCTCTAGAATTCGGAAAAAGAGAGGACTCTAGAATTCTGTGGACAAGAGGATTTTTAGAATTTTGTGGAGTAGGAGATTTCTAGAATCCTGTGGAAGAGATTACTCGTAGAATTCTGTGAAAGAGGATTTCTCAATTACTGTAGAATAGGGTACCGCTACAAATAAGAAAGAAAGGACTTACAGAATTCTGTGGAATAGTGTAATTCTAGAATTCTGTGGAATAGGAAGTTTCTAGGATTCTGAGATGACATGACATCAAGAATTCCACCGAATATGGGATTTCTTGAATTGGGGGGAAATGAGGTCTTCTAGAATTGTGTGGAAGAGGTGATTTCTAGAATTCTGTGAAATAATAGATTTTTAGAATTGTGGGGAATAGATTTCTAGAATTCCATAGAATAGGGAATTTTAATAATTCATAGGAAGAGCGGACTTTTAGAATTCTATGGAATAGGGGATTGGTAGTATTCAGAGGAATTGGAGACTTACAGAATTTGGCATAATAGAGTATTTCTAGAACGCTTTGTAATAGAGGATTTCAAGATTTCTGTGGAGTAAAAGACTTCAGGAATTCTGTAAAATAGGGGACTTCTAGAATTCGGAGAAAAAGAGGACTCTAGAATTCTGAGCACAAGAGGATTTTTAGAATTTTGTGGAGTAGCAGATTTCTAGAATCCTATGGAAGAGATTACTTTTAGAATTGTGTGAACGAGGATTTCTAGAATACTGTACAATAGGGTACCGATACAAATGAGAAAGAAAGGACTTATAGAATTCTATGGAATAGTGTAATTCTAGAGTTCTGTGGAATAGCAAATTTCTAGCATTCTGAATTCTTACATTATCTAGAAATTCATATCTAGAATTTCTAGATAATGTAAGAAAGCTATGGGACAACTAGGGAATTTCTAGAATTGGGAGGAATTGAGGTCTTCTAGAATTCTGTGGAAGAGGTGATTTTTAGAATTCTTTGAAATAATAGATTTTTAGAATTGTGGGGAATAGATTTCTACAATTCCGCCGAATAGGTGATTTTTAGAATTCAGAGCAAGGGAGGACTTTTAGTCAGTGCAGTCAGAACTGGGGCTCAGCACAGTCCTGAGCTTTTGTCTCCTTGCCACTGGGGCAATTCAGCAGCTCAGTGAACAGTCCCTCCTCTGCCGCCAATGTGCGGGACTCGGTGTTCTGCCCTTCACCTCTCCACTGAGCTTCCGCCTTACAGCCCAGATTCCCCTGTAAGAGCCTGGGGCCCCAGGGTCTTGCCCAGAATTGGCGTTCGGTGCAGTCGGAGTTGGAGTTTAGTATAGTCCACAGCTTTTATCTCATTCCCGCTAGGGAACACCAACCAGGCACTCAGCTGCCCCTCCACTCAGCTCCGTCCTCACCCCACGCTTTCACCATGCCTCCTTCCCTTAAGCTTTTACAGCTCCTCTGATTTTCCTTCACGTTTTCTCTTTCTTCTAGGTGTAGAATTTCTAGTCAGTCAACTTTCCTGTAGTTCTGGATAGTGTCCACTTTATATTTTAGTTGTATTTTTTGCAATTGTTGAGTGCAGCTGCAGCTAGGCATTTACCTCTGCTGCCATATTATTGCAATCTCCCAGAAAGGAGGGCTTTTAGAATTCTGTGGAATAGGGGATTTGTAGAATTCAGAGGGAGAGGACACTTACAGAATTCTGCGTAATAGAGAATTTCTAGATCGCTGTGCAATAGAAGATTTCAAGATTTCTGTGGAGTAGAAGAATTCAGGAATGCTGTAGAAGAGGGTATCTCTAAAAATCTGAGAAAGAGAGGACTCTAGAATTTTGTAGACAAAAGGATTTTTAGAATTTTGTGGAGTAGGTGATTTCTAGAATCCTGTTGAAGAGATTACTTGTAGAATTCTGTGAAAGAGGATTTCTAGATTACTGTAGAATAGTGTACGGGCAAAAATGAGCAAGAAAGAACTTATAGAATTCTGTGGAATAGTGTAATTCTAGAATTCTGTGGAATAGGAAATTTCTAGTATTCTGAGATGACAGGACATCTAGAATCCCACAGAGTAGGGGATTTCTAGAATTGGGAAGACACGAGGTCTTCTAGAATTCTGTGGAAGAGGTGATTCCTAGAATTCCGTGAAATAATAGATTTTTAGAATTGTAGGGAATCGATTTCTAGAATTCCGTAGAATAAGGGGTTTTAAGAATTTAGATGAAGGGAGGACTTTTAGAATTTTATGGAATAAGGGATTGTAGAATTCAGAGGGAGAGGAGACTTACAGAATTCTGCATCGTAGAGGATTTCTGGAACGCTGTGCAATAGAGGATTACAAGATATCTGTGGAGTAGAAGAATTCCGGAATGCTGTAGAAGCGGGTATCACTAGAATTCGGAGAAGAGAGGACTCCAGAATTCTGTGGACAAGAGAATTTCTAGAATTTTGTGGATAAGACTTTCTAGAATCCTGTGGGAGAGATTACTTGTAGTATTCTGTGAAAATGGATTTCTAGATTACTGTAGAATAGGGTAACACTAAAAATGAGATAGAAAGGACTTATAGAATTCTGTGGAATAGTGTAATTCTAGAAGTCTGTGCAATAGGAAATTTCTAGGATTCTGAGATGGTAGGACATCTAGAATTCTATAGACTAGGGGATTTCTAGAATTGGAAGGAAAAGAGGTGTTGTAGAATTCTGTGGAAGAAGTGATTTCTAGAATTCGGTGAAATAATAGATTTTTATAACTGTTGGGAATAGATTTCTAAAATTCCATAGAATTGGGGATTTTTATAATTCAGAGGAAGGGAGGACTTTTAGAATTCTGGGGAATAGGGGATTTGTAGAATTCAGAGGGAGAGGAGACTTACAAATTCTGCATAATAGAGGATTTTAAGAAAGCTGTGCTATAGAGGATTTCAAGATTTCTCTGGATTAGAAGACTTCAGGAGTGCTGTAGAGGAGGGGATTTCTAGAATTTGGAGAAAGAGAGGACTCTAGAATTCTGTAGACAAGAGGATTTTTAGAATTTTGTGGAATAGGATATTTCATGAATTCTGTGGAAGAGATTGCTTGTAGAATTCTGTGAAAGGGGATTTCTAGAATACTGTAGAGTAGGGTATTGCTAGAAATGAGAAAGAAAGGACATAGAATTCTGCAGAATAGTGCAATTCTAGAATTCTGTGGAAGAGGAAATTTCTAGGATTCTGAGATGACAGGACATCTAGAATTCCACAGAATATTGGATTTCTAGAATTGTATGAAACGAAGTATTCTAGAATCCTGTGGAAGAGGTGATTTCTAGAATTCTGTGAAATAATAGATTTTTAGAATTCTGGGGAATAGATTTCTAGAATTCTATAGGGGATTTTAAGAATTCATATGAAGGGAGGACTTTTAGAATTCTGTGGAATAGGGGATTTGTAGAATTCAGAGGGAGAGAAGACTTACCGAGCTCTACTTAATAGAGGATTCCTAGAATGCTGTGCAATAAAGGACTTTATAATTTCTGTGGAGTAGAAGATTTAAGGAATGCAGTAGAAGAGTGGATTTCTACAATTCGGAGAAAGAGAGGACTCTAAAATTCTGTGGACAAGAGGATTTTTAGAATTTTGTGGAGTAGGAGATTTCTAAAATTCTGTGGAAGAGATTACTTGTAGAATTCTGTGAAAGAGAATTTCTAGAATATGTAGAATAGGGTACCACAAGAAATGATAAAGAAAAGACTTATAGAATTCTGTGGAATAGGAAATTTCTAGGATTCTGATATGACAGGAAATCTAGAATTGAACAGAATAGGAGATTTCTAGAATTGGCAGGAAACAAGGTCTTCTAGAATTCTGTGGAAGAGGTGATTTCTAGCATTCTGTGAAATAATAGATTTTTAGAATTGTGGGGAATAGATTTCTAGAATTCCGAAGAACAGGGGACTGTACGAATTCATAGGAAGGGAGGACTTGTAGAATTCTGTGGGATAGGGAATTTGTAGAATTCAGAGGGAGAGGATACTTACAGAATTCTGCCTAATAGAGGATTTCTAGAATGCTGTGCAATAGAGGATTTTAGGATTTCTGTGGTGTAGAAGACTTCAGGAATGCTATAGAAAGGTGATTACTATAATTCAGAGAATGAGAGGACACAAAGAATTCAGTGGACAAGAGGATTTTGAGAATTTTGTGGAATAGGGGATTTCTAAAGTTCAGTGGGAGAGATTACGTGTAGAATTCTGTGAAAGAGGATTTGTAGAATAGGGTACCTATAGAAATGAGAAAGAAAGGACTTATATAATTCTGTGGAATAGTGTAATTCTGGAATTCTGTCGAATAGGAAATTTCTAGGATTCTGAGATGAGAGGACATCTAGAACTCTTTAGACTAGGGGATTTCTAGAATGGGAGGATAGGAGCTCTAGAATGCTTTGGAGGAGATGATTTCTAGAATTCTGTGAAATAATAGATTTTTAGAATTGTGGGGAATAGATTTCTAATGTTCTGTAGAATAGGGTATTTTTAGAATTCATAGGAAGGGAGGACTTTTAGAATTCTATGGATTAGGGGATTTCTTGAATTCAGAGGGAGAGGACACTTACAGAATTATTCATAATGCAGGATTTATAGAACACTGTGCAATAGAGGATTTAAATATTTCTGTGGATTAGAAGACTTCAGGAATACTGTGGAAGAGGGGATTTCTATAATTCGGAGAAAGAGAGGACTCTAGAATTCTGTGAACAAGAGTATTTTTAGAATTTTGTAGAGTAGGAAATATCTAGAGTTCTGTGGAATATATTACTTTTAGAATTCTGTGAAAGAGAATTTCTAGAATACTGTATAATAGGATACCGCTAGAAATGAGAAAGACAAGACTTATAGAATTCTGTGGAATAGTGTAATTCTAGAATTCTGTGGAATAGGAAATTTCTAGGATTCTGAGATGAGAGGACATCTAGAATTCTATAGACTAGGGGATTTCTAGAATTGGGAGGAAAGGAGGTCTTCTAGAATTCTGTGGAAAAGGTAATTTCTAGAATACTGTGAAATAAGATATTTTTAATATTGTGGGGAATAAATTTCTAGAATTCTGGAGAATAATGGATTCTTAGAATTCAAAGGAAGGGAGGACATTTAGAATTTTGTGGAATGAGGATTTGGAGAATTCAGTGGGTGAGTAGACTTACAGACTTCTGCGTAATAGAGAATTTCTTTTTTTAAAATATATTTTATTCATATTTTACAAAGAGGAAGGGAGAGAGATAGAGAGCTTGAAATGTCAATGAGAGAGAAACATCAACCAGTTGCCTCTTGCATACCCCCAACAGGGATGTGCCCCCAACCAATGTACATGCCCTTGACCGGAATAGAACCCGGGACCTTTCAATCTGCAGACCAATGCTCTACCACTGAGCCAAACCAGTTTCGGCCTTAATAGAAGATTTCTACAATGCTTTGCAACTGAGGATTTCAAGATTTTTGTGGAGTAGAAAATTTCTAGAATGTTATAGAAGAGGGGATTTCTAGAATCCAGAGAAAGGGAGGACTTCTAGAATTCTGTGGACAAGAGGATTTCTAGAATTTTGTGGAGTACAACATTTCTAGAATTCTGTGGGAGAGACTACTTCTAGAATTATTCGAAAGAGAATTTCTAGAATACTGTAGAATAGGTTACCACTAGAAATGAAAAAGAAAGGACTTATAGAATTCTGTGGAATATTTTAATTCTAGAATTCTGTGTATTAGTAAATTTCTAGGATTCTGGTATGAAAGGACATCTAAAATTCTATACTCTGGGGGATTTCTAGAATTGGGAGGAACAGAGGTCTAGAATTCTGTGGAAGAGGTGATTTCTAGCATTCTATGAAATACTAGATTTTTAGAATTGTGGGGAATAGATTTATAGAATTCCGCAGAATAGGGGTTTTTAGAATTCAGAGGAAGGGAGGACTTTTAGAATTCTGTGGAATAGTGGATTTGTAGAATTCAGAGGGAGAAGAGACTTACTGAATTGTGCATAATAGAGGATTTCTAGAACGCTGTGCAATTGAGGATTTCAAGATTTCTGTGGAGTAGAAGACGTCAGGAATGCAGATTTCTGATGCCATCAATTTGAGGACTAGAGGGCATACTCAGTTTGAGGGGTAGGGCCAGCTTCATGGTATAGCTTTAGGGTTAGCATAAGGGTTCCGGGAGAGACTATCATATATCAGATTTGAATTCACTGTGAAAGAGATGCCATCACTGGAGCATTAGTGTAACAGCGCAAATTGAAAACTACAGGCCAGAAACATTTTAGAAGGGTGCTTCCTATGCAAGAATTACATGTTCCACTAGATGTAAGACCCGATTGGGAAAACCAGGAAAAGGCTGAGAATCTGATGTGGTACTGTTTCCCTATGATTTTAACTGTCAAATTGACTTGTGTTTGTGGGGCGGGAAAGATGGTGAAAAATTTCACAGCTCCTCTTCATAGACCTGTACAACTGTAACTGAGTACTTCAAGAAGTAAGAGAGGTAAACAGTAGCCAGGATTGTGTCCAAATAGCGGTAAAATCCTCAAAAGGCCCTTATGATACCTGTATGAAATGGAGAGCCTGCCAGATCTCCAAATAACAGAACAGGAAAATGTATGTGAGAGAGTGTTCCACTGAAGGTGACATTCCTTTGGGAACTTCCTCATCTCACCAGCATGATAAAATACTGAGAATTTGCCTTCAAAGAGCCTGGAAAGGCAAGATGGTCATTACTGGGTAATAATATTACTTTCACGCGCTGGTAGTAATAAAAATAAAAAATAAAAAAATAAAACATCGTTTAACATTGGAATTCACATTAAAGCAGCTGCATACACTAGGTGCTTAATAGAACTCTGGAAACTCACAAACTGAAGTTACCTTAATGTCTAAGAATGAGCATAAAACACGAGGATGACATCAACAAAGATCCTTGCTATGTGCAACACATATTTTAATGACTGGAGAATCATGTAAAACATCAGAGAACCTAGGTTGATATAGGTTACCTGTCTCCCTCAGTGTGAATGACTTGTCTTTTGTCAAAGAAGGCAGAGAAGCTTTGAAATAGGAAGTGCTGGCGTCATCAAGTGGTCAGGGCCAGGAGAGCAGGCACAAGTGCCCAGGTGATAATTCTTTGGGCCTGAGCCCACCTGGGAGTTCTGATGCCATCCATGTGAGGTCCAGAGGGCATACTCAGTTTGAGGGGTAGCACCAGCTTCCGGGGCTAGGTTTCAGGTTACTATATGGGTTCCGGGAGAGGTTATCATGTATCAGACTTTGAATTCACAGTGAAAGAGATGCCATCACTGGAGCATGAGTGTAACACTGGGAATTGAAAACTACAGGACATGGAAATTTTAGAAGGGTGCTTCTTACACTAGAAATACATGTTCAACTGGTTGTTAGATGCGAATAACATAATGTGGCATAGGGAAAACCAGGTAAAAGGCTGAGAACTTGATGTGGTACTGTTTCCCTATGATTTTAACTGTCAAAGTGACTTGTGTTTGTGGGGCGGGGAAAGCTGGTGAAAAACTTCACAACTCCTCTTCCTAGACCTGTACGACAGTATCTGAGTACTTCAAGAAGTAAGAGAGGTAAACAATAGCCAACCTTGTGTTCAAATAGTAGTAAAGTCCTCAAAAGGCCCTTATGATATTTGTATGAAAGTGGAAAAACTGCCAGATCTCCAAATAACAGAGCAGGACAATGTATGTGAGAGAGTGTTCCACTGAAGGAGACATTCAGTTGGGAACTTCCCCATCTCAGCAGCATGAGAAAATACTGGGAATTTGCCTTCAAAGGGCCTGGAAAGGCATGATAGTCATCACAACGTAATAATAGTTTTTTCCGATGCTGGTAGTAATGTAAATAAAAGTCCTTTCACATTGGAATTCACATGAAAGCAGCTATAGACCCTTGGAGTTGCTTAACAGAACTCTGGAAACTCACAAACTGAAGTTAGCTTAATATCTAAGAAGGAGCATAAAAAAT